>CM044436.1:106791840-106833036 GCA_024363595.1 Xenopus borealis
TATATATATATATACGAAACAACCAAAAAGCGATCCGGTGTACAGTTATACATATTATTAAATTATAAAAATGTTGTGGTTGTATATATATATATGTATTTCTTAAAGTATCAAAGATAAAGGTCCCCAGGAGGGGCCGTAACGTCGGATTTAATGCTGTGTTATTAAATAAAAGAACACTTTATTCACCACATCATAAAGAGAGAGCTGATCCTTTGAGAAATCTATGCTACATGATTTGATCTTGCACCTCAAATTCAGAGAGATAGAGTGCGGACACCAGCAACTGTTTTATATACACAGTAAATAAATATTCCCTTGTAGGCAGCCACACTCTGATCCGGATTCTTCAGTTTATTGTGGGTGCTGGATTCAACGTTAAACATAGATTGTCACATAGAGCCACACTCCAATATTAAGTAATTTAAGTCAAATTTATTTAATAAATCTGTGTATCCGATGTTTCCAACATTTTCAGGCCCACCTTAAAGGGGTTGTTCACCGTCCAAATACTTTTTTCTGTTCAGTTGTTTTCAAATTGTTCCACAGAAACCAGCCTATTTTTTGAGTAAGTTTGAAATATAACCCAAATTACAGAAAGACCCCTCATCTGGAAACCCCCAGGTTCTGAGCATTCTGGATCCCATGCCTGTATAAACAGTATATATATACTGTTTATTATAGTTATACAAGAGCAGGTGAGTCTATAGTCAGGTGATCCCACTGGTGTGTATTAAAAGGGCAACCAAGATTGGGAGTTTTACTTTGAAAGCAGCAAGTAAGTTGCAAGTAAAACTTAGTCCCTTTGTAAAATAAATATTAGCCAAAATATTTGAGTGCATATTTGACTATTCACCAGAATCGTATGATCGAATAGTCTCTGGAATAGTCACAGGAAAAACCACTCGAAAATTTGCCAAAATCGTACAAATTAAACGTTCGAAGCGTTCGATTGTACGATTGAAAATCGGCAAAAGACTTTAAAAAATTCTGTAGGTTCAATCTGGAGAAGTAGGCAGTCAAATAAAAATTTAAAGGGCAAGTCCTTTGACTGGAGAATAGTCAAGCGCTCGAATATATATTTATTCGATCTATTCAATCTTTTCGATGCGCCCAAATATTCTATATTCTTAATTTGCATATTCGAATATAAGCACGATTATATTCTAATAGTCGCACAATCGAATTCTCGACTATTCGTGCGAATATTCGAATCCTTCACACGAATTTAGTAAATCTGCCCTTTTGATGAATTTCAATCGTATATATATTCGCCAAATATTCACCAGTCGAATTGAGGTCAATTCGACCCTTAGTAAATCTGCCCCTATGGCTATACATTTGGGGGTTATTTATCAAGCTCCGAATTTATCTCAGCATTTGCTGCTACAAACTCCGCGCATATCTGCTCTGGGTTTTTAGGCTTATTTATTCTAACATTTTCCCAAAAATTCTGGCTTTAACAAAGCTGCTATATAGGTAGTTACATCACTAGAAGCTGTGCTTCAGACAGGGCAAAGAGCCCACTCAGGTCATGGTCCACCAGAAAAAGAAATCCTGGTGCCCAGCAGACAAAGGCATTTCAAATTCCAGAATCCATCACTTGAACTTAGAACAAAGGGGTTACATGACTCTATGGGGCATACAGTATTTACTGTGAGCCCAAAGTTAAAATTTAGATTCATACATTCACCAGGAAAAACTTTACCACATTAAAGGGAAGTAGAACATGTTTTGGCTAATTAACTTTGCACTAGAGAACATATCTTTTTTGGCAGGTGAAATGTCTCCAGTAAATAATCATCTATGTACTAAGTACACATAAATGTATTTCTCGAGGTTCAGGCCGGCAAACTGACATGGTTGCATTTTATTATCCACATAATGTCCTCCATTCTTTTGTCCCACATCATTTCTTTTTGGTGTCAATTCACTAGCGTCATTTCCCCATTATAAATCTTTTGAGAAAATACACTGGTGAATTTTCAGACAATTTATGCCAAGAGACAATTTGCCTCACTGTTGGTGGTCATATACCCTGTTATCAATTGGAAGTGGACTGGGGTGGGCAGTTCTTGGGTAACTCTTAAACACAAACATACTGTATTACCAAAGATGTCACCCTACAAAATGTTCTCAGCACTTTTTTTTACATGCATAGAACATGCATCTCTAAAATTTGTGATAACAGCTATAAGTTATGTAGGGACCCATAGGTTTTCTACTTGGCACATATGGAGTTAAGTCCCTTACCTCTTGTCACTAGGCAAAAGCCGATGTTGCAATTTGTGTTATTAACCAATAGTTATAGCCAAAAGTGTAATGACCACTTCATGCCACACTGCCTTATAGTGTGTAGGGAGTGGCCCTCTTCCTCTTTGGCTGCTGGTACTCATCAAGTGGGTTGCTCATTGAGCCTGGGATCCACAAGGCCCCAGTAAGCCACATTGCCCTAACAGGACCTCCAACTGTTAGTGAAATAAGTTGGGACTAGACCACCCTGTGAATGAGGGATAGCAAGTACAGGGTAGTACTGTTATAGTCTCTCTAGAGAGAGAAAGGCAGTTAGGAATATTTAGCATGAACAATGTGTGTTCCAAGAAGGAGTGGAAGCAGGTAGATATCTTCCTGCAAAGCTTCCCCTGTGATGATTTTAGTGCAGGGACATCGAGGTGAGAGGGATTAGGACTGGCAGCAGCTTCCGGCCTTACATTGGTGTTCCAATCAGTCACATTGCAGCAGCAGGTACTTTGTAAGGAATTGATGTACCCTCAGGACTCTGAGGAATAATCATCTTGTTGATGTGTTGTATGAAAGTCTGCCAATAACTCAACTACTCCTGTGTGATCATCTGCTCTTCACTCTGGATGCTCCTATGTGTGTGTACAAACCTGGGGACCTACCTCCTAAAGGATATCTTCCACCTGGTGAAGGTCCTGCCCTGGTGCGTAGGTCACAGTGTAACCATGCTTATCCATCACTAGCTGGATACTTCAATCCTTTGTGCTTTAACTAGCTCAAAAAAGAGTTAGTTATATACATTGGGGTATGACAAATTAAGGAAGTGTCTTACTTGTGCAATTGTTTATATTAATATCTATCTTGAATTTCAACTGGCAGTGTTATTACAACAATGTTCATTATTATACACAGCGGCACATTTGCTCCAGGCATCCTCAGGCAATAATTCATAATTGTCCATGACTGTTTACCCTGCTATGATGCAATAACTTCAGCAGTGCCAGTGAGCGCCTGACATCTATTTTAATGTAAAAAAAATGGAGGAAGTTGATGTTGGTCCCAAAAATAATATACTCAGAAATACTATGTCTCTGTTTCACTGAGGCAAAATTAAACTTTCTCCAAACTACAGTATGTATTACTTTACCGTGAAGACAAAGGCCATCTGTTAACAAAGCGGAACTTAATATTTACTTCACACAGATTTAAAGTTTCTGTACAAACATCTTTGGTACATAGTGAATCATGAAATATACTTCAGGGAAAAGAAAACACTTTTATAGTGAAAGCTATAATAATGCTGTTATGAGCTGAAGCAGGAAAGCCTGGAGGTCAGTGTAAGCTAAGGAATGAAAGTTTATCTACTACCTTGGATACCCCTGGAACTATAGCAGAGTGTTTCTATATGTTATATATATGCTGGGCAAATATTTCCAACAATATTTATTCTTGCACTTGGCCTTCTTCAGTGCTGCCAGACTTAGATGGATTAGAGGGAAAGAAGTTATTTGCCACTAAGATTAAGGACCTGTTGGCTGAGAAATATATCAGGTAATATTATACCTGACTTTAACAACCCTTTAATAAGAATGGATGTTTGGTTCTATTTTATAGTTAAACAATCTTGGAGAAGCTGTGCCTAAGACCTATAAAAGTAGTTTGTCAACCTGAAACCATCCCAACCATGGGTCCTGCAGATTTGTGTTGATCCATGCATCACTGTTCCCATAAAAATAACAGGGTCATTGTTTCATTATTATTAACTGACTCTGTTGTGATTATGAAATACAATAATTGCAGCCTAAGATTTTTCTGTATTTTAAACTGGGATCTTGGTGTGGTCTCTGGCCATGAAGATGCATAGCGACTCCCCAGAATTCATCAGAATTGGGTGGGGTATTGGTGAACACATTACTAGAAAGGGAAGGAATATGGACTGTAATGTAATTGGAGGGATTAGGACAGGCCAATAAAATCACCAGAGGAGAAGTCACTTGGATATGTTAGGCCCACCACCTGAGAGCAAACTGAACTGTAGTTTCTTAAAATATACTGTAACTGTCATTAGGGGATATGATACTTAATGACTGGGCTATGAACACTGAAAGGTATCACAAAACCCACATAACTCACATTTTTTTCAAGCCAGCCCACAGCTTGATATTGAATATAAATGTAATAGGACTTCATCACCCTAGCTTCATCTCATTTATCTCCTTAAAGTGGACCCGTCACCCAGACACACAAATCTGTATAATAAAAGTGCTTTTCAAATTAAACATGAAATCCAATTTCAAATTTTTATTAAAGCATTCATAGCTGTTTTAAGCTCATTTAAAAATCTCAGCTGTCAATCAAATATTGTCTGCCACTCCACTATGCCTTAGGCATAGAGGCGGAGCAGATAATTACTTTCACTTTCCATTCAGCACTTCCTAGATACCACTGCTCCCCACACATTCCCCCAGTTCTCTTAACCATTTAATTGTGTAGCCAGGACATGGGGATAGACATCGGGTCCCCCATTCTGGTGCACAAACAAGATTCTGAGATGACGCAAGGCTTGTCTTAATAACAGTGTCTACAAAATGGCTCCTGCCTGCTTGCTAGAATTATGAATTCCCAGACTGAAGAAAACAAGATTAAAATAATTTATATAGTGTAATTAATGTTCATTTTGCTTGACTAATGTGATAAAATAGGATTTTGAATATTTTTTTTGGGTGACGGGTCCACTTTAAATAGTGGGGGGGGGGGGGTTTGATGCCATAGTGCACCCTCACAAACAAACTAGGATCATGGCAACTTTTATGCTGAAATGACAGTTTTATATTTTTGACCCTCTGTTTAATGAAAGCATAAGCTTAGAGTCAGTTCCTTCTATTCTACAAAGTTCATCTCAAGTTAGAGTAAACTGTGACTGTAAATCTCTACCATAAAGATAATTTTAGAGCATTTCTGTATGGAGCTACAAAGTAAACAGAACAAAAAGAAAACAAAAATAAAATATAACTATAGGTGCTTTCCAACAGAAAGCTCTTTTAGGGCGTAATCCCAGAAAACAGGTAAGGCCTCCCTTTCAAGGTGAAATAGCTTACCTGGAATTGGTCATGTAGGTATGGGTATTGGGATGCTACTACCATGTGATAGTCTACAGCAGAGGTCCCAAACCATTTTTTTTTACCTGTGAGTCATATTCAAATGTAAAAAATGTTGAGGAGCAACAAAAGCATGAAAAAAGGCCCTGGAAATGCCAAAAAGGCTGAGATTAGCTAATGGGTAGTCCCTAGACTAGAAACCTACAGGAGTATCTGTTTGTCCGTACGCCTGGTTTTTATGCAACTAAAACTTGCCTCCAAGCCAGGAATTCCTACAGGAATGAAGACCAAGCTTCCATCTGTAATACTCCCACATCTATCCCTTACATGGTGATCTTATGTCTTTAAAAATAGGTGTTGGAATTGGAGATCAATGCCTATTAAAAAATAAAAGCTAGAGTGGAAGAAGATCAGACTGGAAGACCAAAGTATTGGTCTGGAGTCACTTTTTCCAAGAAATGCTACCAATTGGGGAGGTGCAAGAACATTGTATGTGAAAATTGTGCATGCCAATTTATATCCTAAACATGTGATAGATTGATGGATAAATATGCAGACATGCAACAGATACATAGGTGATAGATAGATAGATAGATAGATAGATAGATAGATAGATAGATAGTAAATATAAATGGAAGTCTGCGTTGTCATTTTTAATAGAGGTTAAAAGATATTCTAGGAGGGCAAGCTCAATATAAATATTTACATGAGTTTTTAGATTAGGGATACAAGTGGGTCCAGCTGTTCAAATGTACTTGATAGTACAAAGTATTTAAAGTGAAAAACAGGATCCATTTACCTGATGCAAATTTCAGAATGCTTTTGGTAACAGATGAGTATTATTATTATTAAGTAAATGGGGCTGCTCCACATAAGCTCTAAGGATATTTGAATAAATAAGTCAGGTTTATGCAAAATATAAAAGTTGATAATAAGTAAAGAGAATAATACTTTGCTAACTATTTCTGCATATCTCTCCCAGTACCCATAGAAAACAATAGCATAATTGTACTACAGACTGCATGATTTTACCTTTTTTTTCTTTCTTACTTTGTCTAACCTTGTAAGCTTTGGCTCTCAATATGACATACTTTATTTTGAAAACATGCAGCTGCCTTATCTTAACAATTGCCTTCCAGATGATTTTCACCTGTGTAACAGGCAAGAGTCTAGTCTGCTAGAGTGGCTAAATCCAGGGCAGAGTGCTAAGTGCCATGGTTTTTGTATTTTGCACCCTGCCATCCATGCAATTGAATTATTCTAGGTAGAACAAGGTTGTCCCCATGAATACAGGGCTGCCTTTGTTTGCCAGTATTATAATCATATGCACCACCATCCCGAAGCCTAAATAGCCCATTATCCTTTATCTGGCACAAGGTCAAAGGGAAGCCAGACCCTGCACACAATCACCAGTTTGTTTTTTTTTGGACTCAATTTAAATCACTTCTGCTGTCTCCCATTGCTCAGTGATGTGAAAGTAGCACCCAAGCTAATTAATATTCCTTTCAGAAGCCCCACTGGCTTTAAAGTCTGTTGACTTTTTAGCTAAGTTTTTTGTCTACATATGATCCTCTGACCAAAAAGGATGCCTGAAAGTCACAGTGATGCCAGACACTATGAATGGACAGCACTATGTGCATTTTACATTGGCACTATGCTTTTTACACTTCTTCAGGCAAAGATACAGAGAATTTTCCAAATCTGGATGATAGTCTGGGTTACACATAGCCACTTCCTTTACCTTTTTACATATTTCCAAATCTCTACCTTCTGCCACCTTGCACTGTATGTTTGTTTTTTTACTTGGACTGATGAAATATAACTCCTCTGCGTCCAGGCCCGGATTCCGATCTTGGAGTGTCCCGAGGCTGCAGGGCCCTAGCATCCACCATCCCCACCCGGAGCGTTGGTGATTAGCACTTCTTAGAATGCTACTGGGTGGTATGCTGCCCCTATAGTCTTTCCGCCCTATGCCTGAGACTGTATGGCCTTGCTACTAAGCTGGGCCCGTCTGCATATGTGCATGGATCTAGATGGGAAATATGTTGCCATCAATTTCTTTTCCCCCAGAGACTCAGGCTCACTGACGGCGAACATATTTTTGGATCTTCTTGGGGGTGTATTCCTATCTCTGCCTGCCTTGTAAGTCTTCTAGCTTATATGTTTAAACTGAAATGTATAAAGCCTGAAATGTATAATGAAATTTATAATGTATAAAGCAAATGTATAAAGCCTCCACCCCCCAGCCTTGTGTTGAAGGAGGTCTGACGAACATTACCCCTTGTAGTCCTTCTGGAAGATGAAGGGGCCCAACCCAAGTCCTCAGACTAAGGTGGATCGAAAGACTTTTTATTGCATTGTATGTGTTAATAATGCATTTTTGGGTGATGATGCACTGCTTGGCTTTCAACTTAAAATGTTTTTTTTTGGAGTTTGGCATAGATCACAACTGTCCCATTTTCAGCATGACAATCCCACTTTTGACAGCTCAATCCGCAGTCATGGGTTTGTTCCGGAAAATCCTGATTTTCTCTGCACTGAACAGCTAAAAAAAGAAACAATGTTCCCAACGTAATTGGCTTTTGGCATAGAGCCCAGAACAGCCATGAGGTGCAGATAAGATACTAAGGTAAAGGCAAGGATTTAGAATAAGAGTAGTCAGACAGGCGAGGAATCAAAGCAGGCATCAGAAATCAAAAACGGGAGTCAGATAGAAGTAAAAAAATAGATAATCAGATAGAAATGCGCTTGAGCAGGAACAGTCAACTGAAGCCTAGCTTGGACACTTACAAAACGGAGGACTGGGGCTTTAAAGGAGTTTGGGCAACAAATTTGAATCTAGCACCAAATCATAACATCACAATGCTTGGGAGCATGACGCTCAGCGTCAATATAGAAGATCTATGCGGAAGTGTGCACCTGCGCACAGGAACCAAGGACGAGACACGCCAGGAGATAAGAGAGCGCCCAACTCTCCCTGCATCTTACACAAATAAGTAATTGTAACAATTTATATAACAGGTACCTTGGGAGAAGTTAGACTCACAGCTTAAAGGGCAATTCACCTTCATTAGCAAAACGGTAATAACTGAAAAGAAAATGCACAGAAATATGTTCAAACGTTCATAACCTGTCAAATTTTGTAAACTGAACATGGTAATTAAGAGGTGTGGCCGAAAATGGGAGTGACAATTTTTTTGTCCCTCTTTTAATTTCCAAAATGTTGGGAGGTATGGTTTGGTAATATCATTGTGTGTGAATGCTCTAACACAAAAACAGATGCTTGAGTCTGAAGTCATGACCCAGGTTAGGTGCCAGAAGTTTCCCAAAAATAATATTAGCAATGATAAAGTTGTGAATTCTTACAGAAAAACTATAAAAAATACTTTATACGTCTGTATATTAATAACATTAATGCAGTATACATGACCTTGAATGATGGATCCACATCTGTTTTTTACAAACATTTTCTACGTGAACTAAAAAATATCATGCCTGTCATGCAACATAGCACACAGTAATTACACAGTAACCAATTTTATTACAAAATAATCTGGGTTTCTATCTAAATAGATAAGAACATAGGGTGCATGCAAGCATACATAATGAATTTTCTCCATTTTTAAAACAGTATTTATTTACTTGCTATTTGAGCTAAAAAATATTGTTTGTCAGAAAGAGAAGTGATCAGATTATGTTCCATACAATGAATTCTGAAGGGCACATATGGTGTTAAATAAATTAACTTGTTTTATATAAAGTAGATTAAATTGACTTTCTGTTTTTATTAAATAATATTGTAGATAGCTAGACAGAGACATACAGAGACAAAGACAGCATTTCTGTGGTCCACATATTGATTTAATAGTTATGTTACTAAGTTAAGAATCTGACTACCTGAATTTAATGTAATTCATTTGAATAAGATTAGCACCTTGTTGTGGTTGAGGGACTTGTGTATCTCAGTGACATTGAGAGCTACACTGTCAAGCATGTCAAAAGGTAGCGACCTAAAGTAATCCAGCTGTGCTCATTCAGAGAATTGTATGACCAACAGCAGTAAAACCATAGATGAAGTTACAACTAGGAAACCCTGCACACCAAAATCAAAATTGGATTGGTGATGGTACAGATATTACAAATAATGATACAGCTTATGCATCCTGGAAAATATAAGGGTTTTATGTACAGTGTGGTTCATCAGCAACTGTAATTGAAGTGGAAGAAAAATACATATTCTTTGAGTCCAGAATGATACAGTGAAATCCTTCATCATTATAACAGGGATATGAATACAAAAGTCAGTGGTTACTGTGACATGAGTAAATTATTATGAACATGGGATTAAGAGACTCGTTGCATTCTCTACCATAAACAATTTTGTCAGAGGAGGTACCTTGTTCCTACATCTAGATCTATAAGTTGTCATAGGGGCAGATTTTCTATTGGTCGAATTTCGAATTTGAAAAAAATTCGAAATTCGACCATGTGAAGTAAAATCCTTCAAATTCAAATATCGAATTAGAAGGATTTTACCGCAATTTGATCGATCGATTAATTGTTCGAATTGATCGATTTTATCGATCAATCAAATCTTTTTTTATTCGATCAAAAATAATGGACCCCAATTCAACAGCTTGGATCTGGCGAACTAGGTGGTCGGATAGGGGTAGTACCTTAGTGTTCACTTAGTAGGAGAAACAAAGTGATGATTGGTGCACAGACAGCTTGTTTTTTCCAGCAGCCATTGGTACAAACAGAGCCACCTCAAATTCATGGCATGGTTTCATACTCCCAGCAAGATATTAGACACATTAGTCCTACATCACACATAAGAGGTGATACATTGTAGGCTGATTGAACAGTAAATAGAATAACAAAGACAGCTTATATTTGTCAACTTTGAGAAAGGTTTGAAAGCAAGATCTCTGGCACATCTAGAGAACAGTCCACAACACTTGGTGTAACTCATTAAATGTTTTTACAGCAATTTTATTTGCAGAGTGGATTACAGTGACCTGAAATGTAAAATAAAAACTGATATTAGACGTGGCTGAATTAATTCAGCAGTGTTTTTCAACCCAGTCAGTGACTGTCTTCTGCAGCAGGTTGCCAACAAAGGAACCAGAGTTAGAGGGGAGCCCAATACAATACTAAAAGAACTCCCTTGCAAGAATTCTTGACTTACTACACCATAATTATTATTATGCACAGGAGAAGATGATCATGTATGTACCTTTTTCAGGCAGAAGGGGTAAATGAAAAACAAGGAAAGGGAACTTTAACCAGTTGTGGAGGTTGGCACAATACAGTGCTCATACTCACTACAGTAGTCAATATTTCTATGTGGATTAGATTGTGGGTGAACAACAGAATGTATCTAAAGTTGCAATCCTTCAAAAATAGTATTTTGTTTGGTGTAAATTGTGTAAAATATGTAATTTAACACCTTGGCCTGGCCCATCCTCAAGAGGGAGTGAGGCTTGGTTGAATGTTAAATATTTTCTGGAGTGCTTATTATTCTGTTGATTTCACCAGAGGCAGGATCAAGATCAAGATCTAAAAGTGTGTATGACATCTTAGTAAAGACAGATGCAATGAGCTGCACAGATGTTATCATTCTCCTGTGAGTTATGACATTACTGAAACTGTTTGAAACTTTCAAAGACTTGATGGTGCTTGTTCATGGTGGATGGACCTCATATACAAAGACTGCTGCCTGAAGGAAAAACTTTAGACATTTGCTCACTTTATTCAAAATGCAAAAATTACAACTGCTTGTTATACGTTATTTATAGGTTGAAACGTTTATTAAAATCCTTTGGATTCATGATTAAGAGAGGTTTAAAGTTCAGAAGGTTGTTATTCTCTTACATTTGGTTTATAACAGGAGTTAATGGCTGAGAGGTTTCCTTTAGAAAGAGACCAGAGAATATATGGCTTTAAAAGGCAGGTCTACACATTTAGAAGTACATTTATGGATACATTGTCCATATTTCACTTAAAACTGAAAAAAGTAAATAATTTTAAGAAGTCAATTGACTTTTAATGTTACTCTCATTGTTTAGTTGCATTATGGTCCTAGATCCATTAAAGGAAAACTATACCCCCAAAATGAATACTTGAGCAACAGATACTTTATATCAAATATGGCATATGGCATATTAAAGAATCTTACCAAACTGGTATATATATATATATATTTCAGTAACATCTCTTGCCTTGTACCGCCATTTTGTGATGGTCTGTGTGCTGCCTCAGAGATCACCTGACCAGAAATATTTCAGCTATAACTGTAACAGGAAGAAGTGTTGAAGCAAAAGACAGAACTCTGTTAATTGGCTCATGTGACCTAACTTTATGGTTTGTTTGGTATGTTTGTGTGCACCATTGAATCATACGATCCCAGGCAGGTCAAGAAAAATACAGGAGAAGCATATGCAGAGAATTGTGAGGATGGCTACAGACAACCAAAAGATCACCTCCAAAGACCTGCAATAACACCTTGCTGCAGATGGTGTATCTGCACAATTCAGCACAATTTGCACAAGGAACATCTGTATGGCAGAGTGATGAGAAAGAAGCTCTTTCTGCACTCATGCAACAAACAGTCACTTGTTGAATGCAAGAGCTGATTTAGACAAGCCACAATCATTTTGGAACAAACTTTGGACTGATGAGACAAAAATTGATAGACTTGATCATAAAAAGCAATTTGCATGGTGGAAGAAGCAAACCGCATTCCAAGGAAAACCTCTGCTACCTACTGTCAAATTTGGTGGAGGTTTCATTATGCTGTGGGGCTGTATGGCTAGTTCAGGCACTGGGGTCCTTGTTAAAGTTGTGGGTCATATGAATTCAACCCACTATCAACAAATTCTTCAGGATAATGTTCATGCATCAGTCACAAAGTTGAAGTTACACAGGGGTTGGATATTCCAATAAGACAATGACTGAAAACACACTTGGAAATCTACAAAGGTGTTTATGCAGAGGGAGAAGTACAATATTCTAGAATGGCCATCACAGTCCCCAGACTTGGAAAATCATGGAAATTCTATTGGATGATTTGAAGCAAGCTTTGAAGCAGGCTGTCCATTTGCAAAAGGAGGCTTAACTATGTATTGATGTAATATCAGTGCCCAAATGTATGCACCTGTCTAATTCTGTTATAATGCAAATTGCATATTTTCTGTTAATCCAATAAACTTTGTGTTACCGCTGAAATACTACTGTTTCCATAAGGTATGCTATATTTTAAACTCTACTTTGAAAGCTCAGTCAATGATAAACAAACTCAAATTATACAAAACAAAGTATTAAGAGGGGTTCCCATACTTTTTCATATGACTGTAAAATTGTATAAACTATTTATTCAAACATTGACACAAAGACAAAAAAATCTTTGCCAAGAACAACAGATGTTCATCCTGTCTCTGTCAACACACATGCATTCAAAATGTCACCTTTTTGGGTGTGCCGACTGTATCCTTCTGTTCAAATGAAAATTAGCATTGTATTTGTACAATTAAGCTTCTCTGCAGCTGAAATGAATGAACCGTTTGCAAATTTTGGAAAGGTACAAAATAAATCGCATGATTGATTTCAACTGAATTTTTTAAATGCTGATACAGAAGAGATTTATATAATAGTAATATAATAATAGTTAAAGCTGCTCTTCATTTTATCATCAAACATTCTGCAGGAGCCTTTTAGAAAAAAGTTTTTAAAAGCTGTAATGCAAATTTGAATCACTTTTTTCTGACATCATGTGAATCATGAAATGAAATTACACTACATTTATTATCCCATGCTAAACTGATCTGTACTGCAATCTCTTGCTCTTTTTCGATATATAGTATATTATTAATGTTGAACCACAATATATTTGGCTAATACATACTGTATGCATAGAACTGGTGGAAGCAAGGCAGCTCTTTTCTTACCGCTGCAATAGTGTTGGTAAGTACAGGGCCATGTAGAGTTTCCCTAACTAAAGTAGGGAATGAGTATGAAATGGGTTGAGTGATCTGAAGTACTCCCTCTAAATTAAAACAGTAATACAAACGGCAGGCAGAACTGTATTCATTAATAGGACACGTGTCTTAGGGCACTGTACCGTATGGTATCCCAAATGCAGAAAAAAACAAGGTCCTGTTTTTGGCTCACTCTTCTTCCTATAACAGCCACCGCCCTTTGCTACTCTGATGCCACCAGGTCTTAATGTGAGAGGACCATGGTCGAGAGTTATGGGAAGGCAAGGGAACCAAACGTTTACAGGAGGAATGGGGAACAAGAAGTGTTGCCGTCACAACCATCAGTATCGCAGTCCAGAGGAGAATCCAAAAGAGTAGTCAAAATACAAGCAGGACAGGTCAGGACAGGCAGAAGACTTGGGATGATCATGGACAGGCAAGGTTATGGAAAAAGATCAAAGCATTCGAAACACACCCAGTCCCAAAAACTATGGAGATGGCGACATCAGAAGTGACATCAGATGTAGATGAACATCAAACCCCCTGAAGTGATATGAAGTGATATGCATCAATCATGATCAGTGCGTAGATGAACACAGATGGGGTGGTCGTCCCCACCATGCTCCAACAGGTATTATTACAGGCACAGGCTGGATTGTAGTCATTTTTATTAAGTTTGTGCCTTACCTTGCACATAGTAAATGCCCCCCCCCCCCTTTAGACTTAATGAACATTCAGGATAACTGATACACATTATATATCTATGACCCCAAATGAACTAATGAAGCCACCATAGGTTGCACCACTTTATGTTGTGGCCAATGAAGAAGAAGACATTTAATACATAGGTAATGCTTTACTAAGTGGTTAAGTTATAGCGATAATATATCGACCCCTATGTAGTGATTTATGAATATTCATTTTCTTTAAACTACTGGTAGTAGTAGTTATAAAAATAGTTAGTAGTTTCAGATTAAACAAGTTCTTTTCCAAAGTGGATCAGATCAGAACAAAGCTTTAGTCCACCTCCTTTTAACTTGAGTTTAATCATCTGTAATGTATTGCTTTTATTTTAAAGGGATTGTGCAATGGATGGGGTGTTCTTCCAACAGAACACAGGGGCATTTGACAACTTATAGCACTCAAACACATTTTGCCAAAAAGACACATTTATCTGCTATAGCAAATGGTTCAATACAAAACATTCCAAATGTCAAGAAATCATTTACTAGGCAAGGGAACAGTGCACTGCAATGCAAAAACCATCACATATTTATTGTACACATGTATACAAATGGAACCCACCATGTTTTGACCCATTAGGAAAGGGTCTTTTTCAGAGGAACATGCAACAGAATAAATGAAGGCAATAATTTAAAAACACTGAACTGCTGGGAATACTTCAAGGTTTAGTTGCCCTTGATTTTTTTATCCAGAAATTGGTTTAGTCAGCACTAATGCCCTCCTACTTTCCTCGATTAGCGGTGCACGTTCCACAATTCCCACTATTTTCTTGTTTCTTCAGTTTCCATACAAAAGAACAGCACCTTTAGGAGATTTTCTTAAAAAGCCTTTATTTGAACAACGGCTCTGACCCAGATGCAACGTTTCAGACCAGCATCAGTCTTTTGTCAAGTTCTTTTGTATGGAAACTTTTTTTTTTTTATTCTGGCTCAGTATGTAGCATCTTTCAGAGATTTTCCTAAATATTTGTTTATCTGTTCTTCTTATGTGTATGTGTAGAAAGTTTATGTTTTTGAACTGTTTTGATCATTTCTGTTTATAAAAAGTTGTGACAATTTAGTCCAATTTAACCCAGATCTTTTTTAATTAAGAAGATTCTGTTTATGCCAATTTACAGTGACTGCTGCATTCTACTCTAGCTACTAACTAATAGAAGAATATCAGGAGCACATGATAATGTAGCAGTTTCTGAGTGAGACAAAACCAGCTTACAACCAACTTATGCGAATACACATAACTGAAAACTAACACATTCATGTTTGACATGTGATATATTATAAAATCAGAGCTTGTCCACAATTTGTTGTTTAAAATGTACGTAATTGTTCAGAAACATAGGCAGGAATAAAACAAACAATGTAACATTCCCTTTGAAGGAGGAGTCCATGACTAACTCGAACCATAACTTGATAAATGTTTAGTTAAAAGAGTTTCCATTTCTACATTTTAATTACTCAGACATTTATTGGCAGACATAACCTCTAGCACAGACAAGGGTGCAGGTTTCCATTTCACATTAAGGTGGCGTCCCAAAGTAAGGAATATGCCATTGTTGCTCCTCGTTGAGGACAGATTATTCTAGACCAGTATCCTTTGCTGAAAGAAAAAACATCATTAAGACTCAGTACATGAACATCTACATTCTGACAATGGCAAAAGTTTACATGTGTCTCCAGTACATATAGCTGTGGTTGTAGTTGACCACCAAACTAGTTGAAAAGTATTTGAATATTGACTCCAATCCAACTGACATGCAACATATACACACATATTATTAGTCTGCTGGGGAGTGGTAATATAATTTTGTGTAATACATGAAGCCAAGAGAATCCACAAAAATGATAAATGCTCATTACCTGAGTTTTTTTTCTATTGTACAATTATCTCCAATGCATCTAATTAACTACTGGCTAAATACATTGAATCTTGGGATAATTGTAATGTAAACATATCTGGGATTTTTACATCCTTAATGGAACTTGTTATAAATTAATATCATGTTTCTTTTAGGGGGTTGTTTATTAAAAAAAAACTTGAAAGTCTAGATTTTTTAACTATCTGATTTTTTATTTTTTTTGGTTCTCCTTCAAGAGGGATATAAATGAGCCGGAGAGAGTACAGAGATGTCCAACTAAACTGGTTAGTGGGATGGAAGACTTAAATTATGAGGGGAGACTGTCAAGGTTGGGGTTGTTTTCTCTGGAAAAAAGGCGCTTGCGAGGGGACATGATTACACTTTACAAATACATTAGAGGACATTATAGACAAATATCAGGGGACCTTTTTACACATAAAGAGGATCACCGCACCAGAGCCCACCCCTTCAGACTAGAAGAAAAGGACTTTCATTTGAAACAGCGTAGGTGGTTCTTCACAGTGAGGACAGTGAGGTTGTGGAATGCACTGCCGGGTGATGTTGTGATGCTGATTCTGTTAACACCTTTAAGAGGGGCTTGGATGATTTCTTGGACAGACATAATATCAAAGGTGTGATACTAAACTCTATAGTTAGTATAGATATGGGTACATATAATTTATGTGAAAGTATGGAGGGGTGTGTGTATGGATGCTGGATTTTCATTTGGAGGGGTTAAACTTCATTTAACTATGTAACTACAGTATGTAAAATGAATGCCTCCATGGTTGTTTTTCTGTCTTTTATTAATGTTATTATTAAAATAAAAATAAAGCACTAACATATTCCACAATCCTGTACAGAAGTAGGGTGTATACATCAGAGTGTCATTAGCTTTCATTAGAGCTTTATGACTTTGGTTTGAATTTGGCTTTAAAGATTATCACAATTTGCAAGCATTTTTTTCATAAATGTTTCCGATTTTTCCTTGGTTCATTAAATGAGATAGCTACCAAGACTGTTCATTTTTTGTTTTTTTTTTCATAACCACGTCATTGCAAGATGTAAGATTCTAATGGGGAAATGTAATTAAAGTCGATAACGGAAAAAATATTCACAGTGTAAAAAGTGCACAAACAAAATTTTGCTTTGCGTGAATTTTATATAGCTTTTGTGAACCAGGAAACTTAGCGACCGCTTCCGACAGTGGAAGAAAGTTTGCAAATTTTATAGCTTGCGCCAGTGCGCAGTCTGCATTTAATAAAACTTCTTAATGAAAAAGTTATGGTTGCTCCAAAAGATTACAACACCTTCAAGCTCTTCTTAAGAGTGCGCAATTAAAATTTGCAATGTAATAACTGTTTAATGAACAATATTACATTGTGAGATGTGCATTTTTATTCTTATTGGCGCAAACGTTTTTTCTCTTTGGGACTTTAATTACATTTCCCCCTAAATTTGTAATACCTGTTATAGTTTGCATAGAACATGTTAATTCAGAAAACACTGGGTGGCATGGTGGCTCAGTGGTTAGCAATTTTTGCACTGTAGAATTCAACCTACTTTAGGTCCTTGTAAAATGTTCTTTTATGCTTGTGTAGGCCTAGAGGCAGATTATTTTCCTCCTAAAGACACTATGGTCAAAGTTATCAGGAGCCAATTAAACCCACGCAGACATGAGTAGAACATAAAAAAATTACAGCCACAGACTTTTCTTGATTTGCTGTGCCACTGGAGTCATTATTACCTAAAAAAAAAACATGTTCATACAGGGAAAATTGAAAAAATCCTTGTTCTGGCACACCAGTACAGATTTGTATCACTGTATGCATTTTAAATAAAAAAGACTAGTTTTTTTTTTGGCTATTTTTTTTGTTTGCAAAAGTTACATCCATCCAACAAGGGTGTGTACGTGGGCAAATGTAAGCTTTTGGCTGACATAATGTGGAGGTATAAAGGAAGGAGTATAGAGTTTAAAAGCTGCGTGCAGAGCAGAATTGACAAAGCCTTCCAGCACTTTTCTGTTAACAAAGATTATCTGGTTTGAGCTAGATCAGCAGCTTGCCACCCAATGTTTACTGCAAACAAAAGCAGCATGCCTGGCTCCTGCCCTACTTTAACTCTTAAAGACATTTATTGCATTCCCTTTCACTTTTCTGAAGTTTGGGGCTGCCTGTCTTTTCTTTTGAAGCATGTTCCTGGTAGCAAGCCCTGTAAGATGTTGACTGATGCCTAATGATAAGTGATGTTTGATTAATTCAGTGTGCAAACCAATAGTCCACAATGAATGATTCAGAGAATGAAATTATAATAATCTTAAGAGATGTTAAGACCAATTGGAGGAAGAAGTAGTTTAGGTTGAGTGAATGTTTAAGATTATTCATTTATGGAGAATTTTGATTAGTTGTGAAATAACAAGGAATTTTAATACTTTACAAGAATGAGCTGCAATAATAGCACAGGTTTGGAATCCTTTATCCAGAAACTCCTTACTCGAATTATGGAAAGCCATTTCACATATTATTAAAGCAGTAACTTGTACTGAGGTTTTTTTCCAGAATTTCTCAAATTTGGACAGATTCGCCCATCATTAGATATAATTAATGCTTATTAGAAGCAAAACTAGCCTATTGGGTTTAATTAATGTTTGCATGATTTTCTAGTAGACCTTAGCAATGAAGATCCAAATTATGGAAAGATCCTTTATCTGGAAAACTCCAGGTCCAAGCATTCTGGATAACAGGCCCCAAACCCCGACTTTATTGTTTTACATAAATTTTTCGCATCAAATCAACCCCCTCAACAACAAGAGTGAGAAGATTCCTGTGATGTCTTTCTAGTTAAGACTTGTTCTAGCCCGTCTTTCCAGATGTCATGCATCATGTGAGCAGCCACCATATTGGTCTTGGGATGCATTTACCCAGCTGTGCCCAATTTATTTGTCAGTTATCAACCCCAAAACTCAAATAGTGCAAGTACCAGCCCTAGACTGCATGTCTGTAAAAATATTTGTGAACCTTGGTGCAAATGATGTAACACGCATTTGCCTTTGTTTTTTACATTATTAACTCATAAACACTCATTCTAGCAAAGTTTATTCCAATAAAATATGTATACTAATCTTCTAGAAATAGTTGCTAGAGGGTAATGAATGTGTAAATATTATTTTTCTTGTTTAACTAAAACACAAATCTGTTTTAAAAAGCCATTTGTACTTGAAAACTGCTCTTGATACAAATTTTGTTTAATAATGCAAATTTGTAATAGTTTTCTGTAAATACTACACTGCTGCCTAACGTAAATGTACTCATTTCAATTCAACTTAAATGTGGTAAAGAGTATTTACTGATGTAGATTTTGCTGTGATTAGGTTGTGTTTTACCAAACTGGAGACGGGCTCCAAGACAAAAACACATATACCTATATGACTGACAAAGGGATTTCCACTCAATCCCTTTTGCGTTGAACTTCAGCCTGTACAACAGAAGATTATGACTATTGTAGTGGCAGATCCTACCAGGAGGAATTTTAGCAGGGGGATTTTTAACTCACTGCCAGCCCATAAGACACGACCTTGATTGTTCTAAAATATGAAAGAGGGAATGTAATTTAAAATCACAAGCAATGTATAAAATTGTATTTTTGTGAACATTTAGCATGGTTCACAATGTAAAATAATTTACTTGTGAGCATTACATCGCTAAGCAAAGATGTGTTCACACCTGCTATGGAGGTTCGTAAGATACTTTGTGAATGTTTGTGAATGCCATTCGGTTGCAAACTTTACAACAAATTGCGGTCTGTAATCAATCAAAAAGGACACAAACATGGTCGCTTACATTCCCAATGGTCTTTGCAAATTTTTTTTGCAATAGCAAAACATATTCCAGGTATGGGACCTGTTATTCATAATGCTTGGGGTTTTCCAGATATGGATCTTTCTCAGGGTCAGACTGGGCCAGCGGAAACTGCATTTCTACCTGCCATGACCAGCCGTGAATCTGTTCAAATTTGCGAAACAGAAATAATTTGCGAAACGCATTGAAGTCAATGAGTGTCAATGTTCGCACTCCAAATGCATTAAAGTGAATGGGCCGGTTTTATATATGTGACCCTTTTCGTCTCAGTGACAATTTTATTTTGGAAACTTTTTTGTCTCAGAAACTTTTTTGTCAAAATGCATTAAAGTCAATGGGCGTTTCTTCTTATGGCGATTTTTTTTCTCTGCTACAATTGTATCACTGCAAAATTTTCCAAGGGAAATTTTTAGCCACTGTTTAGCGACAAAATTTACAGGTGCTGGTTGCAGGAGTGGAATTTCAATGCAAATTTATGCCTGGCGAATAACCTTCCACCAAATGTGCTTAGGACTAATTAATACAGGGTTTTATCTCATTAAAGTGTAAACTGAATTGGCCAACTGGTTCTTTTCTGCTGTCAAATTCTATTAATCTGTTTCTGTAATGACAGTAGTTCACCTTACATTCTGAATTATATTTATTATAATTATGGGCTTTGGGTTATTTAAGCTAAGTGACTTAATGCCTCATTTCCTCTGCTATGTTCTACAGTCATGAAATGCTGCACTGCTTTGCTACCATCTAAAATTACCAATTTATGCTTCATTTTATCATTTCCATCTAATCAGTCACCTCTTTCTATTATATTTTTGAACTTCAGAACTCTAGATTGTTGAGATGGTGAGATTTCAGTAGCAATGTTCTTAACATTATCTAAATGTCTTTCACAAATTCCCCAAAGCGAGAATGGATTTGTCCTCACTCTCTTTTGTGTTTATGCATATTTAGCCTTTTGGTTATTGATTTATTTGTGCAGCTTGTTTAACATGCTGATTTTCTTTTCAGGTATGTGTTTATAGTAATGTTGTATTCCTTGTATCTTCCAAAAATCTAAAGTCCTGGGAGGATGACAATTCAGAAGCAGCCTAATTATTCTCAAGGAGAAACAGTCCAAAAGCCTTGACAAAAAATATGATTGTTCCAGCGCTATAACCCCATAAGCCCCATAGTTTTAAAGAGTGTTAATATGGTAAAACAAATTGGGACAAATGGTTTTGTAAAAGGAAATATGCAGTCAATATGAAGCAATTTATAAGGCAAATGTAAGGCCGTCTGGTTTATTGCATCTTTCTGCTTGGTAAATATTGTGTTTATTGTTCTTTTACTGTCTCTGAGTTTGTCTACAGTTTTAACGGGTTGTTTTATAGAAACCACCATGAGCCATAGCTCAAAGAGTTATTTTATTTGCTGGAACTCACAGACATATAGTAGTACTGGATATATACTCTAAATAGTGTCACATGTTTGCATTAAATAAAAGCTCTGCAGCTTGAAAGGCTTTACAGAACAACAAATATTCTGGAGGGATTTAATTCATTTAAGAGATGATATGCCTGATCCAGCATTTACATTTTGTATCTTGAAATCAAGATATCAAGGCTACACAGTATAAGGATACTATCAAGGCTACTCAGTATCAGGTTACTATCAAGGCTACTCAGTATTAGGCTATACAATCAAGGCTATTGGGCTACTATCAAGGCTATTCAGTATTAGGCTACTATCAAGGCTATAAAGCTACTGTGAAGGCTGCTCAGTATCATACTACTATCAAGTGTTCTCAGTATCACGCTACTATCAATGCTACAATGTATCAGGATACTATCAACACTACTCAGTAGCAGGATACTATCAAGATACATGATATGAAATAAAGATTTTTTGTAATTTTTGAACATTTTGGCTCCTGGTTTCAACTGATTACTTTGACTTTGGTGTTCTGGAGTGGTGCCTGCCTTTCTTTCCAAGTTTCCTTGTATTGCTCCCCTTTGCTGAAGGTCTGGGGCATGAGCACCCGGACACACCGTGGAAAGTCGTAAGCTTGTCCTGTTACTCATTTAATCCATGCTTTTCACATTTTATTTTCTACTATCAAGGCTACCAAGCTACTATCAGGGCTACTCAGTATTAGGTTACTATCAAGCTTTAAGGCTTGAGCTGTAGTAAAATGGGCATAGATTAGCAGGAGGAAGGGGTCAGGAAGGATAATTTTTCCATTGTACAGTGTGCCGGCTCAATCTAGAATATGCTTACAGTTTTAATCTCCAGCTCTCAAACATGAAACAATTGAATTATAGTGGGTACAGAGAAGGGCAACTAAGCTGGTAAAGGGTATGGAAAATTTCAGCTATGAGGAAAAACTGGCCAAGTTGGGGATGTTCATGCTGTAGAAGAGGAGTTTGTGGAGTGATTTGATAACAATGTATAAATATATAAGGAGATCATATAATAATCTCTCTAATGCTTTATTTACCAGAAGGTCTTTCCAGCTGACGCAAGGTCACCCATTCCGATTAGAAGCCTTAATATTTGGAAGGGGTTTTTTTTACAGTAAGAGCTGTGAAGATTTGGAAGTCTCTCAATGAATCAGTGGTACAGGCTGATTCATTATATTGCTTTACTAAGTGGTTGGATGAGTTTTTAACAAGTGAGGGAATACAGTGTTATGGAAGATAGCTCACAGTACATTCAGTGACTGGTCCGATTGCCATTTTGAGTCAGAAAAGATTTTTTCCCCTCTTAGATAAATTGGAGGGACTTCCTCTGGATCAGTTAGCAGTTAGGCAGGTAACATATAGACTTAATAGACGTATTAAACTTGATGGACGTGTGTCTTTTTTTCAGCCTAACTTACTATGTTACTATGTTATTGTGGCTATTCAGTAATGTGCTACTATCAAGTGTACCCATAATTAGCTTTACTATCAGCTCTACTCCACATCAGTCTACTAAAAAGGCTACTCAGTATCAGGTTACTATCAAAGCTACTCAGGATCATGCTACTATCATGACTAACAGGCTACTATCAAAGCTATTCAGTATCAATCTAGTGTCAAGAAGCAACATGGGCAAATGTTTTCCCAGTGGTAATCAATCAATGACATACATGAAGCCAGGGAGGGTGCCATCATAGGCATACAATAATTCATGGCATCAGTTGACTACAAGATTTTATTAACTGAATTCCCTTTTGAGCCTTTCTAAATATATCCCATTCGCTTAGAGGTCTATTTACTAAAAATCTAATTTCTTTTTTCATGACTCTCTAAAACTGTGTTTTTTTTTTGTATTTCTTTAAAACTCCAAAAATGTGAGATTTATTAAGTATAAAAAACACATAGAATAAAATACAAAACTGCTCCAAGTAAAAACTATGAAGGTCCAATTAAAGTCAATGGGAGCTGCATGATCTTAGTGGACCACTTTTAATAAATGTGGGCTTGAAGAAAAAGTCAAAAGTCCAAAATTAGGGAAGTTAGAGGTTTTCAAATTTTTCATTTGTTACATTAAGCATTTTTCGGGGCTTTTATACTCAGATCCTTTAATAATTGGCTTTCCTAGTTTTAGAGAAATAGAGTTTAATCGTAGTTTCAGAAACCTCTAAGACCTTTAATAAGCATAAACTCTTTTTTCTAGGCCTAACTTATCACTAGTCCTAAAGGTTACAATTTCTTTTAAAACATGACAGAGCAGATTTAGAATTCACCATATATATTTTTTTAGCGGATGCACCTAACCCAGGATTTGGTTTGGAATTCACCTGGATTCTGCCTTTTTGCGTAGGCTGAACCAAATCCAGTTCCTAAAAATCTTATGACTTTTCTTCATACAACAAGGAATTAAAAATTCTTCCAAATAGTTAAATTTTTTCCCTAATTTGCCTAATTTACATTTGCAAATTAGGATTTGGTTTGGTATTTGGCAGAATCCTTGGTAAAGGTGTATTTTGAATCCTAAAATAGTCAATTCAGCGCAACCCTAATTTTTTTTTACATTGAAATAAAAAGAACAGTTTGTACAGATCTATAAAGTTGACCTTAGACACTAAAGGGGAAATGTAATAAAAGTCACAAAGAGCAAAATCCACATTTGCAATGTTATATTTTTCCTAAACTGTTATTGCATCTTTTAAGAATTATGTGAAGTTGTTATAATCTTTTAGAGCAAACAGAAAAAAATTTTAACAATAAAAAAAATGTATTACATTCACTGCACACTGGTGCAAACTACATAATTGCCAAACCGCCCACTGTCGGAAGAGATTGCTAAACAGTATTGAGAATATTTTTTCTAACAACTTTTATTACATTACCTCCAAAATTGTGTTAAAATTAATGAAGCGCTTGGTCTTTAGCAGCAACTTTGATTATAGATTAGGTGTGATTTCCCCTTGCAAAATGTATGCCCTTAGAAAACTCTAGAAATTGAGCTGGGTTTTGTTTTATAATTGTAAGAAACCAATATACACATGATTAATTATACAATATATCAAGAAATCAGTAGCTTGTACTTGATCCCAACAAAGATATAATTAATAATTATTATAAGCAGAGCCTGCCCATTGGGTTTATTTAATGTTTACATGATTTACTAGTGGACAAAGTTTTATAGGAATAGAATTTAATTGTAGTTTCCAAAACTAAAATAATAAAACATTACCTTGTACTTGATCCTAACTGAGATATAATTCATCCTTATTGGATAGAAAGTAATCCTATTGGGTTTGATTAATCTTTAAACGATTACATTGTAGAGTTCCAAACTATGAAAAGACCCCCTTATCCAAGGTCAGATCCCGAGCATTCTGGATAACTGGTCCCATGCCCATAATTATTATTTTATGGGATAATAAAATATTACCTTTTACTTAATGATAATTAAGCTGCATAGACCCCTGCTGATGGCAAATCAATTAAATTGGTTTTCTTAACGTTTAAATATTTTTTAGTTGCCAAATAATGCAGAAACCCCAGGTCCAAATCATTTTGTATAATAGATTCTAAACCTGTAGTACTTCAAATTTCTCCAGTCAGCATGACCCTATGGGGTCCATTTACTAACAATTGAATTGCGTTTTTCTACGAATCTTAAAAAATGTGTGGTTTCCTATACTGTATTCCTAAAAAGCTCTAACAATATAAGATTTATTAAGTGTAAAACGTATACCTTTAAAACCAAACTTCACCAAGTAAAAGTTGCCAAGGTGCTATAGAAGTCAGTGGGAGATGTGCTGATCATATTGGACCATTTTTAAAGAGAATCAGAATTTTATAGGTAGATCTTGTTCAGATCAGTCAGTGCTTTTTTTCATTTGTACTTTTTTTAATTGAAACTTTTAATTAATTCATTCATTAATAAAATTACAATGTGGTTTTTGAGTTTGTGAGTTTAGTTGTGGATTCAAACACCTCTAAAACCACTAAAATCCAACATTCAATAAATAGCCCTCACATCTGCTTTCCATTTTTCCCTGTCCCATCAGATCACTAAATATTTACTTTTCCAGTACATGATAAAACTCTTTGTGCACATGAGTTTGCTGCTGTAAAAGAACATAAAATTAACAAACACACAAGCAAAATGTATCTATAAAATAGGTGGGATGACATTTTTAGGTGCACTGCAGCATAGATATAGTTCATGTTCTTGCAGTTTGGCCTAAGCTCATTAAGTTGTAAAAATGCATAGTAGATATGGACCCATGGGCTAACGGTCAGCCAAGAACGCTCTATGTTGTATGTTAGCTGAATTAGGTAGTTGCAGGGTTTTGTTCAAATTATATTTCTTTAATCATACCTTCAGTTTCAATACTTGCCCTTTCACTTCAGAAATTTGCACTCTTTCAGCTTGTATCTTTTACTCTTACTGATATGGAACATGTTCCCTATCTGAAGATTAAAAAGTGGCCCACCTTGGTTTTCAGTTAAAAAAAAAAAGGCCATCTGTAGTTTCTGATTCATGCACAGTATAACTCCTCTGCCACCCAGTGAATATTTCTTGGGGGGTCAAACTTTTCTAAGCTACGAAAATTTACCTTGGGGTAAAATGTTGCCTTTAAAAATGATTGTCTGTTTGTGCAAGAAATGGATCTTGCCAGAAAAAGCAGGAACAGTTCCACTTTTCTGGTCTGACCTGTTTAACCGTCAAACACTTTATGCAATTAAATACAGCCAGTTTTTCAAGTTCTTTTAGGTATGCTATTCTTAATCTATTTTATTGTGTTGGCTGCCAGCAAATTGTGTTGCCTAACACTGGAAATGGATTACTATTTGCAAAAATGTCAATGTGGCAAAACAGCACAGAGACCTAACCACACAGATTCACTAGCACTTAGCAGCAGATATTTGGTGAGAAATCTAGTCAGATGTGTGCAACAGGAATTTGTCGGCGCATCTGCAGTCTAGTGCACTAAACTGCTATGTGACAATGACTCTACTAAAAGTATATGTAGATACTGCATATAGTTTCTTTGACACTGGAAATAAGAGGTTTGTTAACAGCAGTTCAAATCAAAGGTGAAAAACTGTAAATACAATAAAAGCATCACATTTATGGACACCACTTTCATTGATGGGTCTGATGTTTTGATTTAAAAGCACAGTGTGCCCTTTATTCAAGTAAGTAAGAGGTCACCACACTGAACTCCTGGACAGCTAGAAGGGCACGGGGTTGGGAGCCATGGGAGCCCCAAGAGGACATGGGGAATATGGGTTATGCTGCAGAATCGGGTAAGCATAAGAAAATAATATTTTCTGCACTCACACCACAAACAGAGTCAATTGTATGCAAAAGCTCATGTAGACAAGCCCCATTCATTTTGGAACAAAGTGTTTTGGATTGATGAGACAAAAATTTAGTCATTTGGTCATAACAAAAAGCACTTTGCAAGGCGGAAGAAGAACACTGCATTCCAAGAAAAACACCTGCTACCGACTGTTAAATTGGTGTAGGTTCCATCATAATGTGGGGCTGTGTGTCTACTTCAGCGACTGGGTCCCTTGTTTAAGTTGAGGGTCAAATGAATTCGACCCAAGATCAACAAATTCCTCAGGATAATGTTCAAGCATCGGTCACAAAGTTGAAGTTACGCAGGGGTTGGATATTCCACTAAGACAATGGCCCTAAACACTTTTCAAAATCTACAAATGCATTTATGCCGTCACAGTCCCCCGACTTGAATATCATGGAAAATCTATGGGATGATTTGAGGCAGGCTGTCCATGCTCGGCATCCACCTGAACTGGAGAGATTTTGTATAGATGAATGGTCAAAAATACCGCCATCCAAAATTTAGACACTCATCAAAGGCTATAGGAGGTGTCTAGAGGCTGTTACATTTGCAGAAGGAGGCTCAGCTAAGTATTGATGTAATATCTCTGTTGGGGTGTCCAAATTTATGCACCTGTCTAATTTTGTTATGATGCATATTGCATATTTTCTGTGAATGCAATAAACTTTATGTCACTGCTGAAATATTACTGTTTCCACAAAGCATGTTACTTTATATATTAAAAGGACGTTGCTACTTTGAAAGCTCAGCCAATAATAAACAAAACTCCAAAGAATTAAGAGGAGTTCCAAAACTTTCATGTGACTGTATACATTAAACAAAAATACAACTGAAAACAGATTAAAGTGGCAAAGAGGGTCCTGCTCAACATTGCTTACAATCTAAAATCTAAGCCAGAGGTAATTTGGAACTGCAACTATGCACACCATAATGAATGATTAAAGGCATGTTGTATTATATAGTACATCAGTAACCTTTTTTACAGCAAGGCACATGGCACGTTATAATGAGGGTGGAGTGTGCCTTTATTTTTAGTATAAACACAACTTCAGGTAAATGATGTCGTTATCAGAGACTGTGCAGCTATAAAGTAAAACTTCCTCAAGGGCTGAAAGGCACTTATTTATTTATGATTGCCCAATGGTTGGTAGATTACAGTGACATGTGTCGTCTCTGGATTCATCCCGTGTTGAATGTATAAACAATTATCCACCCTCCCATCACTATGTTATTAATTGAGGCACACTCTTGCCAGACAGCAGCCATTCACACACAAAACAAACATCTAACACAAGGTTTTCAACAGAAAAAGGCCAACCAGACATATCAAAGAAATCGTCCTGCTCTGTTTTATTGACAGTAAAGTCTGCACCTAGAAGACAATCTAATCGCTTGATTCACTTGACTTGGGTAGTTGTCAGTAAACTTTAAACAGAAATATAAGGTGATATATATATTTGTATATATAAAGCAAAAAAACCGCACACATAGGTCTTGATAAGTGGAAAAAAAACTGGTAGATTTATTTCAACGTTTCGGCTTACCAACTCAAGCCGTCATCAGGAAGGGCCTGACGGCTTGAGTTTGTAAGCCGAAACGTTGAAATAAATCTACCAGGTTTTTTTCCACGTATCAAGACCTATGTGTGCGTTTTTTTTGCTTTATAGATATGAGTTTTTGTTCCAGCACCTAGGCATCACCATGGCTATCTGAGTGCACCTATCTAGTTATATATTTGTATATATATATATATATATATATATATATATATATATATATATATATAATACACAAAAGCCGTGAATATCTTGTAAATTATATCCTTATAAACGGTGAGTTCTGATGTCATTTCTGTCACATGACTCACCGAAACTTGTGTATTATAATAAATAAAGTACCTCCAGTTGCAAAATATGAGGATATTAGAAGTTACCTCGAGTTCCATGACCTGTATGCCTTATGATAATAGAAACAATAATTAGCTGAACTGCAAATGTTACAAAATACTACACAATGAGTTAAGATCACAGGTCATACAAAGTAACGATTTAGGTATTTGTTACAAAATATTTGTTTTTAACACATTTGATTTTAAGTTGTCTCCCGTAGGGTGTTTTCTGGGTAATGAAGATTGTAAAAACACCAACACTCTTTATATATTTTTATCTGTATTTATGCATTCTTTATTAGTGAAGTTTTATCATTTGACGCATTTTGATGATGTATGTGCGAAGTCAGCCAATTAACTTTTTCCCGCCATCTAAAGTATTTAATGCATTCATTTTGTGCCAGTTTGTACTTTGAGAAAGGCCTCGGAGGAGGCCGAAACGTTAGTCTTTTAAATAATAAAAACATTTTTGATTTATCTTAAGACCTGAGAGTGCGGACCTTACTACTTGGATGGAAATGCTTATTTATGGACACTGCACCCAGGCATACATACACAAGGTGTCGTGAGTGCCGACTCTTCGATGGAGGAATATATATATATATATATATATATATATATATATATGCATATATAATCTCACAATTATGATTTATTTTAAATACGTTTTTTTTAAAAGGGTTGTTCACCTCCGGAATAACAGTTTCTCAGAAATTAAAATGTTCCATTTTTGATTCTTTACCATTTTTCCAAAATGTAAGCTTTTATTTCAGTCTGGCAACTCGTAAAATCCAGGCGCAGACTCTGAATTGTTGCAGTTTGCTACATTAGTTGATACATTTCTCAGCAGCATCTATAGAATATTAGCAACTGTTGTATCAATTCTAACAGCTGCCATTAATGAAACTAATGCATCAGCAAACTAATGAGTCAGCGATTCCCCCCCCCCCATGAGCTGCTTTAGAAAGTCATAAGTGAGTTAAAAATTGAACTTTAAATAGAAACTAGAAAGTACAATAGAACCCCTATTTTACTTTTTTCAGGGGACCAGAAAAAATGGTGTAAAATCCAGGAAAATGTAAAATCAGGGAAATAGATTATGCATATTATATGGGTGGGACCACAAAACAAGACAGTAAAATGAAGGTAAATTTTAAATCAGGGGATGTAAAATGGGGGTTCTACTGTAATTAATTGCAAAAAGTCTTTATTTCTGGTGAACTACTATATCTGAAAACCACCTGAACTGAAAAAAAATTAATTTCAATACCTGTTTAAAAGAAGTGGTTATTTGCATAGTAAAAAAAAACCCACAAGGGCTTGTGCACCTCCACCAGTTCATTTGCGGTTTCCACACTTCGCCACAGTCAGTTGTATGTAAACCAATTTCATTAAAGGAGCAGTCGCACCTATTGATGCTGGGAATCTACCACCACCTCCAGGGTTCCCTTCAGCGCCCTGTGTCAATCCATGTGGCTCAGCTGAGTGGAAAGAACAGATGCAAAATGTCACCGACATACTGAACTCCAGCAATAACACCAGCAACTGTGACTGATTCCCAGTGAAATGCACATTCGTTTTATCTAATTATGGAAGAGCTACAAGCATATTGGTAGAAAACATATTCATAGCCTTTGAACTTTACTTAAGCCTGGTATTTAACTTTTTGTGTCTAGCATGATTTAAATCCAGTTAGGCAACCATTTATATTTGTACTTGTAATGTTCATAAAGATAACTGTCAAAATAAGCAAAATAAGTCCTTGTAATAAGTATAATGCTTCTCAACAACCTCACACTCCGTGTCGGTGTGTAGTGCTTCAAAGTAACCGAAAAAAATGGTTGGAGAGCATAAATCTCGTTTCAAAGTATTTTCAATTTATTATGCAGAAAGTCCTGCACGACATGTTTCGGCCACAACAGCCTTCCTCAGGTGCACCTGAGGAAGGCTGTTGTGGCCGAAACATGTCGTGCAGGACTTTCTGCATAATAAATTGAAAATGCTTTGAAACGAGATTTATGCTCTCCAACCATTTTTTTCGGTTCATAAAGATAACACTGAAAGAGAACACAGATCCCTTATGGGGTCATGTAATAAAAGGCACCATGTTTGCCCAGTAGCAGTAAACCATAGTAACCAATGAGCAGTAAGCACTTACTGGTCACCTGTTTAAAAGCAAACATCGTATTGGCTGCTGCTGGCTTCTTATTGGCTGATTACAGCTCCGGTGCAAACTTGGTGCCCTTTATTACATATTAGGTGCTATTTCCATGTATTAAGGGCTGTATTGATGTATTGTATGATTTAAGTAGCTGCTAGATTACATAGAGAACATCAAAACAGTAATGTTTTTAACCAGCAATACTGGATAGTGAGTGCATTCCAATTAAACTTTTTTCTTCTAGTAAACACTTGCCAATGGAAAACCAATGTACAAAACACACAAAAAACTTTACAAACTGCATTTCAGCATCCTGAAATAGCCACAGGCACCATCCTAGAGTACAGAAACCTCTGAATTGTACTTGTGTTTTTAAAGAGTACATTAAAGGGGTTGTTCACCTTTGAGTTAACTTTTAGTATAATGTAGAGAGTGATATTCTGAGACAATTTGCTATTGGTTTTCATTTTTTATTGTTTATGGTTTTATAGTTATTTAGCTTTTTATTCAGCAGCTCTCTAGTTTGCTGTGTCAGCAATTTGGTTTCTATGGTACAAATTACCCTAGCAACCCTGCATTGATTTGAATAAGAGACTGGAATATGAATAGGAGATGGACTGAATAGAATGATAAGTGATAAAAAGTGGCAATAACAATACATTTGTAGCCTTATAGAGCATTTGTTTTTAGATGGTGTCAGTGACCCCCATTTGAAAGCTGCAAAGAAACACCCTTTCTGCATTTCATAGACATATATGAATTTCTGTTTCAGTGCCACTTGCAGGCACAAGGCCCTGCTAGAAAAATCAAAGGCCATCACTGAGATGCCGGCAAGAGAAGAGGTGGAAGGTGAATGGGGGATAAATGACAAATATGTATTTACTCAAGAGAAGATTCAATAATGTATTTTTTCCTTCTGGTTCGAAAATTAGCATTAGCCTGAGTGCAGTTATCAGTGCGGTTTCCACAAATGCACAATAGGGAAAGCTGATGAAATAAGACCCTGCTGCAGCCTCACATGTAATGTAAACCTATCTGTCTAGTTTAAAGGGATACTATCATGGGGAAAAGTGTCCTTTTCAAAATGCATCAGTTAGTAGTGCTGCTCCAGAAGAATTCTGCTCTAAAATCTATTTCTCAAAAGTTTTTAATTTTGAAATCTGACACAGGACTAGACAAATTGTCAGTTAACCAGCTACCCCCAGTCATGTGACTTGTGCTCTGATAAACTTCAGTCACTCTTTACTGCTGTACTGCAAGTTGAAGTGATATAAACCCCTCCCTTTCTGAAAGCACATGACCAGGCAATATGACCTGAGATGGCTGCCTACACACAAATATTACAACTAAAAAAAATACACTTGCTGGTTCAGGAATGACATTTTATACCGTAGAGCGAATTATTTGCAGTGTAAACAGTGTCATTTAGAAATAAAAAACATCATATGACATGACAAAATCCCTTTAAGTAGCAGTATTGTTAACAGATTGTCTGTCTGTTTTAATGATAAAGGGATGCTATCATGGGGAAAAGTGTCCAAAGAATTAAGAGGAGTTCCAAAAATTTCATGTGACTGTATACATTACATTATAAATGCTGGTGCATCCCATTATTACTAGGGGTGCCAGTTAGTGATGGGTGAATCTGGGCATTTCGCTTTGCCAAACTGGCAAAAAAAATTGTAAAAAGCCAGCGTTGAAATTTTCCTGGCATTTCGCAAATCCCTGGAATTCACTGCGAATGCGCCTTAGGCAAATAAATTCGCCCATCACTTGTGCCAGTGCTCTTAAGTAAGGCTTGTGTTAGGAGAATGGTTACTATTTCGAAATACCAAAAACCTAGGAGGTTCAGTTATGGTGCAGGCAATACAGCATGTGTTTTTCTATGTTGGTAGGATTGAATCCAGTGTCAATGGTTTCCAGTAACACAACCTTAAACATCTTACAGCTTTCACTACAAACCTCAGCATTAATTTCAGTGGGAAAGGTGTGATTATGTAGTGACATAGTAAAAGCCTGTCACCAGTCTAGATTACCCAAAGAGGTCAGTCCCAGTTGCATTTCAATTTCTGCTCATGAGTGAGTGTGTCTGTTCTGCATATAACCCCCTGAAACACATGCACACTCACACTGTCATGTACTCGTAATCTCATATACTGGTGCAAACTGCAGTTTACTTGACAACTATTAGCAGGGACCTTGATCTGGGATGGCTGTGGATGTGATTTACTTAGACTTCACTAAAGCATTTGATACAGTGCCACTCAGAAGGTTACTGGTTAAATTACAGAATGTTGGCCTGGAACATAGTATTTGTACCTGGATAGAGAAGTGGCTAAAAGAGTGGTGGTAAATGGAACATTTTCTAATTGGACCAGTGTTGTTAGTGGGGTACCACATGGCTCTGTACTGGGTCCCTTGCTTTTCAACTTGTTTATTAATGACCTGGATGTGGGCATTGAAAGTACTGTTTCTATTTGTGCAGAACTATAGGTTCCATGCAGGATGGTATTTTCGCCACTTCAGAACTTCAGTGTCGGCTCCTTTCGGGACTTCAGGTCTTTCCGCCTCTTCAGGACATTGTATATGTTCGGCACTTCCGCATTCTGCCTCAGGACTTCGTAAGAAGCGCATGCTTCTGCGCTGGTAACGGGGGCCCTGGCTCTTTGAAAATTGCAGCACTGGCTGGTTGCCATATGAAACTTACAGAAACATATATACAGTATATATAAATATACAGGTATACACACACACACAGTATTGAACACATTCACACACTAATGTATCTGACAAGGCCCTACTATATACAGTAACTTTGTAACACTCTGGACTGAATAATCCCCTTTTTTATGAGTGTTTTGATATTTTGCAGAAGCTGCAATTAGATCAGCCAGTAAAACTAATCAGTTATTGAAATTAATGTTCAGAAAAAAATAGGGCACCAGGTTACTTGCCAAACTTCATTCGCAATGTTTTGCTATAAACAAAGAAGCGTGGTAGGCAGTGTGTCCTTTGATGGTTTGAACAGGCTTAATCTGCTTTGGGCTTCAGGTATATTTTAAAATGACAGAGTAAAGCACTTTCTTGTTTATAGTAAAAACAGAGGAATACATGACGGTGTCCTACGTTCCGTCTAGGAGTGGTTGCCAGCATAAAAACAAATGAAAAGTATTGAAATCCCTGTGTTACCCTTTTGATTGTGGTGGAAGTTTTAGTGCATTTGCTCCCTCTTTTGGTGGATTCGAAGTGCTGACTTAGTACTGATCCTGATCCTTAGGAACTTTAATAGCTTACATTTCATTATTATACTGTATATATATTATTAGATACAGTAGGAATAATTCAGGGACTGATTAAAATGATCTGCTCTACTAGTGCCCTCTTATTTTCCCACCAAAGGGAACTCCTGTGTCAGAATGGGCACAGAATAGCCGCATCTGCTTGATTGTAGAACACAACTGAACATCACATATATGAAAGGTGTAGACAGGAGAATTTTTGTAATTAGTATTTTGTATTTATTGTATTTATTAATGTGATTCTGAAATACAGTTATGGGACCTGTTATCCAGAATGCCCGGGGACCTGGGGTTTTCTGGATAACAGATCTTTCCATAATTTGGATCCCCATATCTTAAAGAGGTTGTTCGCCTTCCAAACACTTTTTTTCAATTCAGTTGTTTTTAGATGGTTCCCCAGAAATAAAGACTTCTTTAAATTACTTACCATTATTTTTTTTTTTTTTTTTTTTACTGTTTTTGCAAAATCTAAGTTTAAAGTTGAATGTTCCTGTCTCAGGTGTTTGAGTCTCAGTAATTCAGGTGGAGACTCTAATCCAGGGGTGTCCAACCTGCGGCCCAGGATGGATATGAATACGGTCCAGCTTGAAATGCTTGGGGGCAAATTCACTATGATCCGAAAATTCACCAGCGTTGGCTTCGCTAGTGTTCGCCGCACTTCACCAGGCGAATTTTCACCAGCGCTACGCAAATTCACTTAAGTGCGAAGTTACGCTCAGGTCGGCGAACGTTAGCGTAGTTGCGCTGGTGTTTCTTCGCCAGGCAAAGCACAGTTATGCTAGCGATGCCTAATTTGCATACGGCAGGAACTTTAACGTATAATAAAAGTATATGTTCCAGCCACTACATTCCACTACACAAGCCCAGGAAACCTTTAATAAATAAAATAAAGTTGTCCTATTGCCCTAAACATGTGCCCCCTGTATAGTTGTGTTGCCATATGTTAGGAAATGTAGGGGGGGAAGGAGGGTAACCCCCCCAAAAAAATCGATCTTTTTCAAACTATCACCCTCCAATGGTAAAACACGCTAGCTTTTTTTTGGGAAAAATTTTATAATTTTTTTTTCAAACTGCTATCTATTATATTGAACTTCGCCTGGTCTGACCAGGCAAAGTAAAGTCTAACGTAAATGGTAACGTTCAGGAAAATGTTGATCTTAGTGAATTTGAATCAGAGCGAATACGCCTAGCATAAGGGTGCGAAGTTGCGCAAGTCTATCTACTTAGCTAGCGAAAATTCGAGTCGGTGTTAGTGAATTTCCGAAGTTACGAAATGACGTCACGCTGGCAAATTAGCGCTAGCGTTAGACGCTTCGTGCTTTAGTGAATTTGGGCCATGGTTTTTGAGGAAACGTCATGTTACAAAGGATATAGGAGTAGGCAGAAGGGGGACTCTGCCCATTGCCCAGTTAGTAGTAATAATAATATTTTAATACATCTATTTAATATCCAGGTGTCCCATATTCCATCTGGTTATCCAACTGGTATTTTAGTTCTTTTCCGTGCGTTTTCTTTACTTTTACAAATCAAAAGTGTTTGTGTATTTCTTGTGTGGCCCCAGACAATTTTTCTTTTTCCAATGTGGCCCAGGGAAGGCAAAAGTTTGGACACCCCTGCTCTAAACTGTTACAATTTTGAAACATTTAGTTGATCCATTTCTCAGCAGGATCTCTGGAGTATTAGCAACTATTGTATCAATTCTAACAGCTGCCTGTAATGAAACCCAAGCGATTCAGCTCGGCTGAGCTCGGCAGAGACAAAGTATCAACTAAATGTATCAATTTAGAACAGTTTACAGGGTCAGTGACCCTCTCAGAGCTGCTTTAGAAGGTGAAAAATTACACTTTGCACTTCAATATGAAAACGGTCACAAATAGAAAACTGAAAGTCATTGGCAAAAGTTGTTATTTCTGGCAATCTGTCTGAAAATAACTAGTTGTTTGAAGGTGAATAACTCCTTTAAGACTACTACAAAATCATGTAAACATTAAATAAACACAATAGGCTGCTTTTGCCTCCAATAAGGATTAATTATATCTTAGTTGGGATCAAGTACAAGCTACCGTTTTATTATTACAGAGAAATAGGAAATATTTTTAAAAAAATTAAAAATAAATTATTTTATTATAATTGTGCCTATGGGAGACGGCCTTTCTGTAATTCAAAACTTTTTTGGATAACGGGTTTCCCATACCTGTACTTAACTTTTTTTTTCTGTGGTTCTCAGGCTTAGGTGGCAGATTTACTAAATTCATATTAAGGATTCGAAGTTCGATAGAATTTTCAAAAATATTCGAATTTTAGAATGTTTTTAAAGACCACTTTGACCAGTGAATTTTAAAAATTCTATTGGATTATTCGAATAAAAATCTATTAGAATATTCGACTATTCGACAGTCAATGTACTTCCCCTTTAAATTTTTATTCGACTGCCTAGTTTGCCAGATCAAAGCTACCAGATTGGGTTTCGTTATTTTTAATCAAATAAAAAAATGCGATTGAATGGTTAAAATAGTTTGAATAGTTTGATTCGAACGATTTATCAATCAATCGAATTTTTTCAATTCATTCGTTCGATCAATCGAATTGCGGTAAAATCCTTCAAACTCGACATTCAAATTCAGTGGATTTTACTTCCCAGACTATTCCCAGTTATTCCCATGGTCAAATTTGAGGGTTTTTTAAATAGTGTTGGATGAATTTATTCGCCAGGCGCAAATTCACGGCGTATTCCCGTGATTCACCAGCGGCAAAAAAAACGAGCCGTCCTTCAAAAAACACACGACTTGTTTCTCTAATTTTTCGCCAATTAGCGAATTTCCAGAGAAACAGGATAGATTCGCCCATTACTATTTTTTACCCATGGAATTCGACACTCAGTAAATCTGCCCCTTAGTGTTTATATTATTATCTGGTTGTTAGTGCCAAAGCAATCTGACAGTGCTTTTGAATTTAAATATTGGATACAAAACAGAGGGCCTGAAAAGAAATAGAGTAATAGAAATAGAAACAACCTGAAATCTTGGGGGTATATTTATCAAAGCGTGAAGTTAAGGGGCCGATTTACTAAATTCACGTGATTTATTCGATTGGTCGAATATGCAAATTTGGCTTATTCGATTATCGAATAGCGACCGATCAAATATGCGATCATTCGATCATCAAAGGATTTAAAATTTCTGAGGCTAAGTCCTGATTGAATAGGATTCGTACGAACGAAGTCTTCGATCGATCAAATTCTATGAATTATTCGAATGATCGGATAATTCATTCAAATGATCGACCGATCATTATTCGATGAATTCGTTGAATGATCGAAGATCGAAGAAAAGGGTAGCCGAAAACTATTCGATTAGCATTCAGTAAATCTGCCCCTTAGGGGTAAATTTATCAAAGGGGTAGATTCATCAAAGAGTGAAGTTAAGAGTGAAGTTCCGCCACTAGAGGGAAATTCCGCAGCTCTCCATTCATTTCTATGGGATTTTGAAAGGCGTATTTATTAAAGGGTGAAATTTCACTTCACCCATTGATAAATACAGATGCAGTCACTTGGATTTGTAAGTTAAATGCGTTGTGACTCAGGGCTAATTGAAGAAACTGTGTTATCCAAAGTTATCTTAACTCATTTAATGCATTTAACCTTTTCATTAGCATACCAAAGCTCCATTGTTTTCAATAGTGAACTCTTTAATTGGATGGGATGCTGTGACACAATATTCTGTGCTAAGTGGGATAAATGGGATAAATGAGTTAAGTCACGACGCATTTAACTTACAAATCCAAGTGACTGCATCTGTAGGCCTTTCAAAATCCCATAGAAATCCCATAGAAATGAACGGAGAGCTGTGGAATGTCCCTCTAGTGGCGGAACTTCACTCTTTGATGAATCTCCCCCAAAGAGTGAAGTTCTGCAAATAGAGTGAAATTCCGCAGCTCTCGATTCATTTCTATGGGATTTTGAAAGGCCTATTTATCAATGAGTGAAGTGAAGTTTCACCCTTTGATAAATACGCCTTCAAAAATCCCATAGAAATGAATTGAGAGCTGCAGAATTTCTCTCTAGTGGCGGAACTTCACTCTTAACTTCCCTCTTTGATAAATATACCCCTTAGAGTGAAGTTCCGCCACTAGGGTGAAACTTCCGCCACTCTCCATTGATTTCTATGGAATTTTTAAAAGCACATTTATCAAAGGGTGAAATTTCACTTTCACCTATTGATAAATAACTTTCAAAATCCCATAGAAATCAATGGAGAGTGGCGGAATTTCACCCTTGTGGCGGAACTTCACTCTTTGATAAATTTACCCCTTGTTTTTGTTACTGGGGCCTTGGTACCCCACCTTACTACTAGACAGGCTTTTCAGCTGACTACTAGAAAAAGACAGAATAGGAAAGCAACTAAAGACACATATCCAGAGGTAATGAAGTTAATAGCTCTATGGCTCCCCATTCACAGCAAGGTACCTGGATGAAGAACCTGCATCAATACCAGTATTTTTCTTCCATGAGCTACAAGCACTCATCCTAGGAATTTTAAGTGAAGCGCCAAAATAATACTGTGAAAAACCCATACTTGAAAAACCTGCTTGACAAATGTCTGTACCGTGCTGTTAGGTCCGCTCTGCTTCTTAACCTTGGCTAACTAGATGTTGTTGTCTACAGCTACCAGCTTTAAATCTTGGTTATATTTTGAAAAATGCAAAGAACTGTAGCCTAGCACCATCTGGGGAGCCAAGGTAAAATGTTATCTTGAATTTATAAAGCAAAATGGATTTTAAAAGTAACATTCCAATATGCATGGCTTATAACTTCAGATTGTTTTAAAGCTATTTGTAAATGTTATTGTTATTGAAAGCAACATCTGCCTGGCTGTTTATAGTCTCTGCAGATCTGGTTCTGACTCCTGAAACAATGTAGCAAAAGGAACTGGCTTAAGGTGTCGTTTGCCTTTAAGTTAGCTTTCAGTATGATGAGATCATTTGCAATTGGTTTCCATTTTTTTTTTTATTATTTGTAGTTTTGGAGTTATTTAGCTTTTTATTCAGCGGCTCTTCAGTGTGCAATGTCAACAATCTGGTGGATAGGGGCAAGATTCCCCTAGTTACCATGCATTGGTTTGAATAAGAGACTGGGATATGAATGGGAGAGGACCTGAATAAAAAAGATGAGTAATAAAATATAACTAGTGATGGGCAGAATTTTGCAGAATTTTTTGTGAATAAAAGGCAAAAAATAAAAATAAAAATGGCGCCAGCGTATTCACCCATTGATAAATAGGCCTTTCAAAATCCCATAGAAATGAATGGAGAGTGGCAGAATTTCCCTCTAGTGGCAGAACTTCAAATTTACCCCTTACACCCATAAAGAAATAGGGAATGAACATGAAATAGGCCAAATTGTTAGAAGCAAGAAGGCCCACTGACACTTGGGCCCACCGGGAGTTTTCCTGGTATCCCTGTGGGCCAGTCCAACACTGAACAGAAAGTCCCTCTTTCTCTACAATGAACAGAAAGTCCCTCTTTCTCTGCAGTGAACAGAAAATCCCTATTTAAATACAATGTTTTTAACTTAATTGGCTCTTGGCAAGGAGCCCAGAATAGACACTTAAGATACATTTGTAACAGTTTTGTCCCTTGGAAGAATTTAGACTCACAGCTTAAAGGGCAATTCACTTTCATAAGTGAAACTGTAATAAAACATACAAATTACAGAAATGTGTTGAAACTTTCATAAAATGGCAAATTTTGTAAAATGGGCATGGTTTTTTTTTGTCCCTCTTTATGTTTCCAAAATGTTGGGAGGTATGGATTCGGTGCATCCCAAATTCAATGAGAGTCAAAGGTCTTTGCAACTATGGAAGAAACTGCACATTCCTTTATGTCAGGAGTATTATATAAATGACAGGTAGACTGCGAGGGAGACTTTCTGGCACAACAGTGATTTAGAGGGTTTGAAAGCAGCTGAACTGGAAGAGTTTTAACTTGAATATTTGGTTTCTAAAAATAAACATCAGTGCTGGCAAAGAATACAATTCTTTCAGAATACCATAGTTCAGATTCCCAGTGAGTGCCATGCACGTCACAATAAACAAAATATACACATTTTTGTGTAAAGTTTCATCTTTGCTCCAAACTGATCAGCAAATTCCTGGCAGTAAAGAGAGATTGCCCTGCCACCTTGTGGAGAAGATACACAGCATTGTAGCTGCAGGGGCATATTTCTAGAGAAACAACACTGAAGTGAACACAACATCCAGGGTACTTTGTTTAAAATGATGTATTATGTATTTATAGAGGTGTGACGTAAAGGCACCGCCTTTATAAATATGGCAAATAGTTTTTTTTAATAATCATTTTTACACAAATGCAGTGCATGCCATGAATTCCTAAAAATTCCTAAAACAACAGAGCCTTAGATATACTTCTGTTATTTAACACCAACATATAGGGGCAGATTTCTTATTGGTCAAATTTCGAATTAAAAAAAATCGAACGACTTAATTGATCGATTGAATTTTTTTAATTCGATCAAAATTAATGATTCCCAATTCGGTAGCTTGATTCTGGCGAAGTAGGTGGTCGAATAAAAATTTAAAGGGGAAGTAATTCGACCATCAAATAGTCGAATATTCGAATAAAATGTTATTCAAATATTCGAATTAGTCGAATTCGAATATTCGATTGTCAAATTTGCCTAATTTGCATATTCGACTTCGAATTTAATTAAAATTCAATCAAACTTCGAATTATTCATGTGAATTTAGTAAATCTGCCCCTTACACAATAAGGGTAATTTATAACTATAAGGGGCCGATTTACTAAATTCACATGTATTCGATGGAATATTTGATCGTAGGATCTATTCGATTGGTCGAATATGCAAATTAGGCATATCGAATATTTGATCGTTTGATAATTCGATCAGCGAATAAAATAACATTTTTTAAATATTCGAAGAATCCACCCTCACAGGACTTACAAATTAAAATAAATAATTTATTTTGTTAAAAAAGAGTCTGACGTTTTGGCTGACCCACGTCCTTTCTCAAAGTAAGTGCAAGGTACTGTTTTATTATTATAGAGGAAATCATTTTATTTTTAAATGGATTATTTTGTTAAAATTATGTATATGGAATTCTTTCAGTAATTTGGAACTTTCTGGATAGCCGGTTCCCGGATTATGGCTCCCATGCCTACATGTGTGTTTGTATATATATATATATACCAATGAGGGTCGAAACGTTGGATGCACAAGCATGAATAAATATTAGCACTTTTCAACTG
>CM044436.1:106845253-106945602 GCA_024363595.1 Xenopus borealis
TATATATATATATATATACTGTACACAGATAATGGTTATTGCAGTCAAATTTGTACATTAGATGTAGTTACAGTATAGTGATCCCTTCACCCATCTGAATAGTATAGCACAAGTATATAAATTAAATTATGCATAAAGCTCCACATTACAGGAAGGTTGCATTGCAGCAAACTCCATTTTAATCAAATATTTTTCTTTTTTCCCCAACAATGAAACACTAGCTTGTACTTGATGGTAACTAAGCTGCAAGAATCCATATTGGAGGCAAAACAATTCTATTGGGGAGGTTAATGTTTATATCTTTTTTTTTTTAGCAGACTTAAAGGTATGGTGATCCAAATTATGGAAAGACTCCTTATCCAAAAACCCCAAGTACCAGATAATCAAAACTATACCTGTATATGAAAATTGTATAAGAACTTGCAAGCTCATGCACATATATTTCAGGTTCTACACGATAACCAAAAATATGCTTAAATCCGGATTGCCAATGGAAAGAAAATACAGATTTTCATATCTTGAAAAGTGTTCTGTGCTAAGATAAAATAAAATGCCGCATGCAATGACAAATGTTCCTCCTGTCTGATCAGTCTTAGAATTCAGAAATGTATTTAAATGCCATTGATATAACAAAGCCAAAATGGACGACCCGCTATTTTTTATTTGGATAAGCAAAGAAAAAAACCATATAATCCAGTGATATTCAAAAAATCATATCCAAAAGTCTCCTGAGAGGAACACAATGTCGGCATGGTTCAAGCAGAGTGAGAAAGAGTCTTGGGACAAAGATATATATAAGTGTAAAGAAGCATACAAAATACAAAAATATAAATATATTGTACAATATAATATTATCATTGTCAACACAGAATCCCTATTAACCACCGAGGGAAAAAAAATCAGAACAGTGTCATTTGTTTGAGGGGATGAAAAGTTTCAACAACTAACACGGTTTGTTTCTTTGCAAAATATCCCTTTACTGGTTGTAAAAACTGGAATTGTTTATGCCCACTTTCTTCTGTATCCAGACAAACACACCAGTCAATTCTTGTCAAGGTCAGAGCTGCCCAAAATATTTATCTGTTAATCTTTTAGACTTTTTTTTTTTGTATTATTAGGAAGCATTTAAAGGACTACAATCTTACACCAGCTTTTTAGGAATAAAATGATTAACTCAAACTAAATAGTTATATATTCTTGTTTAGGAATGCAAGGCTATATTGCTGTTCAACATCAACACCTCTCCTGTTTTTGATAATCATTCACAGTATCTATTTATCTATTATCTATCTGTGGGTCTGTGCTTTTTATGTGCTGGCAGCACACAGGTGGATTAAAGTACTGATGTTATGATAACAGGTGTCTGAAGAACAACTATAGCCAAGTAAATACATACAGGTTAGTTAGGCCTCACTATTTTATACAGACTCCTTGTCTTGACTGGTTACCAGAAGATGAATACAATGAATTAAATGCATGATATTCTGTGTATAACCAACAAAAGAAGTTTAGTCCTTTATATGGTTGATAATGTATAAGTGCTTCTCAACGTGCCGCAGACCCCGTGTACGAATGCAAAACTTTCTAAATCAAAATCATATTAGCCGGTGAGCACAAGTTTCAAATATTAAAACATTATCTCTTTATTCGCAGAAATATCTGCACAACACGTTTCGGCTACATCGGCACTAGTGATGGGCGAATCTCCCGAGTTTCGCTTCGCCGAAAAATTTGCAAAATTCCAGAGAAATTAGCGAAACGAGTCGCGGCACGCTTTTGACGTGCGTGGCGACGTTTCCGATTCGCGTTGCGTCGTTTCCCGATGCGCGGCGCGTCGTTTTCGTTGCGTTAAAAACGACGCGCAACTCGTTTTTTTTGGCGACATTTCGCTGGCGTTTTGCAAATTTATTCGCCAGTGGTGAATCGCGGGAATTTGCCGCGAATTCTCCCCTGGCGAATAAATTCGCCCATCACTAATCGGCACAACATGTTTCGGCTACACCTGATGAAGGCCTATGTAGCCGAAACATGTTGTGCAGATATACAGTATCTGCGAATAAAGAAATAATGTTTTAATATTCTGTGTATAGATTAGAAATTCAGCCTGCCTCTTAACTGTGGTTGGGCAATAGAATATCTAGATTTCCGGTGTGGGTTTATAATATTTCAAAAGTTAAAAAGAAGACAGTTTCATACCTACAGTACATTAGTTCAGCCAAGTTTTACAGGTAGATGCATGTATAGAGTGTGTGGAAAAGAGAACTCCAGGAAGACCCTATAAATCTGTGGGAGGTGTTAAAAGTTATAAATATTGTTTTGTAAAATTGAAGGAAGGAAATTCTAAAGGAGTTCAACACCCTTATAAAGGTTGCAACCTTCTCACCAAGTCCTTTTATAAAGGTCAAGGAAAATCTAATTATAATAAATCAAATACATGCATTCTTTTTTTTAATAATACATGAAGGGGATCTCTTCTGCAGAAACCTGTTCCATCAATAAAGCTCAAGCACATTGAATGCTTTTGGGCTCATTTACAAATGCAAGCACAAGTGCAATTACAAAATTTGCACAACACTGAAAACATTCAAATGCAAATCACCGACGTACTAGATCCTATATATGTTCCTTTATCTTATGCTTATTGTCAATATGCCACATAAGGCATGTAATTACATTTATACAGTAGGAACAATAAACTTTATAACTAGCCTTGACAAAGAGTTTTTCCAGGATTACTTTCATGTGTTGCACCTTTGTACATAGAGAATAACACGCTTACAATTATTTTTGCAATCACATGCACCACAACTTTTGCCATTTTTAACATGCTAACAGAACCCTAAAAAGTAATACCAGAGCCGGCTACTGTATGTATTCATTCCATGGCTCCCAGTACATCCATTACCCTGTACTTTGTATCATTGAAACCTGAAACAGTGAATTGGGGCACATTGCGAGTAGATTTTTATAGGTTCTAGTACAATAATAATGCTCACAGTTTTGCACTTTATGCCTGCTCTTGCATTTGTATTTTCATTTTGAAATATATTTCAAGAAGATACATTGTTATTTTATTTTAGAAATTCCAAAAACACCTGCAATTTGCCCAGGGGTGCCCAAACCTTTCATCCTCACCAGACGTAGAAATGTTACACACTTTTACACATGGTTCACATGGCACACCAATCGTTTCAGCAGGACCACAAGTCAACATGAAGCATTGCTCATTCATGCATTAGTGTCACATATTACAGAGTAAATACAGTCAAAAAGATCTAATGATGTATCCACATGATGGCAGCATTGACAACAGAATGCAGTTGATGTTTTTTTTAAAGCTTCACTACTTAATTTTGTGTTTTATGATACTATCTATGCCATGCATATATTGCTTCATGTGTATTTATTATCAACATATTCATATTAAAATTATTAATTAATATTTATAATAAAGCTATTTACCAGTCTTAGCCCAGAGAAGGTTTGGTTACCCGTTCTTATAAAGTCTTTAGTTTACAGTGTATGGTATATGGGGACAGGGAGAGTCACAAACAGAGGGGCAATTCTGTGTCTGCAAAGTTAACCCATGGTTAACCCATGGTAAGTAGTCTTCAGTAGGTCTTACGTCTATGTCTGCAGTAAAGTGCAGTGAGACTAATGAAAGCAAAACTGATTGGCTGCAAGGCCAAAGTTTCTATGTATGCACCACGGCCCAGGTCTAGAATGACAGCTTTAGTGGGAACCCTCTGTTGTTCTGTATATAGAAACAGCACAACGCTGGATACTTGAGAATAAATTTGTCAAAAGAGATGGGTGGTACCCCTTTCTCTTGCAATGGGTAAGGGGAAAAAGGGCAGTTAGAGGTCCAGTGCTTAGGTCAACACCAGCCCAATATACTATGCTGATTGGCTACTATTGGTTATAATGACAAAAATAACAAAACCATGTTTTTCAATAGATTGTAATAGCAGTTCACAATGAACTAAGCTTATCAGTAAATTATATGTTTTTATTGAACACTAATAACAAGTAGTGGCTGGTCAACCTACTAAATTAAAACATTTGGTTACAAAATCAATTAAATATATATATGTATTGCTAAAATCCTCAAATTAGCCTGTATCAAAAATGCTTAAATGATTAATCCATACTTTGGCATGTAGTGGAACAAGTGGACACATTATTGGGAGGAGCTGAGGAAGACCCAGCAGTCTTGGTACATAAAGGTACCAACGACACAGTTAGAGGAGGTATGAAGTCCCCAAGAATCATTTAAAAAAATTAGTTTTTTGAGGGTGAGGACTAGGTGTGGGGAGGAGGGTTCAGTAAATGTTTATGTGGAAGACAGGTTAGATGAGATAGTGGGCAAAGGAAGGTAAAATGGGGGAGGAGATTTGGTTGGGGGTACGGTTAAGGACAGGGAGGACCACATGTCAAATGTTCAATGTGGTACCAGTATTAAATGTGTGTTTGAAAATACAAGGAGCATGACTGTAATAATCCAGAATAAACAGAAGCAGCCATTTGAAAATTAGATGTTTTTTATGCATTTTTTTTACTTGCCACTTGAATTTTTTATGACCCTAAATTACTGATTTTACAGTCAGAATTTTGACCAAGACCAGCCTGAACCAATATCTGATGTCAAAAAGTGGAGAGGAAAAATGTTCTTGATACACTGTAACCATACTGGAGTGGACTCACCAACCTCTTTGAACTGCACAAGATACACTCATTTTGCAACATGAACCTGATGAAACCTTTGGTTATTCCCCCACATCATGCATGATTCAATTCAACCTACACTTCACTACTTGGCACTGATGATGAAGGAACATTGTAGCAAATGCATGAGTTATAATTAAAGGATAACTAAAGCTTGACTAAATAAGTAGCAAGAAATGTTTCTGGCAATGTTTCCGTACCAGCCCAAGGCAACCACAGCAGTAAAGATCTGTGTCTCCCCAGTAGCTCCCCATCTTCTTTTCTTCTGATTCACTGATTCACATGCTCTGTGCTGCTGTCACTTACTGAGCTTAGGGACCCACTCACAATATACAGTACACTTAGAATAGAAATATAGTCACAATATAAGGCTGATTAGTCATTAATACAGATAATTACTACATGGCAGCACAGAAACCAGTGCAATTAGCATCAGAATTTAATAATCATCCCTGTAGCATCAGCTTATATTACAGACAAACATCATTATCTGCTGGATAATTAGTTACAACCCCTAAGCTTAGCTTCTCAACAGCTGCTCAGAGCCCACTGAGCATGTGAGAGTCACAGACACTTTCCAAGATGGTGACCCCCTGTGACAAATTTCAAGTCCTGGATCATTGCTGCTATTGACAAGCTGAAACTTTAGGCTGGTGCAATAAGTTCAGTATATAAAATATGCCATTTTTAGCCAAATTCATTTTTAGAGTTAATTTCTCCTTTAACATCAACATTATAATTGAAAAACTGTAAAAGTATTGTTTCAATGTGAGTTAATCGTGAAGTTTGTTTTTGTGGGTGAACGTTTAGGTTTTTTTCATGACTATGGAAAGTCTACAAAAAATCTGGTATTTTCATCTTATATGAAAGGAAGTCAGACTAACAGAAAAATGCTTTATAAATAGCACAGTCTTGGCATACTGAAGTGACTTTATTCTGAGACACTTTTAATTTACCTGTGTTCTGTTCTATGTTTTCTGATAAATGCGTAACAGTGGTGAAGGGCAGTGCGATACGCTTGGATTTAGTGCAAAATATTGTACATATACAATGCTGGAGACAAGCAGCAATAAAATAATACATTTCCAAATAGAACGAGTTTGCAAGTCTGTTAAGTCTGAAAATCTGGAGGCAATTGCATTCAAAAAAGCTGTGGAAAATCTAAAAAAGCATAAAGTCAGAGTTGAAATTCTGCGCACAGACCATCATGCTACAATACAGAGAATTGTTAGAGATGACTATAAAGAGATCAATCACCAATTTGACGTCTGCCACTTTGGCAAATCTCTGTGCAATAAACTATTGGCAGCAAGTAAGAAAAAATCAGGTTCGGACCAGTCTGCATGGGTAAAACCCATAATCAACCACTTGTGGTGGTGTGCGAAAACTTGTGAAGGAAACGCTGAACTGCTTGTTGAAATGTGGAGCTCAATTACTAATCATATCACAAATGGCCAGGAACAGGGCAATTTTACCATAAATGCAGCCATCCTCCACTTTCAGAAGACACCATTAGAAAACGGAAAAGGTTAGGCAGACAGTCAATAGCAATAACCATATTAAAAGCCATAATACTTGCGCCCCATTTCGTAAGAGATCTGAAGCACCTGTTCCATTTCTGTCACCTGGGAAAACTTGAGGTGTTTTACAGTAGTGCTTTAAAATACAAATTAAAAAGATCTCCCTATTTTTATGAGGGGATGGTGGCTAGAATTCAGCTTGCAATACCATAATAGCGACGTGAATCGTCCACAAGCAACTGTGAAAAGACCACCGATGCCTGATCAAACTGCTGGAGAGCTACTGCATAAACTCAAATTTCCAAAAGCAAAAAAAAAAATGGATTGTCAAGGCTATATTTGAAAAAAGCAGCACTGATTTTCTGTTTCCAATTCTACAGGATACCTTGCGGTTGTTCAAGTGTAAGCCAGCCCAAGGTTTTGGACATACCAAAGAATATAGCAACACTTGATAATACATCACCACCTGTCAAGATTATGATTCAGAATTCTAGACAAAGCCATGTTATAATGTAACGCATAATACCACAAAATCTTGGCTTTGGTTGTTGCTCATGTTGTTAACTTCCATGGACTTTCTTTTCTCATTTGACTTTATTTTACAAGATCTCCCATGGCTACCGGATCAGCAACTATGTCTGCAATATCCATATCGATTGAGAAAGAAATTATTTCTGTTTCTCCTTGTATACCTTGCTGGTGTCTAATGTTCGGTTTTATCTTGTAAAAATTAGACAAAATAGACTAAATTGTTAGTTAACATTTACTGATTGTCGATATTGATGTTCACTGCATGACTGAAAAAGCAAACTGTAAAAAACTATAGTTGCATAAAAATAAGTTAGAAAAAAACGATCATTAACATCAGAAACGTGTGGCGTTTGACATTTTTTTTTATTAATTTTTATTTTTTTATTTCACTGCATGTTTGATTAACTCGCAAAAAAAAAAAAGTCAGAGTAATTAGTCCTCCTCTGCCATATCAGTTGCTGGATTATCATTGGCCCAGTAGAAACCACAGTACATTTCTTCAGGATCAGGGAACATTTGTCTAACATTTTTGAGCACACATGCTGGTATAGGGATTCTATTGTCAGGGCCCAAAAATCCATGCACCAATGTGGTAAATGAACTGTACGCAGTCTTTTGTAATACACTGCAACAAAAAACAGTTAAAGGACATTAATAATTATAAGTTACAATTGACCCAACAATACATTTACAAAATTGGGTACCTCATGCGGTGGTCCTTGTATTCTTTTTTTGATACTCTCCCTCTGAAACGTATCATGAAATCTAGGCGCTGTACTGTTCATCCAAACAGAATTTCTTATATTCATGTAATTCTGTTACACATGTCACATTATCCATGAAATGTGTCTCCAATGCAACTCCTTACAGCAGTATGACTCAGAGGGAAATACACTAAAGCGCAAAGCGTCTAACACTAGCGCTAATTCGCCAGCGTGATGTCATTTCGCAACTTCGCAAATTCACTTACCGAATCTGGCGAATCTTCGCTAGCGAAGTAGATAGACTTGTGCAACTTCGCACCCTTATGCCAGGTGAAGTTGGGCACTAACGAAGGATCATAATTACGCAAATTCACTAAGATCAACGTTTTCCTGAACGTTACCACTTACGCTAGACGTTACTTCACCAGGTCAGACCAGGCAAAGTTCAATACAATAGATAGGAGTTTGAAAAAAAAATTATAAAATTTTTCTAAGTCCCAAAAAAACTCTAGCGTGTTTTACCATTCTAGGGAGATAGTCTGAAAAAGATTGGGGTTTTTTTGGGGGGGTTACCCTCCTTCCCCGCTACATTTCCTAACATGGCAACACAACTATACAGGGGGCACATGTAGGGCAAAAGGACAACTTTATTTTATTTATTAAAGGTTTCCTGGGCTTGTGTAGTGGAATGTAGTGGCTGTAAAATATACTTCTATTATACGCTTAAGTTCCCGCCTTATGCAAATTAGGCATCGCTAGCGTAACTGTGCTTTGCCTAGTGAACTAACGGTAGCACTACTTCGCTAACATTCGCCGCCCTGAGCACTAATTCACATCTTAGTGAATTTGTATAGTGCTGGAGAAAATTCGCCAAGTACGGTGGACGTTAACGAAGCCAACGCTAGCGAATTTTCGCAGCTTAGTGAATTTCCCCCCTTAAACTGTTGACATTGTAACGCACCATGTACATTGACAGCAGTCGGTGTTTCCAAGACGAACATTTCTGTTTTCCTGATTTTGCCTTTGCAGCATGTCTTCTTCTGTCCATTCAGGATCATTTTTAAAACACTAGTTTGTCAACTGATTTTCAAACAGTATTCTTAAATCTGTTATTGATTCCAATCTCTGTAAAAAAAACAGAGATCAAAATAACGGAAGGGACTATGCATAAAATGGAGGAAATAAAGTATTTGCACAGGTCTGCATTTAATGGGCTAGAGCAGTTTAATAAAGTTGTTTTTGAGTATTGGTGTAAGACCAGCATGGGGTAGGAGGATAACATGAATTTCGCCTACAAGGCTCCAATACAGTATGGTGTAAGGGGGGGTGGGTTATAATTACTATAGTTTAAAGATTATGGCCAAGTATGCCAATAAATGTTATGTCCAAGGGTTGCTAATGAGCAATGTTTTACTTGTAACAGTAAATAACTGTTTAACAAATTCTTATTACTTACATTATCATCGAGTGTCTCCACATTTAAAATTTGCTCCAGTGTATATTCCACATCTTCAAGATCCTCTTGTACTTCCTTGAGAATAAAATCTAAATATTTGTTAACAAGTAGTCACCCCCCCTCCTTTTTATTAAGGGGGCATTGTACCCCTTTTAAATAATTGGTTGAATCAACAGTAATTCTGCTGAATATGCCTATTTTGTTAAAGTAGGAAAAATCTATGGTTTTGTTATTTATTGTTCTAAGCAGGGCAAAACTTTTTATTTAAACTAAAGCATCATTCTTCTTCCTGATCCAAAAGAGCAAAGTCATACAAAACAGCAGACCCCTGTGAAGCCCTCTGTATAACGATATACATATAATAAGGGCCTGTTTAGAACAATACATAACAAAAACAATAGATTTTTGAAAATTAAAAGAATAGGCTAAATGTATATACAACACAAGTCCTGTTTCATTCAACCATTTATGTAAAAGGGGATATAGTGTCCCATTAGTGTAATGGTGCACAGGGACATTTACATTGTTACATAGTTAAATTGGGTTGAAAAAAGTCCATCAGGTTCAACCCCTCCAAATTAAAACCCAGCATCCACACACCCAACCCTCCACACTTTCACACAAATCATATATGCCCATATCTATACTAACTGTAGAGTTTAGTATCACAATAGCCTTTGTCCAAAAAATCATCCAAGCCCCTCTTAAAATAATTAATCTGCATCACAACATCACCCGGCAGTGCATTCCACAACCTCACTGTCCTCACTGTGAAGAACCACCTACGCTGCTTCAAATGAAAGTCCTTTTCTTCTAGTCTGAAGGGGTGGCCTCTGGTGCGGTGATCCTCTTTATGGGTAAAAAGTTCCCCTGATATTTGTCTAATGTAATCTGCACTCTCTCCAGCTCATTTACATCCCTCCTAAGGACTGGAGTCCAAAACTGCACTGCATATTCCAGATGAGGCCTTACTAGGGATCTATAAAGAGGTATAATTATGTTTTCATCCCTTGAGTTTATGCCCTGTTTTATGCAGGACAGAACTTTATTTGCTTTAGTAGCTACAGAATGACACTGCCCAGAATTAGACAACTTGTTACCTATAAAAACCCCAAGATCCTTCTCATTTATGGAAACTCCCTATGTTTTGTTTGCCAAATTTGCAACCCTTTGTTAAATTTACACCACCATGGCCACAAGTTATTGAGTGGAAAATATATGCATGGCTTTGTCTGTCAAAGTAGCCAGAAGTTTCCACGGGCCACAAATCTATCTGTGTGCCATTGGCATTAATGACAACTTACAATGTCTTCAAAGCTCCATGTTAGAATCAACAGCATTTTTTTCCACTTGTGCACTCATTCTCTAAAACCAGAAGACAAATGTAAAAATCAAGTGATAAGTATACAGGACAACAGTACTACAATAAGTTCCCCTGTTTTCACTCTTGCCTTCATATGCTATTAGTGATGGGCGAATTTATTCGCCAGGGCCGAATTCGCGGCGAATTCCCGCGATTCGCCGCTGGCGAATAAATTCGCGAATCACCAGCGAAATTTCGCTTGGCGAAATTTCGCTTGGCGAAAATTCGCCGAAAAAACGAGTCGCACAACTTTTTTGACGCGACGCGTCGTTTTCGACGCGATTTGACGCGACACGACGCGATTTGACGTGACGCGATTTGACGCGACGCGCGTCAAAAGCGTCCCGCGACTCGTTTCGCGAATTTTTCACCGATTCGCGAATTTCGCTAGAAATTCGCGAATTTTTTGGCGAAGCAAATCTCGGGAGATTCGCCCATCACTATATGCTATCAATGTAAAATGCTCACATTTTATTTATACACCATGCCATTTTTAATTTGCTCACCAGAGAAAGCATAAGAGAGCAGCCTCACCAGAATGAAAACCCTCCTTTGGGAGGGTGGATTTGCTGTTTTATATGTGACTTTAAAAAGGAAGGTTGAAAGGATTCTGTAAGTTTACTGTAGCTGTTTATCTATTCACCAGCCAGTAACAATAATTTAAATCTAAATACTGTAAAACAGCACTTCTCAGGAAGCTCAGGGGAAGACAACAAGAAAGGATAAAAGGAGAGAATAAAAAATCATATACACTATATCTGGACTTTTTTTATTCTCATCTTTTAGCCTTTCTTGTTGTCTTCCCCTGAGCTTCCTGAGAAGCGCTGTTTCATAGTGTTTAGATTTACATGTGAACAACAATTTTGGTTTCTCTGAGCTACAGTATATAATAGAGAGATGCAATGCAGAATACAGCTGGCAAATGAAATAATGGGGTATCCTTTTCTATTATTTGTGTCAAACTAATATTTCACCAGTCTAGTGCAGCTTATTGGGAGCATGCTGTTTTTACTATCAATAGAAAAATCCTGAATGCTCTGTGAATTTATCGTCTGTTGCTACAACATTTTAAAGACATTTTTTCCTTCCCGACACTTTTGTGGATTCCCCTCATTGAGTTATATTTAATTTACTTATCTGTACTACAATTCTAACCATCGTTTGTCATTTTAAAATGTGTGAAAAAAAATACATATTAAGATATAATTATATTGTAAGGAAAAAGTATTTTTAATAAAGAATAAGATTTTCTAATATAAAGGAAGTTGTGGTTTCTTGTTACATTCAGTGCAAAATGCCTGTAGACTAGAAAGATGTATAAACTGTACCACAACCTAATGATTACTTATGAAAGATTCAGTATATAGAGAAGATCAATTTTTTTGTACATTATTTATACAGTTTGACTTATATGTAGGAAGTAAGCTGTGTTATGGAAAGTACAGTTTCATGTTTCAAGTTTTCCAATGTGCTCAAGAGCCCCCTTACTCTGCCTACTATTGTCACATGGTTCGCCTCTAGTGAATTGCTTCTGAGGTAGTATTTTCTCAATAAGGAATTATTAACAGCAACACTAATTTGTGTTGTGTGTTTCCTTTTTGCTCAAGTATATCCTGCCTGACTTCTAGTTGATCTGAAGTGGTCACCAACTTGTCTAGAGGGAATAAAAGTTCCTTGCTAACTCCAAAAGTTCAATCGGATTAGTCCCTGGATGAGATTTTCTAAATGTATTAATTTCAATATCCCTTGCTAACAGCAAGTAACCCTTTCTTAAAAACTTGGTACTCTTAAGGAGTTATTCATTGAAGTTTGAATGCTAAAAACTATAAAGTTTGAATTTTTAGTGAAAAAAACCATTCGAACGATTCGAACATTTTTGCGCAGATTCCTTCGAATTCCTAGAACTTGGAAGAATTTTCAGGACAGGTTCTAGGAGGTCCCCCATAGGCTAAAATGGCAATTCGGCAGCTTTAAGTTGCTGAATATTCGAATTTGAGGGATTTTTAAAGGGCCAGTACTTTGAAATTCGAAAATTCAATTTTTTTCAATTCAAATAGAATTTTGGGCTATTCAATAGTCAAAGTAGCCCAAAATTACTTCGAAATTTTAATTTTTAAATTTGAATTTTTTTTGAATACTTCAAGCCTTAGTAAATGTGCCCCTAAATATACCCTGAGGCTGCAAAAAGTCTGAATCTGAAAATCTGCCATCTCAAACCTGTTGAGGTTGTATATAAGTCAATTTGGAGAGGTTCCTATCCTATTTGGAAGTTTCTGTGGTCTGCACTGGAATTAGCAAGAAAGTTCAACTATTTCTGGCTTTTTGGGCAAAAAAAATCTGGAAAAATTCTGACTTTTCTAGAAAAAATCTGAATTTTTTTTATAATTTGGGTTTTCATCTGATTTTATTTTATTTAAGTATGATACTCTGAGACTATGAAATCATGCTTTTATAATATTAAATAAGGTCAAATCATGGATTTTAGTTTGGTCGGACTTTATTTAAAAAAATCTGATAAATTTGGATTTTGATAATAACCCCCAACAGTACATGGAACTGTTAAGTGTATTTTTACTTCACAGCTCTCACCTTGAAAAAATATTTCCACCACACTGTCTAAGGTAGATCCTGGACAGATTTATTTGGTCTACATAGTGATGTGCCATTGGCAAACACAATTCTGCAGGGCATCACTTAAACTCCATATCAAGTACAACTGACACTTGATATGGAGTTTAAGAGGCAGATTCACTAAGGGTCAAATTTTGAGGGTTAATTAACCCTTGAATTCGACCCTCAAATTAAATTTGAATTAAAACTCCTAGAATTTGAATTTCAGATTTGAGGGGTTTTAACGTAATTCGAATTATCAAAAAATCGAATATAAAAAACTCGATCGATAAAATCATTTGGATCAAATGATTCGGACGATTTTAACCATTTGATTGAATTTTTTATATTTGATCTAAAAAAACAAGAAAAATTCTATGGGAGCTTCCCATAGGGATATATAGCAATTTGGTAGGTTTTATCTGCCGAATTATTATATTGATTATTTATAAAGGGCCAGTACTTCGACAATCGAATTCCAATTTTCTAATTTGGCCAATTCAAATCAAATTTTGGGCTATTCAATAGTCGAATAAGCTCAAAATCAATTCAAATTTAAAAAATTTTTAATTCGAATTTGATTCAAATTTTCACTTCGAATCAATTCAAACCTTAGTAAAACTTCCCCTAAGGAGCAAATTAAATATTATTCCCCAAAATTGCTTCGATCTTACTCGAAATTCGATAAGCATTTGACCATCGAATGCTTATCGAATTGTTTTAGGCTATCATTTTGCTTGATATTCGATTTCTCGATAAATTCAGGAAATTTCACGAAAAAAATTGTAACGTTTCCTTCGAGCCTCCGAAAAATTTGTACAATTCAAACACTTTGATCGTACGAATGGTATTCGAGCAGGACTTAGTCTCAGAAGCCTATGGGGGGTTTCCCATAGGCTTTTATTGCAATTCGGTCGGTTCAATCTGGCAAAGTAGGCATTCGAACAATTTTAAAATTTTGAATCCTTCGATCATTGAATGATCGAATTATCGAATATCCGATCATTCAATTTATTCGATAATTTGGTTTTCGTTGATCGAAGAGGCCAAATTAGAATATCCGAATATACGAAAAATTTGTACGATCGGTATTCAATCGAACTTCTATCATTTCACGTGAATTTCGTAAATCTGCCCCTTTTAAGTGTACACAATATTTTAGCAGTTCTCTATGCATATACAAATAGGACTATGAAGACCAACATACTTTAGTTTAGAATGAAAATCTTTGCACGACACGGTGTCAAATGCGTTGGCATACCTCAGCAAATTATATTTTGTCAGAGTGACATATATGGGTTTTGGCATATCTATTATACAGAGACAGCTGTTTGTAATGTCATTTTAAATACACTTTCATATTCCTCTGTGCCATTATACTTCATCAATGTACACCTTGCAAAGTCTTTATACAGTAAATGGTTTATTTTATCGCTTCCTCCTGTGTGAAGTGCTCACTTTCCATAAGGGCTACACCAGTAGACCTTCACATATGTAGTCAAATCACAGTTGGATGGAGCACACAATAAGCAGACATAACATGTTTCGGATCAGCATGTATCCTATTTCAACTTGAATAATGTGCTCCATCCAACTGTGATTTGACTACAAGTCTGTGTACAGTGGCACCAGTTCATCCAGGCATCCCCTCCATGTACATTATTCACTGAAACCACAATGCCACGGTAAGTACATTATATACTGAAATCAGTATAATTTTGATAACAGATAAAACACCATTGTATCAGACAGGGCTTATCTGTTATGTGTTATGTATCATGTGTCTATTCTTCTTGTTTTCAACTTGAATGGCTGCCCCCATGGATACACAACAGCTTGTTTACATAAACTATAGTAGTCTTCCTGACGCAAACACACAATTTTTAACAGTGCATGCCAACAGTATATTAAATGTTTGTTATTTTAAAACTCTTTAAATTATTAGTGTTACTGTTTCTTTGAAACACTGATGCTAGCACATAGTGGCATTCCTCTTTCCTTAAAAGGCGGAAGAACTATTGACAGGTTAATTTAATAAAACATTTTAGGTCTATACAGCGCCTGTTCAGATTATGCATATAAACATTTTTATCATCATTTATTTATGCAGTGCCAGTATGTAATGCAGTGCTTTTTGTACAGCAGACAAGGGTTTTACAATAAATAATTGAACAATGGTTATAGAAAGAAAAAGGTAGCATTAATGAACACAGCTTGCAAGAATTACAGTCTAAAAGCTTTTCATTCTCAAAATTATTTAGAAGCTAAAAAAAAAAATATCTACTAAATATCAAACTTTACCAAATATATTATTTTAAGTTCATTGGGGACTACATTAGGTGCCTGGCCTACAACAATTTTCCTGGCCTACAACAATTTTGCAAAATGCAACAGAAAAGCCTTTATTATTCATAAGAGTCTTTGTAATATGGAATGTTATATTGCAGATTCCTTGGAATGGAATATTCCATCTCTCTGAACTGGACAGGATAGGTATTAACTTTATTTGTTCCATTAAACTGACATAAAAACTTTGTTTCTGATCTCCCGAGAGTCTGTTGGTAAATGGATTCTTGCTGATGGGCATTGTCAGAGTTCCTAAGTGATACCCACCTACCAGCACACATCTCTATCTTGTGTTTCCCATCCAAATGAACAAAAGTAGCTGCCAGCAGGGAAGTGCATTTTTGGCTTCTGCATGCAGGTTTTGTGGATGGCAAACACCATGTGTGCTATTATAGAAATGGTGTGGCTGTCATTTATTTATTTATTCCTAATACACAGGAATCACCTGTCATTTTTCCTATACTGAAATGTTGAAACCAAGAATTCTGGTGCCAAAGATATAAGCGCTTTACATAAAAAAACACCGAACAGAAATGGTTGTCATTTAAAATGATATTAAATCATTCTCAATATATCACCTTCAGAAGTAATAAGAAGAACCACCCTATGTGGCTTAATATAGGAGTAAATAAGTTAAGAAGAAAGAAGAGAAAGGCATTTTAAGGAGAAGGAAAGGTTAAAACTAAGTAAGCTTTATCAGAAAGGTCTGTATAAATATACCAGTAAACCCTCAAAGTAATGCTATTCTGAGTCCTCTGTCAAAAAAACCCACCACATTTATTTCCTTCTATTTTGGGCATGTGTATCACTTCCTTCTTTCAGCTTGAACATCCAGGGCTTGGACTTGAGCATGCTCAGTTTGCTCTGCTATCCCCCTCCCCTCTCTGCTTTAATCTGAGTCCAGACCTATGAGTGAGCAGGGAGAGACTCAGGCAGGAAGTGATGTCACATCAAGCTAATATGGTGGCTGCTATCCTAAACAAACTGTTTCTGTGACTGTTTATGCAGGCATGGTAGAGCGTTCTACAGAATAAATACAGCATTTTAGCTTGCACAATTGTGGCTCATCTATTGGCATTAAACTGACTTGGAGCTTTCCTTCTCCTTTAAAATCTACAAATTCATGGGGACAGAAGCTGCATTTAATGAATATAATAAATGTTGTAAAACTGCAATCTAGAAGGAAAAGATAGGAAATTAGATGAGCATTGCGGCAGAGGCTAAGACTAACCCCAAAACATTTTAAAGTATATCAATAGTGAAAAGATTGCTAGATAGTTAAAGTTCCCTATTTAAATAATGGTATCAGTATGTTGTAAAAGATACAGAAAAGGCAAATGTGCTAAATCAGTTCTTTTCTTCAGTGTAGAGGAGTTCTTAGGCTCACTTCATAGCTACACTGTTGGCTCAGGATATGGTTCATAAAGCTTCATAAATGGTGTCTCGTTTTGGACGACCAGGTGAATTTGCTGCAAATTCGTCCCAGGCGAATAAATTCATCCATCATTAGTCAGTTTCAGACAGAAAAAAATATATACTGTAATTTCACACTCCCTAAATTTATTGAAGAACTTATACAAGTGACAATACCACCAAACCAGAATAAAAGCAGCATGATATTGTACAGAAATGCATTCCATGTAGGGCAAATAATAAAATTGTTATTTCAGCTTATATTCACTATCAAATATCCAAATTAGCCAACGTGTTGTTAAGTAGTTTAGTATAATGCATACTTACGGTACTGCTATTTTAGGAAACATCTGAATTTCATTTTCAGTCATTTCCTGGAACCAGAATAATAAGCATATTAAAGAAAACCAAATATTCATGGTATAAGCAATTTTGTAATTTTTCTCAGTCTTTGAAAAGATCAGACAAGATTCCATGTCAGCAAAAACTACATCATAGTGCTAGTGTTCAATATTTAAAGAGCTACAAAAAGTTACTGTTTTAATTTTCTGCATTTCTGCATTAGTCAAATTAAAATATTAAGAAATGAACAGTTACATTTTGGTTGAAGGGTTTTCCTTTACCGCTAGAAAGATTTCTTTTAAGCTACTTGTTTCACCCATGTCTTTCTTTTCTTCCATTGTTCCCTCCATTATCTAGTTCTTGTTAGCCTTTCCTTTAGCTTCTAAGAAGTGTGGCCTTTTAGCTGGCTAAAGGTGTGAAATAGTTTACAATTCAGGAGTGTAGCTTAATAATATATAACTACTACTTAGAAACATAGCAGTTGAGTTTGTAAATGTCTCAAAAGCAAAAACATTTTTTATATTTACCCCCAATAAAAACCAGTTTGATTGATCGATGCAGCCCCCTCTCCCACCCTCTTGGACCCTCTCTGACATGACAAAGGTAATAGTGCTGGATAGGGGGGGTGAATTTGGGGCAAGAATTGAGTATACAATATTTTTCTTTACTTTGATAAAAGAAAAACAACTGATGTGTGTGCATTTGTGGTAGAGGGAAACAAGACTTCAAACTCCCCAGAAGTAGATGTGATTGGTAACATACTTAATAAATCATAAAGATGTATTTTTGGGGCAGATTTATTTACCCTCCCAGTTATAAAGGGTCCAAGGAAAACAATTTTTATTACAGTGCAGCGCAGGGCTGTCAGCGCATGCACGCCTAGCTGCGCTGGTTGTATATGCTCAGGATGCCGTGCACACTCGCCATACAGCATCTCCTTTCAGGCAATGAGCTACACAGCGGGTGGGCCCTGGACAGCAGTCCAACCCTGTGTCCCAGTAAAGCTGCATTGGTATTGGATAAGCTGGAAGGGAAGATCCTACTTCACCTATCAAATCCTTATACAGCTTTACCGGGACTTATCCTTAAATGACCAATGAGGGTACAGAGAATTCAGAGATCTGAATAGGAGACAAATCATGCAAGCACCAGAGCTCCTGTGCTCTTTTCTGAAGCTTGCAGCATGCTGACAACAAGGGGGCCCAGCTAATCAAGTAAGTGAATCATGGCGGTCCCTGCAGGACCCAAGGCAACTGTCCCCACTGTGCCCCCCTGATGGTGGCCCTGATTGTGACAACAATGGATCCAAGCACAGATGGGCCAAGATAAAAAACTGGTAGGTAGATCATCTTATTTTAAATATACATTTTGTTGATTATGAAGGTTTGCAAACTTATTCTTCATATACTGCCTTGAAAGGACTAATGCATTCACAAAAGAATCAAGTTCTCCCCAAAAATCTTTTTCTAGTAATGCCATTCTTTTTCGCCAACTTTTGAAAGTCACTAAGATTATGCTTTTAAAAGGAAATAGACCTAAAATAATGAATTAAATTCACTTCATGTTATAATACTTAAAATTATTTGAAAATTATTCTTGAAAATGTAATCAGTACTTTTTGTAATATATGAATTTTATGTTCTAAGTGCATATGCTGATTTCATTGTAGACTAAAGATTTTAAAGATAAAACAAACTGAAGGCAAAAAGATTAAAATATTATTATATAATAATTAAAATATTATAGAGATCTTTGAAAACACCCTAGAGTTCCAGGACCATATACAAATGTATAATATCACGAGCAAGGGTTAAGTTATATCTTACAGTACACAGTGTTTCAATGAGTACTGTGACCCTTAGAAATTATTATAACTGATAATTAGTGATGGGCGAATTTATGGCGAATTTCCACGTTTAGCGACCAGAGAATAGATTAGAACATTTCCCACAAAAATTTGCCAGTGAAAATTCAGCGGCATCAAAAGTCCTGTTTTGTGAATTGTTCACTGTTTTCCTGTGAATTTTGCGAATTTTCCAGTGAAATGCGACAAATTCACCCATCGATTCTGATAAAGATGCAAAGGACTGTTTGTAACAGTATGTTTTGCAGATAATACTGTATAAAATAGGTCTCTGCTGAATGCACTGTATTTGATAGTGTCAAGGTAATTATTCCAATTTAGCCTCAAATATTGTGATCTTATAAGGGATTGCAGAGTGCAAAGGCAAATTAGGAAAATATAAACTTAAATATAACAATCTCATGAATTAGGGGCAATTTTATCAAGGGTCGAATTTCAAATGTCAAAAAATTTGAAATTCAAAAAGACTAACTGAAATTAATTCAAAGTTTTTTTCGATCAAATATGTCCGTTTTCGATCAAATAGGTCAATTAAAATCTTACAAATCGAAGTAATAGCACATTTGATCAAATTCAATTCAAAGTTTTTCCACCAATTCACTCGAAATAGGTTCTAATATATATATATATATATATAATACAGATCATACCATAATTTGGATCTTCACACCTAGTCTACTAAAAAGTCTTGAAAACATCAAATAACCCTAACAGGTTGGCTTTGATTCCAATAAAGATTAATTATTACTTAGTTGGGATCAAGTACAAGGATTTTTTTTATTTTAGAGAGAAAAAAGAAATCATTTTTTAAAAATGGATAATCGGTTTCCTGATAACAGATCCCATACCAGTAGCAAGCTCATTGATAAACATTTTTTACTACACTGAAGGATGGAAAGGAAGGAAGGAAAAAAGTAAATACTTTAAAAAGGAAATTATATTCCATATTTCATGAAGTTTTTTTTTTGTTAATTAGCTTAGACCAAGAATCAAGAACCTGCTAAACTTTCCTTAATAAAACAAATTGTGTTGATCCCATTTGAAATCTTGCCCTTGCAGATGAACATTCATGATACATTATTATTATTTTTTGTTCTATGTAAATAGAGTTTGTTTGTGGGTATGTGTCTGTGCATTAAGATACCAAGGGGCAAATTCACTAAAGCACGAAGCGTCTAACGCTAGCGCTAATTCACCAGCGTGACGTCATTTCGCAACTTTGCTAATTCACTTACACAGACTCTGGGAATTTTCGCTAGCGAAGTAGATAGACTTGCGCAACTTCGCACCCTTACGCCAGGCGAAGTTGTGCACTGACGAAGGATCGTAAATTTGCAAATTCACTAAGATGAGCACTTACGCTAGACGTTACTTTGCCTGGTCAGACCAGGCAATACTAGCACAACTACGCTACCATTCGCCGACCTGAGCGTAAATTCGCAGTTTAGTGAATTTGCGTAGTGCTGGCGAAAATTCGCCTGGCGAAGTGAGGTGATCGCTAGCGAAGCCAACTCTAGCGAATTTGCACATCTTAGTGAATTTGCCCCAAGTATTGGATCACTTTAACTAATGACAACAGGTGTAGGAAATTTGGATTCTCCATACTTTGTTTACTTCAAATCATTTAAAATGTAATAAATCAAATAGGATGACTTTGGCTTCAACAAGTGATCAAATATGTGGGATCAAAGTATTATATTATTATTACAGGAAAAAGGAAATCATATAAAAAAAATAAGAATTTTTGGATTAAAATTGAGTCTATATGAACATTCCCTTATTTTGAAACTTTCTGGACTATTGGTAATCATAGGAAAAAAATCCAACAGTATCATTAGGTCAATAAAAGGCCAGAATACAAAGACAAAATCACGGTGCCTATCAAGATCTCACATTATATTTATTTTAGTTGTAAAATGAAAATGCTCTAAACTCACAACTGAGAAGGAAACTGTTGTTCTATTTGTTTTCCCCTAGAATGCCACTGCCATATAATATATGGCAGATTTAATAAGGGTCGAATTTTGTAGTCCATCGAAAATGGACCCTCGAAGTTCGATCAAAAATGGACCAAATATGTCAGTTTTTGAGTGAATAAAAATTTGTTCGAATCGTGCGAATGCATCATTCGATTCGAACGATTTGAACGATTTTCAAAAAAATCCCTTGATTTTCCAGGACTTACAAAAAATCTTACAAAAGGCTCCAGGAGGTCCTCTATAGGCCAAAATGGAAATTTAGCAGCTTTAAGGTGGAAAAGTGTCAAATTTAAGTTTTTTAAAAGACATACTTAGAAATTTTGAATTTTTTCCAATTCCAATATTGGGCTATTCGATAATCAAAGCAGCCCAAAACTACTTGGAAATTTGAATTTTTCAAATTCATATTTTATTCAAATTTTCACTTCGACCCTTAGTAAATCTGCCCCTTTGTGTACTAAGACATAGTATTATTAAATATTCTTTAACTTGTAGTTTTGTTTTAATTATAGATAATAGATAATTTCTTCAATACACTTAGGATGGTCACTTTCTGGATCTAGGCTTCACTAAAAAACTCTCTCTCTCTGGTTTTAACAGTGAACCCTTCCCCCTTTCTGATCACCATTTGATTACATTTTCCATCTCTCACTCTCCATGTCCACCGGCTTCTTCCCCCGCTGTCTTAGTTCGGGATACACGTGACATTGACCTCCCATCCTTAGCTCATGCCTTCAGGTCCGGTCTCACCTCGATTAAGGAGATGTCTGACCCTGATACCCTGGTAAATGAGTATAACCACATTCTCTCCTCGACTATTGACTCATTTGCCCCTTTACAGGCTAAGCGTACATGTGCTCAGAACCCAAGACCCTGGCTGGATTCACAAACCAGATTCATACACTCCTGTACAAGATCGGCTGAACGTATGTGGAAGAAATCCCGTACGCAAGCAGACTTGGTTCACTATAAATTTCTACTCTCATGCCTCAATTCTGCCTTGTCAAAGGCTAAGCAGAAGTACTACAGTACCCTTATTAACAACCACAAATCCAATCCACGACGCCTATTTTCCACATTCAATACTCTTCTCCATCCCTCATCGACAGTATCAACCAACCTGACGCACTCCCCCAGGAATTTGCCGATTTCTTTAAAGACAAAATAGAGTCCATCCGCAATCAGATCCCTACCTCTACTAGTGCAAACCAGCTCCTCCTTCCTATGCCCCCTTCTGCATGTCTCAATTCCTTCCCTCCAGTAACAATGTCTCAAGTCTCCAAGCTTCTTTTGTCCTCCCCACTCACAACTTGCCCTCTTGACCCTATGCCTTCTTCTCTGCTCAAACACTGTGTGGCAGAACTAACATCACCACTTACTCACATCTTCAATTCTTCTCTAGCTTCTGCAAACTTCCCTTCTCCTTTCAAACTGGCCTGTGTAAAGCCTATTCTTAAAAAGGCCACACTTGACCCATCCTGTCTGTCAAATTACCGCCCTGTCTCCCTTCTACCGCTTGCCTCTAAACTCCTAGAACGTATTGTGTTCTCCCGTATTACTAACTTTCTACACACCCATGATCTGTTGGACCCTCTGCAATCTGGTTTCCGGCCTGCTCACTCTACCGAGACTGCCTTGTGCAGAGTTACAAATGATCTCCAGGTTGCCAAAGCCAAAGGTCATTTCTCCATCCTTATCCTCCTTGACCTATCATCTGCATTTGACACGGTTGACCACTCTCTCCTGATGCAGATTCTGTATTCGCTTGGCATCCGGAACCAGGCTGCATCGTGGCTTTCTTCATACCTTTCTAACCGAACATTCACTGTCTCTTGCGCTAACAAAACCTCATCTCCGATTCCTCTTAATGTAGGGGTGCCGCAAGGCTCTGTACTTGGTCCGTTGTTGTTCTCTCTGTACACTCTGTCTTTGGGAGATCTCATTCGCTCATTTGGCTTTAATTATCATCTGTATGCTGATGATACCCAAATATATTTATCCACCCCTTCATTAACAGCTGAAACAGAGGCTCAAATCTCTAACTGCCTCCTAGCAATCTCCAACTGGATGAACCAGCGCCACCTCAAACTCAACCTAACAAAAATGGAACTAATCATCTTTCCACCTAAGACTGGCCCTACTCCCCGTTTTACTATCTCTATTGATGGCATGGTGATTGACCTGGTCAATTCAGCACGCTGTCTAGGGGTGATATTTGACTTCTCTCTCTCCTTCTCTGATCATATTAATGCCACTGTCAAAACCTGTCACTTTTTCTTACGTAATATTGCAAAAATATGTCCCTTCCTTTCACCTGCTACAGCCAAGACACTCATGCATGCTCTCATCCTATCCCGCCTAGATTACTGTAACCTTCTACTAACGGGCCTGCCTAACTCCCATCTCTCCCCTCTACAGTCTGTATTAAATTCTGCTGCCAGAATTATCCTCCTCTCATCCAAAAGGGTACAGGCCCCTCCCCTGTTGAAGTCATTATCATGGCTTCCTATAAAACAAAGAATAACTTATAAACTTCTCCTCGTAGCCTTCAAAGCCCTTCATTCCTTTACACCTAACTACATCTCATCTCTTGTTTCTCTATATGTTCCTGGCCGAAACCTCCGCTCCTCTCAGACTAACTGCTTGGTTGTACCCCCCACTTCTACTGCTGTTTCCCGTGTCAAACCCTTCTCTCTTGCAGCTCCTTATATTTGGAATGCCATTCCTGCATCTCTCCGGAGAGAATCCTCCCTCAATGTTTTTAAAACAAAACTCAGAGACTACCTCTGGGAGCACCTGGATAACACCTGAACTGGCACTTGTACGACAGTTTCACCCACTGTAAAAAGCACTTTATTACCCCTCCAAATTGTGTCCGTAAGTTACCCTCCCATTTAGACTGTAAGCCCCAAGGGGTAGGGTCCTCCATCATCTTGTCTCCTCAACACTGTGTAATTATATTTTATATTTATGTAAACTGTATTTATAATAATGCACTTATTGTTACTTATTAATGCAGTGATCCCTTGTTTGTTACTAATTTATTGTTGCTGTACAGTGCTTTGCCCTCAAGGAGCGCTATACAAATTAAAATATACATACATACATACATACATAGTTTCCCTTAAAAGCTTTGCAAATGACACCTATTCTCCCAAATTGCTGGTGGTCCTTGCAAAATAATTTTTTGGCAGAAAACAACTGGCATTTGGGGTTTATCCATGAATGAGGATATTGCTATGCAATAATTGGCACGGGTGGTTTGACAGGGAAGGTTTTCAAGTGTTCTTTGTGAAAATTGTTTATTGCTGTTTCCAGTTCTTTGGGGCAAATTCTTCTAGCGAAGCCAATGCAGGCGCAACTACACAGGTTCGTGAATTTGCCCCTTTGTATTTCATTAGCTATGACTTGTATGTTGAGCCTGTTGCCAGCAGCATCCAAAAATGATATTGCCACATACCTCCCAACATTTTGGAAACGGAAAGAGGGACAAAAACACTTGCGCATTTTTTGACCACGTCCCTTTTTGTTTCCACACCCCCCAATTACCATGTCCACATGTACACATTTCTCGAGTTTTTAAGTTTTATTACAGTTTTACAGACAAAGGTGAATTGCCCTTTAAGCTGTGAATCTTCTTCTCCCAAGGGACAAAACTGTTACAAATGTATCAAGGATGTATTCTGGGCTCTCTGCCAAGAGCCAATTAAGTTAGAAACATTGCATCTCTTTTGGCTGAGCAGAGAAACAGAAACTTTCTCTGTTCATTGTAGAATAAGAGGGACTTTCCCCGTTCAGTGCAGAGAAAGAGGGAATTTCAACGTTCAGTGCAAAGAGGTGTCAAAAGAGGGACTGTCCTGCTCAAAACGGGACACTTGGGAGGTATGTTGCCATGCAATGAGCTGGTAGATTAATCACGTTCATAATGAGTTGTGCTCCATGCTTAACATTGTTTCTACATTTGTTTCTTAATATGTTTCTCTGTTCAGAGCTCACAACAATCATCCATTTGCCCACAGGATGGCAGCATTTATAAATAACTTTTACTCAATGGAAAGTAACTGACATTAATTCAACAATGTTGAATAATAAATAGAAGCATAAAAGGGAACAAGGACAGAAGCCAGTCACCGGTTTATTACTTCAGTTGTTCAGCATTTACTGCATTTCTATCAGTGTTTACATGCAGGGAATTGCAGCACAACTTGCAGCACTGCAATACTAAAGACTTTTATAGTCCTTTTCTTTTCCAATCACAATAGAAACATGCCCTCTCCTTAGGCACTTATACAGACTATTTCACACAAGGCCAAACACACTCTGACAGGCCATTCTTTCTGAATATCTGCCCACCCTCACCCCATCAGGCTGGGAATGTCACCTCTTTAGATAAATTGCACTGGCTTTTGAATCAGTTTGAGGAAGCTCATTCTGCCATGTTTGCTTAACCACATGATGGTGCAGGTATTGGGCAAATATGACCCGTTTCCCTTTGCCAAAAAAATTCGCCAAACGCATGAAGTCAATGGGAGGTTTTTTGTGCAACAATATTTTAAACTACAACATTATTTAAATGATTTACTGTCCATTAGAGGCTATGAATATTCAAGGGCTCGAAGTGGTCAATCTCGGCAGACTGCATTCTATTAAAGGGACTCTGACATGATGTGAGCACTTACTCTTATCTTGATTTCTTCTTTGGCTTCTGGAACCTTCCCCTCTCCTCTCAAATAGGCCTCTGTAAAGCCTGTTCTTAAAAAGGCCACACTTGACCTGTCCTTTCCAGTCTATTGCTTTCCTAGAACGTATTGTGTTCTCCCGTATTACTAACTTTCTACACACCCACAATCTGATGGACCCTCTGCAGTCTTTTTTTTTGGCCTGTATTCTCTACTTAAACTGACTTGTGCAGAGTTACAAATAATCTTTAGGTTGCCTAAGCCAAAGGTCACTTCTCTATCCTTATCCTCCTTCAACTATCAACTGCATTTGATACCGCTGACCATTCTCTTTTGATGCAAATTTTGTATTTGCTTGGTATCCATAACCAGGCAGCATCTTGACTCTCTTCTTACCTCTAACAGCTCATTCACAGTCTCTTATGATAATGAAACGTCATCTCCAGTTCTTCTTAATGTGGGGGTGCTGCTGTCATCTGTGTGCTGAATGTACAGATGAAGCCACTTTGGATTGTGCGTTTGACACAGAATACCTTAACTCAGATATCCCATTTAACTCACTTATCACAGAATATTGTGTCACAGCATCCCATCCAATTAAAGAGTTCATCATCGAAAACAATGGAGCTTTGGTATGCTAATGAAAAGGTTAAATGCATTAAATGAGTTAGGATGACTTTAGATAACACAGTTTCTTCAATTAACCCTGAGTCACGATGCATTTAACACACAAATCCAAGTGGCTGCATCTGTACCAAGACCACCTCAAACTCAACCTAATAAAAACTGAACTAATCATTCCACCTAAGCCTGGTCCCACTCCCCCATTTACTATCTCTATTGACTTCATGTCTGGGGGTAATGTTTGACTCCTCTCTCGCTTTCATATGAACACTGTAACCTTCTACTAACTGGCCTCCCTAATTCCAATCTCTCCCCTTTACAGTCTGTATTAAACATTGTACAGATAAAAGAAAAGCCACAGAACTTGACTTAGGGGCCTATTTACCAAGCCTCAAAATTTACTGGTTGAGTTATAGAACAAAAAATCTTTAGAGTAAAAAATAATCAATTTTTTTGTAGATTTATGCTCCTACTTTTAAAAATCCAAATCTTAAAATACTCTAACTAAAAACCTGTTGAAATCATGTAGAAGTCAATGGTAGATAGCCCTTTTTACAACTGGAACGTGTTTTTTACCTAGCTCCTCAATAGTTTTAGGCTGTTTGCACTGGTTTTCAGTTGATAATCTGATAAATTCGAGACAATTCTAAAAAATTGCACAATTTGAATTGATGCTCAATCTAGTCTCAACTATTTCTCACACCGATTTTATTGAGAATATTTTATGTAAATTAAAAACATTTAGGTTTGGCTGTTTGGTATTTTTTTTTTATAAAGTGAGAAAAAGTCAAGTTTTAACAACAAGGAAGCAATCAATACAAATTTCATTCAAAAAAATGAATTCCCATTTATATTGGGAAACAGGATTATCTGAGATCTAAAAAACAAGCATTAAAAAACATTCCTAAACACAGATATGTCTCAGTAAGTCTCAGAACACCGATATCACATATAGTTACTATGTAATACAGTGGCCAGAACCAACCTGCAGTGCAGGTGCAATGTTAACAGAATAAGTTGAGTTTGTTTGTGGAACAAATCCAGAGGCAGCAAACTTATCACACTTGACATAGGGCAATAAGCCTGAAACATGTTGTGTATCTCTGTGCCCGAATAAAGTACACTGCAGGCAAGTTTGCTGCCTCTGGATTTGTTCCACAAACAAACTCAACTTATAACGAATAATTGGGATATCGAACACAGAATAACCCATTGAATCAAACCTAAAAAGATTCTTGTGAGCCACATTCAACTCTCCTCTCGACAATGTTAATAGAAGACAGGTAAGCTTGTTGTTGTTATATATAGAAAGATGAGTGTGCCCTGATTAAGCCAGTAATGGTGAAACTCGCTTAGGTGATGATGTGGTGGATCGATGTGAGCTAAGATGAACCTAGTGATTGTACCTAATGCAAAAGCATTGCTCTAACATGAAATATGTTGACAAACATTAAACTGAGAACCCTCAGGAATGCACAAACGCTCCCAAAAGCAGTATAGTTGTCTCTTTGTGGTTACATATATGAATACCACACCTCTGAAGAAGCTGAATACAGCGAAACGCGTTAGGAGAAGGGGCAACTCGGACAAACATCCTATATAAGGGACTAAGTAGCGGATGGTTACCTAATGCCCTAAAGGACCGGAGGGGACCCCATTGATTTTACTTTTCGCAAGTATTTTACTTATACATTGCGAGTGTATTTCTTATTGATTTTACATATTAAACGGTAATACACTATTCCGTGCTTTCCCTGTTTTAAATTCCATTGCGGAACCCACTTCTATCGGAGTATCATATTACAAGCTACATACCACATCAGTGGTCTGTGAGTAGGCAATTTGGCCATATTCTCACCATTGTCTTATGCAACTGGACACTTGTATATTTTACACTCCCCATCATTATAATTAATCAACACCCACCAGTTTTTGGGATAATATCACTCCCTGCTCGTCACAATAGTAACATGCTTGAGAGCACTGGGTGATTATATGTTATAATCAAATTACTACACTATATTGGTTCTAAAATTTCCATTGCTTAGGCGCTGATCTCCATAAAGGAAAAACCTGTTTCCTTCTTGACTTGGACTAACATGAAATATGTTGACAAACATTAAACTGAGAACCCTCAGGAATGCACAAATGCCCCCAAAAGCAGTATAGTTGTCTCTTTGTGGTTACATATATGAAGTAGGGACATGGAAAGAGCAATCTTTATCATGGGATGAAGTGCTTTTGAATATAACTGCACAAGGCTCAATTGCTTCCTGCAACTGTGATACATAGTGAGCCTAGTTGCAATAAAAAGTATCCAAGGAATAGTATTAAAATTGGGGAGAGAAATGTGCTCTATTGTGGAACTTTATGAAATCTCCAGAAATCATGATGAACTTAATTTCTGTGGCATGAGTGCAATCTGCCCGGTTTAAGTAGCAAATCAGCAGCTGCATTTTCTTCAGTCCATGAAATCAATTCATTCAATACTGATTCATTATTAATGAACATAAATTTGGTAATGAATTATGTGTACATTAATTAATGTATTTATAACTTGGTTCATTTTTGTGGTTTTATAGGTAATAAAATCTACGGTGTGTGAATTTGAGATACGTTTTAGTATGAACAATAAAATAAAAAGATCAAATAATATAAATAAAGCAGTATTTGTTCTGTAAAGGTCTGTAAGTGATGGTAACACCAAATAAATTTATTTTTGAAGTCTAAAGGGCTTACTTCCACAAAACAAAATATCACCACAGTTCATGGGGGATGGTACCAGGGCTCAAGTAAAAAATATCTGCTCACAGAGGAAAGGCAAGTAGTTTATTTTCTTAGAAATACAAATGGTGTTTGAGGTCACATAGATGATGGACCAAAATGGCTGGATCCAATAATACACAGGACTCCTGACTGTCATAACAATTCTACAGGGTGGAATATTTTTTGTGTTCTGACACACAGTTTATTGCACTATTTGCTAAACCATGTGCATTCAGATTGTGTTTAAGCAGATTCACCTCCCTACATCCATCCAAACACAGCAAGAAAGAATTTAAAAAAATACCTAGATGTTGCAAAACATTACCCAGAAAAGCCTTGCAAGCTAAGGTGCAAGAAGTAAGAGTTTAATACTATTAAATTATGAAAACCATAGCAACCAACAAGTCACCAAGCTGTTCAGTCCGATTGCTGAGAGGGATTCTTAATATATCAAATTGACAAAATTAACTGAAAAGTGTGACCAAAACTGTGGTGTTTATACAAATGGCCTGCAGGTGGCACTGTGCATACATAGGACTTTCTGTACAACTTGAAAGTGAAAGTAAGACTTACTGCTGTTATGTAATGGCTGCATGAACCTGCTAATAAAGCACTGTTCTACTCTCCTAATCCTCGGCTACCAAACACAACAAAAGGCGCATCTTTTAGTTTAAGTCAGGCAGGGTTCGTGACTGATACAGTTTGCCGGCTACCATTAATTGGGGTTCTGCAGCGGGTGGCATACGAGAGCGGGTTGGTGGGGTGGAAGGGCCTTCCTGCACTCTCCTGGATGACTCGTGCCTGGGGCACATTAGGTAGTCAGTTACAGTGCCTGAGGCACAAGATAGTTAGCCGACGTGGTATATGCTAGTTAGACAGCGGTGGTGCCTGAGGCACAAGATAGTGAGCACGACGTGACACACGCTAGTTAGATAGCGTCGGTGCTTGAAGCACGAGGAGAGGCTCTTTGACATAGGCCGTTATCTACGTATCTACAGTGGTCAGGTACGAGTGCCTGAGGCACAAACTATACAGTTTAGTGAGACGGTTGATCACCTCGACATTAGCTCACATTAAACAACCCGCTCAACAGCTGTCAGTCTACCTCCCTGCCTTACTTTGATTTTATTTCAAGTGTATTAATGTTCTGGATGATTTTATGTTTATCATTAAAAGTTAAGTTTTAAGTTTTTGTACCTCTAGTGGGTTTGTGGATAATTAGATGGGATGGTGCAGTCTAATAGATCTTTTCTGTTTTTTCTTCTTGTTCAATATGAATAATATTTGATCTTGCACACCATCACCTTTTCCTCAGACGGAAGGTGCTCCCCACTATCTCTACCCTTCAAACACAACAAAAACCTTTCATCTCTCTCTCTCTCTTGTCTTAATATGTTGTTACCATTAGTAGAAAGATACTGTATGTTTGTTTGTAAATTCAACATTTCAAGCCTTTAAGAACATTTTAACTACCAAACGGTGAATTTATTGTTTTATGTTTCAGTAAAATGAATAATAGTCATTTACAGTTCATGCATATTTTAAAAGCACACATCATCACATTGACTGCACAGTGGCTTGTTTTTTTGCTTAGTCTAATTTTTATCCACAAATTTTACATGTCCATTAGTCTTCTAGGCAGTTGAATTCCTTTCTGTGTTCCAAATCTACTTTTCAATTGGTGAATAAACCTTATTCATGTGTTACAGTAGTGACTTGGTTCCGATTTGATAATGTATTCAACCACTTTATATTTGAAAACACTAAAGAAGAAACTGCACAATTGGCATCAGCTTGTTGCTTGTTGTTGTATAAGGCGCAAGGCAATTTAAAAAAAAACATACAATTATCCCCAAAGATATAGAAAATTCCCAAATGTAAACAAAACCACGATAAAATTACGGTTTTTATACTGCGTGCATATTCATATTTAAAGCCATCTACTGTATTAATAAAATTGCTCTGATGCTATCAAAAATTTAAATATTCTGGGCATACCTTATTAGTAGTGATGAGTGAAACTGGGGCTGTTTGGCTTTGCCCAGAAATTGGAAAAAAAACACAGAAAAATGTATGAATATTTTTCAGAAATGGTTAAATTGTAATTTTCTGCATTCTTTACTAAATGGAGTCAGTCAAATAATGCTATTGCCATTTTGTCTCAGGGCTATAAACCTAACAATAACAGAACACATGGAGAAATTCTCAATTGGCAATAAGAAAAAACATTTTTGGTCAAAATAAAGTCCATGGCAACTTTGCAGCAAGCATTTGCTTAAACATTCAACCCTGGAACAATTGCCACAAATGTAAAAAATCAGGGATAGTTCCACTAAATAGAAGTTTCTGGGCTGCACTGACTGCATGTGAATTAAACGTAATCAGGACACTTATTCGAGGTGTCACAGAGTTTCCAAATTATATAAATTATTGCCTTTATTAAAACATATCAGGGTTTATGGCAGAACAACCCTGTGTAAAAAAAAAAAAAAAAATCAGAATGGCCACTTATGCAGAAAACCTGAAGTCTCAAACATTTCAGAACAGATGCCTGCGATGCAAATGCCCCTTGTATTTTATATAGTGTGAAGCCGACTTTGGATCAAAATACACCTAGGGGCAGATTTACTATTGGTCGAATTTCGATTTACTATTGGTCGAATGGGAATAGTGGGTGAAGTAAAATTTTACTGCAATTCGATTCGATCTAAAACAATGATTCCCAATTCGGTAGCTTGGTTTTAGCGAAGTAGGTGGTCGAATAAAAATTTAAAGGGGAAGTAATTCGACCATCGGACAGTGGAATATTAGAATAAAATTTTATGCGAATATTCGAATTATTCGAATTCGACTATTCGATGGTTGAATTTGCCTAATTTGCATTTTCAAAGATTTGAATTTGAATTTAATTAAAATTCGATCGAACTTCGAATTCTTCATGTGAATTTTGTAAATCCACCCCCAAGTAATAGTAAAGACCTTGAAACTACGTAATGGCATCTACTACTACTCTCAGTCTATATTGCTGTTGAACCAAAAAGTACCATCTATAGTTTTTTTATTATTAATAACTGACTAACACAGGCTCAAATATTAATGATTCATCTGAACACAATATCAGGGTGCTGTGTATCCCACATTAAGATCAATACACCATATATCTATGCCAATGAACCATATATTTATGTCTAAATGTAAGTAGTCATAATTGTGTCTTATTATCCAAACAACTTCAAGTACCATATGAGTAGTAGTTGAATGAAAAATAAACTACAAGTATACAGATTTTTACAAAAGTTTGCAATTAAATTTTATTGCAAATGCAATATAAAATGAAAGCACAATGGTGCAATTTAACAAAAAAAAATTATATTAAAATAAAATTAAATTGCAGGAGGGGAGGAGGAGGGTTCTCCCTCCTGCTGTGCAGCAGGTCCTTTATCTCCAGAACCTCCCTTGTCAAGAAGGCTACCTGCTGCACCAGGCCAGGTAGGAGGTCAAGGTGCTGGAACTGGTGCTGCTGTGCCTCAGTTTGTGTAGCAGCATGTGCTGCTGCTACCTCTTCCTCTCCTGATGGTGATGGTGGTGCTGGAGGACTGGTAGGCGCAGCCACAGACTCTGCTGCCTCCTTCTCTCTGGCATCATCGTCTGCCTCTCCCTCTGCCCCTCCATCAGGATCTTGGATCCACTCCGCTGGCAATCAAAGAATTTCAGTTTGAGTCATACAACACTTGCATTCGTACTGTAAAAATTATACAGGCTGAGGTGTTGTGTAAGTACAAGAAAATAGTGATGGGCGAATCTAGGCAGATTCACTTCGCCGAAAAATTCGCGAAAAAATTCGCGAAATGCAGCGCGTCTCGTTTTTTTATGCGCGTTGCGTTGTTTTCAGGCAAATATTTCCGGGTGTTTCGCGAATCGTGGGAATTCCCCGCAAATTCGCCCATCTCTGCAAGAAACCATCATCGATAAGTATGGGGTGGGCAAAGCCATTAAAGAGATAACTTTCTGTATGATGTAGAGAAGGATGTTCTGAGACAATTACAATTGGTTTTCATTTTTTATCATTTGTGGGTTTTTTTGTTATTTAGCTTTTTATTCAGCAGCAGCAGCTCTTCAATTTGCATTTTAATCAATCTTGTAATTAGGGCCCTAATTCCCCTAGCAACCATGCATTGATTTGAATAAGAGTCTGGAATATGAATAGGAGAGGCCTGAATAGAAGGATCAGCAATAAAAAGTAAAAATAACAATACATTTGTAGCCTTACAGAGCATTTGTTTTTTAAAAGGGGACGGCGACGCCCATTTGAAAACGGCAAAGAACCAGAAGAAAAAGACAAATAATTATAAAACTAAATAATGAAAACCAATTACAAAGTTGCTTAGGAGGTACCTGATGAGGTACAGTACCTGAGTTCCTCCATGCTCATCATACCAGGTAATGCCATGGTTTTTAGTAGCCTTGGCAGACATCGACCAGAAGAAATTGGACAAGCTTCTGGCAGTAGTAGCACCAATGTAGAATTAAAATTACACTTAGAAGAGTTATGCCTGAAGCACAAAAAATGACAGAGAAAATGCGGCATTATTGGAAGCCATCAAGCCACATGATTTTTAGGAGCCTTGGCAGACCCCACTCAGAAGAAATTAGACAACTATGCAGCACATAATTTGATGAATCTGCTATTCCCAGATGTCCCAAAAATCAATTATATTGATTTAGTTGCAAGTTTCACATAATGCAAACCTTCAATACAAGTATAATATAACTCAACAACAGCATTAGTTGTAGAGTTTGAATGGATTGTTAATAATGTGTTGTTTGTATGGTGACTGAGGCAGCAGGACTTTTGGCAGCAGTCGTTTTAGAGACCTCATTTCATTTGTGTACTTGCAGACATCTTAGAGGCAGGACTTTGGGTAATAACAGTGTGACTACATTTGCTAACCAAGCAGCAGCATTGGAATCAACTGTATATAACCAGAAGAATTAAATGAGGCAGGCCTCAAATAGAAGACATTTGCCAAATGATGAGGCAGTAGTAGCAACAGCAGCAGTTCTTGAATTAATTATATTAGAACTGAAACAGAAGAAATTAGCAGACTAAGTGGCAATATTAGAAGCAACATTTTTAGAAGCCATGTTAGGCCTCAACCAAAAGAAATTAGCCGACTAAGCAGAAATATTAGAAGCAACATTTTTAGAAGCCATTTTAGGCCTCAACCTGAAAAAAATTGCCACGTAATCAGCAATATTAGAAACAACATTTTTGGAAGCCATGTTAGACCTCAACTAAAAAAACAATGCAGACAATGCAGCAGTAGTATGCAATAGCAGCAGGAGCTTTGATAGGCCCCCACCAGAAAAAAAATTGCAGACAATGCAGCACAGCAACAATACTACTAGGGCTAGTATCAGGCTGCAGCAGCAGCAAGGGCAGCAGGTGCAGACAGATGGGGACTAGGCAATACTACTAAGGAGGAAAGTATAGGCAGCAATGGAGGGAGGAGGCTACATCTGTAATTTTTATGAATGCCAGCATATCCACGCTGCACAGGGCACACAGGGCATAACTGTTGCTTTTGAATCTGAGCTGAATGCTGAGGATCTTTTGCAAACTCACTGAACAGTTATGTCCCATGTGGCCCCCTCTTCAAGTCGCTGACTAACTTGGCTTGGCCCAGCCCTGTCCTGTACTATAGTCTGACTGGCTTTGAACTACTCATGCACTTCTAGGTGTGATGGATGGATCACTGATTTATAATAAACATGGATAAATAAAATTTAAAAAATGAACATTGATCAACCAAGAATAGATCATTATTTATGATTAAGGAGTAATTATAAAGGGCTTACACATTCCACAGTATAACAGGATGGTTGGTACTGCTCAATAGAGGAGGTGTAGATGGCTCTGCTTGTTAAAGCAAAGACTGCATTCTGAAATGGTAAAGAAAAATGGTTTGAAGAATGAAGAAATCGGGCAGCATCAGCAAAGTGAGAAACATAGCAGTATCCTTTTGCAGTGAATCTTAGCTTCTCTAGAGATCATTTCAAATATAATTTAACAGGTAACAACAAGAAGAAGTCTGATGGAGAATCCTGAGTTGGGGTCTTAAGGTAAATAAAAGAAATAAGAGAGGTCAGTATCACAAAGGCCAAGAGAGTGAATATACTAGAGTAGAAGAGGGCTATCATTTGTGATTTATTTTTATAAAGGATGTGCAAAAGGGATGCAAACAGATGGGCCATTTTTTTCTGAGATAGGAGAGGTTAAAGGAGAGGTAAAGGTGTTTAATTAAATGTAATATATTTAGGGATAGATTTATTAAAGTTTGATTGGTAAATTCAAATTTGATTAAAAATCGAATTTAAAAGTGTTGTGTTTGGTAGCGGAGGATGAGGAGGTAATAACAATGCTTTATTAGCAGGTTCATTCAGCCATTACATAACAGCCGTAAGTCTTACTTTCCCTTTCAAGCTGCAAAGAAAGTCCCGTGTATGCACAATGCCACCTGCAGGCCATTTGTATAAACACCACATATTACCCCTATAGTAGGAAAGCATTTGGACAAATATATAAACAGTAATAATTAAACCGTATGTATCCCAAAGCAATATACACACTCTTCACATGACACAGTCCCCGGTCCATGCAGGTAGTTTCCTGATTCTCTCAGTATGCCTTATAGGTTCACTTTCTTCTGCCCTATTGCGGTTGGCATTAGGAGTAGGGAAATGTCCCTCATCAAATGGAACATCTCCAAAGTCACATCCAGCAGGAGCAAGACGACTTGCACTCCACATGCGTCCACCAGACAGCTCATACGTGCATGGTCCTCGCTGGCGTCTCACCCCAAGCGGTGTAGCAAACTTAGATTGTCCCTGTTTCAGTACTCCTGGTTTCTCAATTCTGACCAAAGATCCAGGCTGAAAGCGCACCTCTCCTGCACCACGTTCTCCATCAGCATAAGCCTTGCACTTGGCTTGGCGACGCCCGACAACGTCAGCAGCAGATGAGTTTGTAGGAACCGTCCTTGGCGGAAGTTTGATGTCTGCAACATGCAACCCAGTGCGCATCCGTCTGCCATGCAATAATTCAGCTGGAGATGAATGGGTCACTGCATGGCATGTTGCCCTGTAATCATGTAGTTCCCGTGAGACAGTCTCCCTTATAGAGTAGGGCCATCGCCTCAATTTCTGGCGTACTGGTTTTACATCTGGTCTCAACTTAACTTTGTGTACAAAGTTCTTTGCACAGCCCAGTGATGTGTTGCTTTGTGGTGAAATTTTAGACACAGGCTGTGGGGCAGGCACTGGTGCTGCAGTAATGAGACCATCCACTAATTGTAGGTTTAATGCAGCAAAGAGATCCCTTCCAAGTATAGCAGTGCCTTTATTCACAATGTAAAAGTCACATTTTGCAGTATTTGATTTAAATTGTACAGTCACTGGTAAGCAACCAAGCACAGGGATTAGGTCCTTTAAGTAACTGACCAGTCTCAGGGCAGGTGCAACAAGTTTATCTTTTGTAAAGTATTTCAAGAAAATATCCTTTGGTAGTATTGAAACAGCTGAACCTGTATCAAGCATCAGGTTAATGGAGTGTCCCTTGTCAGCAGAAGCAGTACTGACATTGACAGTGCATATAAACTTGTCTGGAATAAATGTACCAGCTTTATCCACACTTAATACTGTAACATTTGTAGTAGTGAGTTCATGAACATCTTTAACAGAACTACGGCAGACCACAGAAAAGTGACCTGGTTTCAAACATTTGCGGCACTGTATAGCTTTTGCTGGACATTTAATATAGTTTGCAAGGTGTTGTGTTGAACCACAGCGAAAGCAGTATTTTTTATTTGTATTTGCTGCAAGGTTTTGCAGTGAATCCCTTTCATTAGCACCGTATTTTTCCTGTGACTGCATATTATTAGGCCACAGTTTTGAATTCACAATCTGTACATTCCCAGCAGTTCCCTGATTGAGAGTTTAAGCCTTTGCTACAGCTGTTTCTATTTGGCAAGCAACTTTAATAGCCTTTGCAAGGGTTAAATCTTGCTCTAGGAGCAGTCTCTCTCTAATATGTGGTGAGTTTTTTTTTCCACTATTTGGTCTCTTAGCATTTCATCTGTTAGATTCCCAAACTCACAGGTAACAACCAGCTCTCTCAAAGCTGCTACAAAATGTTCTGTGGATTCACCATTACGCTGTCCACGTTGGTGGAATTTGTATCTTTCAGCAACCACATTTACTTTTGGCACAAAAAAGTATCATCAGGTAATGGTAATGTATAGAATATACGCTGTCCCTCTGCCCCCAGGCAATGAATAAGTAAAGCACGCTTTCTAGCTGCAGAAATCTCCCCTTGGTCAGCATACGGATCCAAGCAGTAAAAGGTATGGTAGGCTCACCAGGGTTTGGTAGAAAAGGTGCAGGCTGCTGCAAAGGTAGAAGAGACATCCTTGTTGCCATTTGTTGTGTTTGGTAGCCGAGGATGAGGAGGTTATAACAAAGCTTTATTAGCAGGTTCATTCAGCCATTACATAACAGCCGTAAGTCTTACTTTCACTTTCAAGCTGCAAAGAAAGTCCTGTGTATGCACAGTGCCACCTGCAGTCCATTTGTATAAACACCACAAAAAGCACCAACTCGAATATGAATTTGAAAGTGAGATTTATCACACCTTGACAACGGAACAGTTCTTAGAATATTTGCCAACTAAAAACTGCTGAATTCATGCAGAAGTCAATGCCAGAAGTCCATTGAACCATTTAAAGATGCTAATAGCCTTCCTGACTTATCGAGTTCCATTTGAATTTGATTTGGGTTTTCAGGTCAGTAGCATTCCATCAAATTGTAGACATTCAAATATTTTTTAAATATACGAGTTGTGAGTACATTCGAATTTAATAGAGTAAAAAATATACATAACCTCCAAATTCAACCTTTGATAAATTTGCCTCTTAGTTTTTGTCCACTGTTTTTGTCCACAGCTGCAATGCCATTATACAGAAGAAAAATTACAGCACTGTACAACTAGCACCGGTATAGCATTCAGGATTTAATTTGCTATCATGAGCAGATGCCACTGTACCTTTATTAATATTTGTACCATTAAAACCTGTCCATTATTTGCAGCATGGGGGAACAGCATTCACCTCAGTTGCTGTCAGACTAAAGTTACATGATTTTTAGAGTGAGACCTGGGTTTAGAAGGATGCAATTTCATGTATAATATTCCCAGAAATCATAGAAAGATGGTACAGTGGCAATTTCACATATAATATCCCCAAGAACAAATAGAAGGATGGTACAGAGGATATTTCACACATAAATACCCAAATAACTCATAGCAGGGTGACACAGAGGCAGTTTCACACACAAATACCACCAGAACTCATAGCAGGATGACACAGTGGCAATTCCATATACAAATGCCCCCAGAACGCATAGTAGGATAACAAAGAGACCATTCCATATATAATAACCAGTGAACTCATAGAACAATGGTACAGTGGTAATATATATAATATATAATATCCCCAGAACGCATCGAAAGATGGCAATTTGATGTATAGATAAGTCAGAACCCACAGAGGATGGCACAATGGCATTTCCATGTATAAAAACTCCAGAAATAGTGATGGAAGAATTTGTCCCTTTTCGTCAAAACTTTGCTCCAATTGCAGGAATTTGTCGCAAATTCAAGCCTGTCAAATAAATTCACCCATCACTACCCAGAACTCATAGAAGGATGGCACAGTGGCAAGTCCATGTATAAATAACCTCAGAACTCATACAAGGATGGCACATTGGCAATTTCATGAATAAATAACCTAGAAGAACTCATATAGTATGACGCAGTGACAATTTCATGTATAAATACTCCAGATATATCATACGGATGGCACAATTGCAATTCCATGTATAAATACCCTCAGAACTCATAGAAGGATGGCACATTGGCAACTCCATGTAAAAATCTCATCAGAGCTCATACAAGGATGGCACAAAGGCAAATTCGTGAACAAATACCCCAAAACTCATATAGGATGACACAGTGACAATTTCATGTATAAATACCCCAGATATCTCATAGAAGGATGGCACAAGTGAAATTCCATGTATAAATGCCATCAGAACTCTTAGAAGGATGGCACAGTGGCAATTTCATGTATAAATACCCCAGATCTCATAGAGCAGTGATCCCCAACCAGTTGCTCGCGAGAAACATGCTCTTCAACCCCTTGGATGTTACTAACAGTGGCCTCAAAATAGGTGATTATTTTTGAATTACTGGCTTAGAGGCAAGTTTTGGTTGAATAAAAAACAGATGTCCTGCCAAACATTCTCTCCTGTAGGCTGCCAGTCCATATAGGGGTTACCAAAAAGCCAATCAGAGCTCTTATTTGACATCCACATGGAATTGTTCATGCTTGTGTTGCTCTCCAACTCTTTTTTAAATTTAAATGTGGCTCACGAGCAAAAAAGGTTGGGGACCCCTGTCATAGAGGATGGCACAGCAGCAATTCTATGTATTAATAGTAGGATGGCACAATTGCAACTTTGCACATTAAGGCATGGAAAGGGTACCCCCCTTTATACTTTTGACACTGATAGTCTGGTAGGGGAAGGAGAAGGAGGGAAATCTGTATAGAGTGTAGAGTAGTCCTTTCAGCAGAATCACCCTGTCTGTCAGCATAATCCATGCTTTTCTTACTTCTATTATTCCTGAAAAAGATCTGCCTTACATTTTGGCTCCAACCCTCCTTCAGAGAGGTCACAAGGTCAAAAGCAAATCATTCTTGCTGATTGGCCAGGCTGTGCCTAAACACTGTCTCACTGCAGTACAAGCAGCAGCCATGTTTTTAGTTGTACCAGATTTTAAGTTTCAGGTTATGCCTTTATTGTAAGGGCAAGTAATACTTTCCTCCATATAACTGGAATTTTTGGCATAATGATCTGTTGCATTCTAAAAAATATTTAGCATTATTTGAATAAATAATAAAATCAACCTTCCATTTGGATTAGCGCAATCCACAGAATTGATAATGTTGTATAAGACTGCAGTTCAAGTATAACCCTGGGTGTATATGCTCTGTTTGCTGCTGACATAGTGTTGTTGTGCAACATTTGATACTTAAAACTCCTTATAAAACCCAGTTTAGCACTGCCTTAGAAGAGTACTTTAGGTAAATTAGTTTTCACAAGTGCTGATTTTATTTGCCGTAAAAGGTAAATAATTATCTGATACTTTGTATGGTCACTGCTGACAAGTGTACCACCGAGTGCAATTTGTATAGCGGCAAGATATTAAAGATATCCTCATGGCATTCCGCTTGAGTGATAAAGCAGAGATGTTTTATAGTGAAATGTTGCACACTCAGCACAGACTGCAGAGATTGCACTGCTCTTGAGAATAAGGGGCACGTCCTTTGGCAGTGGAATTACAACTGCAACGTAACAAAAGGGAAATGTCACTGTACAATCAAAACACTCTTCTACCCTGAATCAACACATCATTTCATTTCACCCTAGCAATATGTGGTAGCATGGTCGTCATATATCTTATATAAATAATTCTAAAACAACTGCCATTGCTGAGTAATCATTGAAGATGTTTCACTACTCATCCAATCAGCTTCTTCAGTTCAGAAGGAACCAGCACTCCAGGATGGAACTGCTTTGTGACAGCCAGGGGCAGATTTACTAATGGTCGAATTTCAAAGTGAAAAAACTTCGAAATTCGACCATTTAATTTTTTTGGGGGGTGATTTTCAAATCGAAAATGGACCTATAATAGATCGAATAAAAATTGTTCCATTGCATCATTCGAATTAAACAATTCAAAGGATTTTGTGCAAAATCCTTTGAATTCCTAGGACTTCAATTTCAAGACAAGTTCTAGGAGGTCCCCCATAAGCTAAAATGGCAATTCAGCAGCTTTTAGGTGGCAAAGTGTCAAATTCAAAGGATCTTAAAGAGCCAGTACATGAATTTTCTATTTTTTTCTATTTGAATCTAATTTTGGCCTATTCGATAGTCGAAGTAGCCCAAAATTTTATTCGAATATTCACTTTGACTATTAGTAAATGTGCCCCCTATTGTTTCTGCACTTCCCATTGTATTTACCACAACCTAGGTTGTGCTCCCTAGCACCAAAGCAGGAAAAAACTGAGTTTTTCCTGCTTAGGTCTTGGGTGCTATTCTCCTGGATACCAATAGGGAGCACATTTAGCAATGCAAACAAATCCTTCAACAGAAGTTTCAGGGAGATGCTATCTGGTTGTGGCTGTTCCCTGCTGGGGAGGGAAGAGAGGGGTGTGATATTCCCACAACTTACAGTGTAGCAGTAACAGCGACTGAAGTTTGTCAGAGCACAAGTCACATGACCTGGGGGCACCTGGGAAATTTCAATTAACCTATAAAAATATCTGTTTGCTGTTCAAAAAAAAAAGATTTCAGAGCAGCACTATTAACTGATGTGTTTTGCAAAATATATGTTTTCTTGCAACAGTATCCCAGTTACACCTACACACCTATGCTCTCTTAAGAAAAGTACATTCAACATGAAAAAATGTATACAAGGCATAAACAATGGATTGCTACTTTTTCTAAGGTTTTGTTGGAATTTGTCAGTTTTATGAAGAATGGATTATTAGAGGATGTTTGTATGCATTTATTGAACTCACAATTAAATTGTAGATTGCAAAAATCACATCCGACAACACAGGTGGAGTATTGCATATACAGTAATATATAGCAGCTGGATGACATTCAGTTTCATTGTTTATGTGATGTCTAAAGGAAAACATTTTAATATAGCTATGCAGGTAATGGTTATGTACTTTATATCAGTCAGAATTTTATTCATGGTCATCTATCATGTGTATATACTGTACTAGTAATTTAATGCCTTAAGGAAAAACAGCTGAAAACCATGTTTTCCGTTAAAAAAAATGCTGTTCAGTCATATATTAAGTGGCAGTTTAATAGTCTTTCTAGCTTATTTCAGTAATATGTAGTGATGGGCGAAACGGCCGCGTTTCACTTCGCCGAAAAATTCGCGAATTTCCAGAGAAATTCGCGAATTTTTCGCCATTTGGCGAAACGAGTCGCGCGTCTTTTTTGACGCACGTCGCGTCGTTTTTGACGCGCGTCGCGTCGTTTTTGACGCGCGTCGCGTCAATTCCGACGCGTCGCGTCAATTCCGACGCGTCACGTCGTTTTCGGCGCGTCGCGTCAAAAACGACGCGCGACTCGTTTTTGCGCGGCGGAATTTTAGCGGCGAATTTTTCTGCTGGTTTCGCGAATTTATTCGCCAGCGGCGAATCAAGGGAATTCGCCGCGAATTCGCCCCTGGCGAATAAATTCGCCCATCACTAGTAATATGTAGTCTTTTAAATCAAATGAAAAGTCTCAAGAGCTTATCAAGACATATTTGTTGATGCAGTGCAAGTTTCCCTGGTAGTACTGCTCAGGTATAATCTGTATTTCTTCAGCTGGTTAATATCTCAGCACTATTCCCTAGTAACTATTAAAGGAAAACATAGTTTACAATACAAACCACTTCCCTGTGTGTTTGGCAACATCAAAAATATCCTGCTGTTGATCCATTACCAATACATGCTGTATAGACTGCAGGAGTTCTTTTCCAATTACTTATGTAAGCACACTATGCAAAGTTAAATTTCTGATGCATATCACCATTTGTGTATCCATAATGCAGTATTGGTTCCATGATTCCAGTGAAAAGAGTGGGTTTGGGTGCAAGTACATTAAATGAATGGTATCAATTAGCGCAACTAGTGTGTCCATTTTAGCGTAACCATACTTCCTTTTGCATGCACTAATGACCCCTCTAATGAGTCTGGTTAGTAATTGCACATGTAAGTGAAATATTGATAAATGTACGGTTTTGCTTATGGGGCCCAAGTGCATTTGAGGGAAATGATCTGAGCTGTGGCAAGCAAAGCTAGTCAGCAAAGAAAAGGCCGGTAAGATATTGTGCTTCATATATAAAGGTTCACCTTGCTCCACTTGTTGGGCCCCTTTCTTTGAGACTATAGTGCAGCAGCTCATCTAACAGATTTTCTTACAGACAGGGTAATAGATGGTTTTATGTGGACATGCCCTGGAATAATATGTAAGTTGGGGGGATGCAACAAGCTAGGTAACACTGTACTACATTCCTGCCTAGGGTGCTGGACAATGCACCAATTTTGCACCTTCTCTGGTATTTTTTATCTTCAGCAAGGTGCAGTAGAGACCTGTGTTAATCTGTTTTTTACACATAACCAAGACATATGTACCTGCATTGCCCTCCTTATCCGAAGTTCCTACTTGCTCCTAACCAACACATCAGTAAACCAGAATGACGTCAGTATTTCAGGACATGACCAGGCCTGGATTTGTAGAAAGGCCACACAGGTCCAGGCCTAGGGCAGCAGAACTTTAGGGAGGCACGCCCTAAAGACCCATCAAAATAGAAGCAGCCTAATATGGCACTCATAGGAACAAAATGCTTTAGGCTATGTACACATAAATGATTCTTATTTTTAAACTACTTTCACTACTGGTTCTTTCTTGATGGCTCTCACGCTTTAGCTGTTGCTGTGCTCACATCTGTACCCCGTCAGTTTCAGAACTATTCACACATCCATTCATGCAACTCTTACAAGTAACACCTGTGTCTAGGAGTTGCATGACACATTGGTAATCCTATCCCAGTAACTACACAGAATCAACACCTCTGTGAATTTCAGATGTCACCTCTCTGAAGAGTTACAAGTGCTGTTGTGATTGGATTGTTGGAAGAGTTTATATGGCGAGAACTCCCCTACACCAGTCAGTCGAACTGAAAAAGATACTCAGATGAGCAGTGAAACGTCTTCATTAAAATTTTTCTGTAAGTCCAGTTGTTGTTTTTGTTTTTTTTTAATAACATATTAGTTATATAATGTCTGATGTGGCAAAACAAAATATCATCGCTGTTTAATATATTGCTGTGATAACAATTTCACATGACTTATTTACTAAAAGTGAGTGATAGTTTAACAAGATAGATTTGATACTGGGCTTCAATCCAGGGAGAATTATAGTCTGAAAGCCTCCGTGAATGCCTGACTACACAGCACTTGTTCTGCTTTTCTGCAATCGATACAGAATCTGCAAGGAGGGACAGAATAAAGTCCACAGTGCAGTTATTGGCAACTTATATTTATAAAAAAACATTTGCAAACAAATTTAAAAAGTCTGCAAAGTATACTGTGTTTGAGATTCCAGGAGAGAAACCCAAGGCCGCTGCACAGATTTCAGCACAGAAATGGAGACTGACCACCTTAAAGAGTTCAAGTTGCAGCTTTGCTGGCTTTTATTTGCAACAAAACAATTCTTCAGCCCACTGGCTTCACATGGGGAAGCACATAACATAAACACCCTTCACACTGTCACTGTTGTTCTCTTTACTCATTTGAGTTTAGCCTTCACTGGCTTTCAGTGGACCACAAATCCCAGAAACCACTCTGGGCACACTTGAGACACTTTTCTCTCCTAGGAGCAGCTTTTCTGGTCCTCTCACAGACCATTGGAGCTCTCTCCAACTCAGGAGAATCACTCTTGTTCCCTGGTGCATGTGAAGTGCAGTTTTGGGATACAGTATAAAACTTATTTATACTGTATCCCAAAACTGCAACAGAGTGCAGACTATACTGGTAGGGAGGATTGGGAGATATAAACTATGAAGGTTATGTTAGGATCTGGCACTGAAATAAGCAATCAGATGGGAGTCTGGGGTATTCATAGCTGAGCTGTAAAATCATGATAAGTAATGCAAGTATAATAGAGACAAAAACAAAACAGGTGAACAGTATAAACAAACATACAGATCGATGATAGGAACAATCGGTAAGTGGAAGCAAAGTCTGGTAATCAGGCCAAGGTTGAGTCAGACAGAAGGTAAACTAATCCAAGACAAGAAAAAGGTCAAAACTGGGAAATCCACAGAGACAGGATAAGGAGGGAACAGAAGGGCAGGAAAAAGATAGGGACTCAAGAAAATGGAAGCAGATGGAGTCTCAGGAACATGAATAGCAGGAGCTAGATGTTCAGCTGTAAGCTTAATGACCAAGCCAAGAGCAATGGTCAGGGATAGGCTTATAAAAGTCTTATTTATACAATGATATGCACATGAACCTGATAAGGAGGGTGGAGGGAAGAGCAGGCAGAAATAATACAAGTGGTGTATGTTGTATCGCAGTAATGCAGACAGGCTGTTATCAGTTCCCCATCTTTATTTCACACAAACAGAGAGATTAACGTCCTAGGCACCTCCCACTTTTCCCAAGAATGCAACATTCTGACACCCTTCAAAAGCAATTAACTTTATAAAGCTTAACACATCTTATTCAAATACATAACAATGTATACGGAAAATTGGTCAGAACCAACTCTAAGGGGCAAATTTACAAAATTCACGTGAATGGATCGAAGTTCGAACGAATATGATCGAATTACGATCGTAGGATTTTTTCCGATATTTTCGAATATACAAATTTGGCCTATTTGATCATCGAATACCGAATTATCGAATAGATCAAATAGATCAAATGATCGGATATTCGATGATTCGATGATCGAAGGAATTAAAATTTTAAAATCCATCGAATGCTTACTTCACCAGATTGAACCTACCGAATACCAATAGAAGCCTGGGGAACCCCCCCCCCCCATAGGCTTCTTTTGCTAAATCCTGCTCGAATACCATTGCTACAATCGAACACTTTGATCGTTCGAATCGTACAAATTTTTCGGAGGCTTGAAGGAAATTCTTATCGAAAATGCTTATCGAATTTTGAATAGATTCATAGGATTTTGGATGAATTTTAGTAAATTTGCCCCATAGTATATCTTGTTGTAGCTGCTCACTCCCAGAAATACAAACTCCAGAGTTCAAATCCCAGTTGGTCCTGAAAGCTAGGCAGCCATGGTTGACTCTGGAGAAAAGGTACCTGTTAGGGACCTCCTTGGTTACGTTAGAGAACTTATGCAAAATACAGAATGTGGGGGATCCTTTACATATAAAAAACTAAAGAACTAGAGGCCACCCCTTTAGACTAGAGGAACTGAAGTTTCATTATAAGCGCTATAGGTGGTTTTTCACATTGAGGGCAGTGAGATTCTGGGTAAGGTTTTGACAGCAGATTCTATTAATGCCTTCAGGAATGGCTTTGATGACTTCTTGAACAAACATTATATACACAACCATAGTAATCTTAAAATATACAGTTAGGGGCAGATTTACAAAATTCACGTGACTATGAGCACACCTGTAAATGAACAAATCAGGATGAGATTGATTAAAACACTGTGAATTGACAAATATGACTTTTTAAAATAACGCAGCGGGGGTCATTTATAAAGTTCGCGCAGCGCATAATTGTTCGCTAATGGTAGTTTTGCCCATGCTTTTTCCTGAACGCTACAATATTGCACTACTGTACCCGTCTTTTTTTTATGAATTCGCTTTGTGAATGAATTTTCGCAAACAACTCGCAAACAAGACGGGTCTTTGCGTGAGTGCAGGCACTTTGCGAGGTTGTTTTGCGCGAAAATAGCGTTAACAGTAACTTCAATTTGCAATTTGCGAAACAGTTTTGCGAATATTTTCTCCGCCACCAAAGTTGTGGCGCAGAGTGTTCGTAATTTGTGATCTTTGCCATATTTAAAAAGCAAATTCGCAGGCGCAGGACAAATATTTACTCTGCAAACCAATCTGCCCTGCGAAGTGTTCTATAAGATAAACAAAAGTACAGGTTAATCAAATATAACAAATAAATCAAATTCAGAGAGGTATTTCAGGGTTTATCATTTGTTTGTTTATGTGAGGCTTAACTATATCTCCAGCTTGTTTTCATTTTTTCTGAAATGAAAATGCAGCATACTGTCTCCAATGGCAACTCATTGCAATACAAATTAGAAACAATTTAAAAGGTGGTATGGAAACACAGACTATCCTTAGCTTTATGTCTATCCATATGTTATTAGATTAAGAGTGACACAAAACAAATTGCATCCGGGCTTGTCTCACTGCTGGTTACATTACCCCAGCCTATGCCTTCATGCAGACTTCTGTACCGCTTCTACTGTATCTTGTGAAATTACACTTTACGTTATACTTTATATAGCAAAAATATGCATGATAAAAATCAATGGATCATAGCAATGCGCTCATACTGCATTGCAACATAATTACTGTTACAAGTTAGAATGGAGCTTGTTGTACGTATAATGACTTTTTAAACTACCACCAAATGTATAAGGATAATACCAGTTGCAGAAATGGCCATTTAATATGCAGTTTATAGACTTTAAAAAAATGTGTTGGTTAAAGGACAAGTAAACCCCACATAAAAATGTAATTAGTGACAGCCTCTTTTAAATCTTCAAATAACTGCCACTCTGACTGTTAAAAGGGTAATGCTAAGGCTGCAACATCCCCTTAATCACTTCAAAATAGTTCTACTCCTCTAACCCACTCGCCCCCCTCCCTCATGAATTTGCTATGGCTGTAGACTCATGAGCATGCTCAGTTCTTCTCAGCTCAGATTACAAAACACTCCCTCCAGTCTAACAGCCAATTTTTTCTCCTAACCGCCTCTCCTGAGCTCAGCTTAATAATTACAATGCTCAACCCCTGCAGAACTTTTAATGAAAGTATGTTGTGCCTGTGTAAACCTGCATTCTGCCTTGCAAGAACTACATCATACATGTCCTGTTTGATCATGTCAATGTTACTGATGATGTGACAGAGGGAAAATGGCTGCCTGGTGAAAGCTGCTATTTGTTTTAGGTATATGTGATGTTGCTAAAGAATTGAGGGGAATATGCAGTACAAATGATGTGGCTTGGATGGGGAAGATATACCCAATTTATACATGGTAGGAAAATGTAGACTTTACATATCCTTTAATTTGAGTTTAGGCACCTTGAGATTAGGGTGAATCATTTTGTGGATTATTGACAGGATGGAAAAATATTCCTATTTAATAGTGATGAGCGAATCTGTCCTGTTTCGTTGAAAAATTTGTGAAACTGCAAACTTTTGTGAACCACATTTATTGATTATGGCAGTGATCCCCAACCAGTAGCTCATGAGCAACATGTTGCCAACCCCTTGGATGTTACTCCCAGTGGTATCAAAGCAGGCTAATTCCAGGCTTGGAGGCAAGATTTGGTTGTATAAAAACCAGGTACACTGCCAAACAGAGCCTATGTCGCTGATTTACTGAGGGGCTGATTTACTAAGGGTCGAATAGGGTCAAAGTGAAAATACAAACAAAATTCAAATTTCTGAGTAATTTTGGGCTACTTCAACTATTAAATAGCCCAAAATTCGATTTGAATTGTTAAAATTCGAAAAATCGAATTTCAATGTACTGGCCCATTAAAAATCCTTTGAATTCGACTATTCCTCAGCTTAAAGCTGCCGAATTGCCATTTTAGCCTATGGGGGACCTCATAAAACTTGTCCTGAAAATTTTCAGTTCTGAGAAAATCGAAGGATTTTGGTGAAAGTCGAACGATTTGAACGATTTTCATTCGATCGACTACGCCCATTTTTTCGATAGAATATGGCCGTTTTCTATCAAAAATCATTCGAATCATTCAATTAGGTCAAACGAATTGAACTATTTTCACCAAAATCCTTTGATTTCTCAGAACTTATAAAAATTTTCAGGACAAGTTCTGTGAGGTCCCCCATAAGCTAAAATGGCAATTTAGCAGCTTTAAGTTTGGGAATATTCAAATTCAAAGGATTTTTAAAGGGCCAGTATTTCGAAATTCGAACATTCAAATTTTAATAATTCAAATCAAATTTTGGGATATTCGATAGTCGAAGTAGCCCAAAATTATTGAGAAATTTTAATTTTTGAAATTCGACTTTTATTAGAATTTTCATTTCGACCCTATTCGACCCTTAGTAAATCAGCCCCTCAATGTAGATTGACAGTCCACATAGGACTTACAGTATTTGGCAAACCCCAACTCCTTTCACTTCTGAATGCTGCTCGCTGTTTCAAAAGGTTGGGAATCCCTGGATTATGGTGATTTTTTATTCTCCAAATTCATTAAAATCAATGGCGCTGTTTCTTATGGGCGTTTTTTTCTTACGGGTGTTTTTTCACAGCGAATTTTGCTGGAAAAAATTCACACATGGTGAAATTCAGAATATCGCCGCAAAGCGATCAAATAAATCCGCTCATCGCTGCTACTTATCTTGCTCTTTAATCAATTTCATGTTGTGGTACATGTTCCAATGGGACTGTTATAAGTAACCCGTTTCCCAATGGGGACACATTCAGAGAAAAGGGTTTGGGTCCCTGAAGAGCACTAAATATTGGTTTACCGCCTGTATGGTCTGATGGCTGCCTGTAACAAGTGTTCCGCTGTGCTCACCCATTATCACTGTAGAGTATAGGACATACAGGGGCAAATTTACAAAATTCACATGTATTCACATGAAGGATTCGAATATTCGATCGAATTTTCAAAAAGATTTGAATTCGAATTTCGAATATGCAAATTAGGCAAAGTCGACCAAATTCGATCATCGAATATTCGAATTTGAATTATTCGAATATTCAAATTTAATTTTATTCGAATATTCGAAAATTCGATGGTCGAATACTTCCCCTTTAAATTTAAATTCGATCCCCTAATTCGCCAGATTAAATTTACCGAAATGGGGATCATTCCCTGAGATCAAATAGGGAAAATTCGATCGATCGTTAAAAATTTCGTTTGAAAATTCGTTTGAAAATTCGATTCGAATTCTAATCGAATTCGATCAAATTTCCCTATTCGACCATTCGATCGGTCGAATTGCGCTAAAAAATTTCGAATTCAAATTTTTTAATTCCCCCACTATTCCCTGGTCGAATTTTTTTGCGATTCGAAATTCGACCCTTAGTAAATCGTCCCCTAAGACATTGTGTACATTAAGGTACTAGAAAATACTCTTCCCCCTTAAAAAACATGCATGCTTCTGATTTATAAGGGGACTAGAGAATAAACCCGCAATCTTTATTCACCAGTTGGCATTTATAGCAGACTTGTGGGCATTTACAGAGTTTGGAACAAATGAGGTTCCATCAGCGAAAAGGGTTTTATTTTTTTTAACAGTTGCATTAGATAGTTTCAAGAAGGATGGACATGTCTGCAGACAGTAGAGCTTATAGGAAACACATGGCAAAATTGGGATAGAAATCTGCATTATGTTTTCTGGTGATAGAACTGATAACTGTTTCACTTAACAGAACATGGAATGGAGGTCTCCTAAAGTTCGTTTAGTTTGATAATGAGAACTTTAATGGTTTGGAAGTGGGTCCTAGTGACTTCTAATTACCCAGTGGAAACACAAGTGAGTTAGTCCAGCATAAATGTGCAATTAAATATCCTGAAAGATGAAACTAGATAAATGGATTTTTCTAATTGATGGCACTGGGGTCCCTTTTGGCATGAGAATCATCAAATGAAAAATGCTGCACTAGAAATTACGAATAAATCAGGTTTTATATTGCTTATAGGGACAATGTGATAGCATGAGAATATATGCATAGTGCAATGAAGATGAATAAATTAGGTTTTATATTATAGGGACAATATGCTAATAGTAAACAGCTAACATTAATCCCAAGATATTTATAAACATTACAGACCTGAAAGTGAGGAGCCTGGATGCATTATTCCCTTGGAAGAACTAGGTTGCATAGCCAATGTGTTCTTTGTACTCTTGATTTGAGAACAAAACATTAACATAGCAACTTGATTTACTGCAACTTCTGAGATAAAAGCATTACATTTCAGGTAACAGGTTTATTTGCAGAGGCGCACAAAATATTTTGTGGTGTATAAAAATGCCGAAACAACAGATAGAAAAGTGGTCCCTGAGCTGCATCATAAAGTCAGTGTGAATCAATGCTATGTCACCAAATTCAAGAAATTGTTTTCCTGACCACTCCTGTCCTTTAAAGCTAACACCTGTTTTTTCAACATGAGTTCAATGAATAGGGCTTGCCCTGAACATTCTTTTTTGCCTATTGTTTTAAACATGAAAAATCTATGGTTTCTATTGTTTCTTGGATTAAACAGGGCAAACACATTTGATGTTTGGTCCTTCTTAGGTCAAATATTGGATTAGCAGAAATAATGTCTCTACACAATGGTTTCTCTTTGCTCTGAATGTAATTCTGCATCAGTTGCTTCAATTCCCTCTTTAGCTCAAAATATTACAATAACTATTATTTCTGTTATTAAAACAATAGGAATAATGTATTCAGCAGAATCACTTTTCACTGCACTCGTGTTAAACAAGGGGAGTGTTGTCCCTTTAAACCAGAATTTCCAAAAATGAATTGCCCATTTTACAATGTGTGCCATAGTATCAAAGTGACCATATTTGGTGTATTCTAGCTCCATATTTGTACACAACTTTCTAAATATGCCTTACAGAGTTCTTAAATTAATATTACAGTTTTAAAGGGAAGAGGGGCAATATATATGACACTCCTTCAATCCAGGGGCCCAGAAGTGGTTCCAACCATTCCAACCCATGTATCTGTGCACCATATGCCAGGTCTTTGCTTTCTAAAGGGGAGAAAAAAAAATTCCACGAATCACAAAAAAATTGTGGTTTTCAAATTTTATAAAAAGCTCTAAATATTTGAGATGTATCATGTGAAAAAACCACGAACGCCAAACTTTGCCAAGTAAAACTTGTCAAGGTGCTATAGAAGTCAGTTGGAGGAGTGCTGCTCCTATTGGACCATTTTTAAACCAATTAGAATGTTTTCCCATTTTCCCCACTATGAATTGTCCAAACAATTAAAATTTTCCAAGCTTTTTGTGCTATTCTGCACTTTTTTTCATTCTTACTTTTTATATTCGGCTTTTGTTTTATGAAATTCAATTTTAGTCATGGTTTCAAAATCCTGTAAAACCACTAAAATCCAACCTTTAATAAATAAGCCTGCAGGTATAGTGTGTGCTTAATACATCTTATACACAGATAGGCAGCATTATATTTGTTCTTATAGATACTGAGACACAAATGTTAGTGTGTACTTTAGTGTACCTTGACCCAATATCCTAAAACGAATAATGCTGCGTCTTACTTGCCATATCTCTGTGTACTCAACCCTTTTTTAATTGATGGTATGCTGGGAATTGTAATTCAGCAGCATTCTGAGAGACACATTCATACAGAATTTCTCCCACTGAAAGCAAAATTAATACCAGGAACCACCTAGAGCAATGCACTCACCAATATCAAATGTAACATATAATCTAATTTCAGTTCTTAGTTTCCAGCTGATGAGAACATAAATTAAATATCTATGTATCTTTCCAATATAAAGTGAATATTTAAGTGTCCTGTTGCTGGAACAAGCTGAAATATTGAATTTACATCTTAATGTTTTTCTTAAAGTAAGTGAACATAGCTGCTTCAGGCCAGATTGTTGCTGATACCATAAAAAAAATTAAGAAAGTGATACCAGAAAAAAAAAAACTTAGAAAGTGACTTATCTATCCTTGTGGTGTCTTCCCTTCCTCCACTATGGCTTTAAAAAAACACAGAATATACAGCAGGAGTGCCCATACTTTACTAGTATGGGGTCTACTTTCAGTGATTTTGTCCCATTACAATCTACATCCATTATAGCATTGTTAGCTATATACTGATTCATGGGAAAAGATATATATCTAAGAATGTAATGATTTATAATGCATTATTAATGCATTATTAATTATTAATGCATTAATGCAATATTAATGCATTATTAATGCATTAATATTATTAGTGATGGGCGAATTTATTCGCCAGGCGCGAATTCGCTGCGAATTCCCTCGATGCGCTAAACACCAGCAAAAATTCGCATGCCGAAAATTCGCTGGCGTAAAGCGCGTCAAAAATGAGCAGCGACTTGTTTCGGGATAGATTCGCCCATCACTAAATATTATTAAAACAATTAAAGTATAAAAGTATTAAAGTATACTGCAAGAGTGCTCTGTGGGGTACCATGATACTATCTGGCTGAAATGATACATTAGTTGCAGGAAGAACACCGCAAATCAGCTCAACTGTGCAACCATTTGAAGTTATTTGCTTGCACAGGCAACCTCTGCCACCCTGATGAAACTTTCCTGCTTCCACCACCCCCTCTCCCCCCTGAGCTCACTTTTTTTGGTGTCAGAAGGGGTCTGTGCCTCCCCTGGTAACTTGTTGGGGTGCTTCCGCAACTCGCCTCATTGGCACAGCTCCCCAGTTTGCTTGTAATGGATATGCATAAAAAAATTCAAAATAGTCCAAATAAACATACTGAGGTATGCAGGAGAAGTCTTAAAGGAGAAGGAAACTCAAAAATGAAATTAATATATAGTTATTGGCAAGCTAATCATCTTTTAGCTAATATAAATCATTAATGCATTACTTTTCTATGTTTTTTTTATGCTCTGATCGTTTTTAATAATATTAACTACATGTAGAAAAATGCCTACCCTCTCTCCTGTGCAGAAATCGCTTGAAATGGGGCACAGGCATGCGCAGTAGGTATCAGCAGTGCCCTGCGCATGCTCTGTGCAATCTAATCTTTGCCGTGCAGACTTCCTTGCTTGTATTAGAATGCGTTACGTGACGCGTCGTGGGGTCACACAGGAGGCGCATGCGCACTGATGGAGAGAAGAGAGGGGAAGTGACGCGCTGAATTTAGAAATGGCGGCGCCAAAGCTTAAACAGCGCCGCAACTTTGGGAGTAAAGGACACGGCTGGCAAACTTCAATGGCAAGTTTTAATGTGGCTGTTCAGGAGGGGAGGTGGTGGGGGACACTGGAAACTAATTACCGAAAATTTCCTTTCCTTCTCCTTTAACAGGTAGGACTTCATTATGAAATTCACACACACAGAATAGACGTATCCAAAGAACCAAAGATTGCTTTTATCGTTTTTCAGAGTGGTTGTTGTATTTCTGTCTCAATAACAGTTAACAATACACAAACATGTAATTGCAGTAGGTTTACATTTTCTTCTTTCTAAGATTGTTTTATTATAATTATATGTTTTTGAAAATCAATAAAAACTTTAAATGTAGGAATGTAGAACAAATTCCATGTAGAGGTTGCACCCATACCTGTCTCTTTAAATGGAGACCATATTTCTTTTAATAATTAGGTGGCCTACTCTTTAATCATACATGAATTATTAACACCATTGGGTATATGTATACACCTCCTGACAATGTAAAGTACTGATAATTAGTGACCTTAGTTAATGTTTATTGATCTTTGCGTTGTGCATTTGTCGCAGTTTTGGTGCGGATCAATAGTGCGTTTATAATACTTCAGATGTGTTCCCACAACTTTTGAACTGACATTATAAAAACAAAAATGCTCTTGTTTGTAAATACAGGTGGGACATCTCTTATGCAGAAACCCATTAACCAGAAATCTCAGAATTACAGGAAGGCTGTCTCCCATAGAGCCAATTATAAACAAATAAATAAAAATGTTAAAAATGATAATAACCTTGCACTTGATCACAACTAAAATATAATGAACCCTTATTGGAGGCAAAACATTCCTAGTGGGGTTATTTCATGTTTACATTCATTTTTTTAGTAGGTTTATAAGGATGGTGATCCAAATTATGGAAATACACCTTATATGGTAAACGTTCCAGGTATCCTGAATAACTTATCCCATACCTGTATTTTCAATTTTATCTTCTGTTTTATAACATCTTTATATAAATTCTTTAGCATTTAGAAGATATTTTGCAGCATAAAAATACTTTGTTATTACTCTTAGCCAGTGGGCAGTTTTTGCATATCTATACTGTAATTACTTTTATTCCTGTGTCCAGGTCTTTTATGCTTATTGGCAAAAAAAAAACATTTGCTACAAGTGTTAATAAAGGACCTGACTTACCAAATACAACCAGAAATGAGCGAAACCTTCTTATGATCACATATTTATAAGTTTCTAACATATGCTGCAGTACTGTATAACGGAAGGGTGTAATTAGGAAACATATAAATCACACATGAACACTAACCAAGTCAGCTGGTAAAGAGCACCCTGCTTTTTAGAGCCTGCAATATAAAAGAAGAACCGGCTTTATGGGCATAATTGGCTTGGATATTTCTGTTTCCCAAATGCATAACCCAGTTAGCTAGTTACCCCTGCAAGGCTGCCAAGTCCTGGATGGGATTAATTGGCCTGCATAGTTGTTTGTTATCAGTAAACACAGATAATTACAATGTCTCCCCCCAAGTCAGTTATGAGCAAATTAAATAAGCATGGACCCACTACAGAACCTTGTGGCACCCCACTAAGACCCTTCTCAACGTAGAGAATATTTTGTTGACAACCTCCCTCTTCACTGATCCTTAAAGGAACAGTTCAGTGTAAAAATAAAAACTGGGTAAATAGATAGGCAGTGCAAAATAAAAATGTTTCTAATATAGTTGGTTAGCCAATAATGTAATGTATAAAGGCTGGAGTGACTGGATGTCTAAGATAACAGAATACAACACAACTTCCTGCTTTGAGCTCTCTAAATCTGAGTTAGTCAGCGACTTTAAGGGGGGCCACGTGGGACATAACTGTTCAGTGAGTTTGCAATTGATCCTCAGCATTCAGCTCAGATTCAAAAGCAACAGTTATGACCCATGTGACCCTCCCTCAAGTCACTGATTGGCTACTGCCTGGTAACCAGGATAACCAGTCAGTGTAAACCAAGAGAGCTGAAGAGTAAGAAGTAGTGTTGTGTTTTGTTAAATTACACTTACAGTCACTCCAGCCTTTATACATCACATTTTTGGCGAACTAACTATATTGAAAAAATTTTTATTTTGCACAGCCTATCTATTTACCCAGTTTTTACTTTTATACCAAACAATTCCTTTAAGTCAAAGTTCTATCCACACACAAAAAGCATTGAGGTCAACAGACGTTAGGTTTAAAAGCAAACATTTACAGTATGTGGTACTGTATAAGAATCATAGTTGACAAGATTTACTGCATCACCTCTTCAAATTCTTACTTACTGTACCTCATCATAAAAAGAAGGTGAATTTATTCAACACGATCTGTCCTTCATGCTGATTACAGCTTTTAATGGCTTTTTACAGAACATAGTCTTGAATGTGATCTTTTATCATGGACTGGAGAGATGGCCATTCAACATAGAGTTGCAGTGAGATTTCTGTGCTTTTTCTTTTGTCTGTTGAAAGGTTTTATTTTAGAACTATTGTGTAGTAAAAATTGACATGGTTTAATTATTGGTGATATGTTGAGGAAGAGCACAGAATCAAATACAACCTCATGGCTGTTAGGAATAGTACTGGTGTGTATGTAGTCTATATGCTGATTAACACACAGCTTAAAAGAACTGCAAGTTCTAGTGATAGTAATTAAAGAAAAATTAAAATGTGTGGACAGAAAAGCAAGTCCAAAGTCAGACAAAATTCTGGCCAGGCAGCAAACAATGTCCTTAAGAAAGACCACAAGTCATGGTTTGACTGTATGAAAGGCATAAAGAATGCAGAATCAGATAAAGGCCAAGGCCAATACCATGAGATAATGGGGAACAAGAACTGGAACAGGACTTACTGGAATGGGAACTCAGGATTAGACAAATACAAGAGGTCTTCTGCACTCAACGAGGTCTTCTGCACTCAACCCATTATCAAAATATTTAGGACACTGAGAAATTTTAAGGGGAATGTAATAAAATGGAAAAACTAAAAAGGTTCTGACTTTGCGTGAATCGATTTTGCTTTGCGTGAATTTAATATAGGTTTTGTGAACCCAGAAACTGTTTAGCGACCACTTCCACCAGTGCAAGACCGTTTGCAAATTTTATAGTTTGTGCAAATGCGCAGTAAATGTAATAAAACGTCTTACTGAAAAAGTTGTTTTGTTTGCTCCAAAAGATTACGACAACTTCAAGCACTTCTTATGAGTGTCCAATTGAAATTCGCAATGTACAATTAAAATTTGCAATGCAATATCAGTTTAAGGAACAATATTACATTGCGAGATGTGGATTTTTAGTTATTGGTGCAAATTGTTTTTCTCTTTGCAACTTTAATTACATTCCCCCCTTTGTGCCTTTGTCCCTCTGCAAGAAAAAGCCTTAGTTGAAAGAGGATCTTTCTAATTCATAGTTGTTGAATGTTAAATGCTTCAATACAATTATCTGGAAAAAGGACACAATCAAGAAAAACTCTAACACAAAATAAATTGCACGGTTCTGAAAACTGTATTTATGGTATATTTTGAATGGAATAATAATAAGTGTAACCTAGTGCTTTCATTTATATAAAGGTGTCTTTTGTTCTTATTTGCGATATTTGTAAGTCTATGGTGCATGGCATGAGTTTGCTGGTTATATTGCTGATCTGGAAGAAACTTCATTTATAGTAATGACTCTTATTCTCAGCATTTGTTTCTGGCACATACAGTTATATGTCTAGCCAGCTGGACTTTGGGGAAAACACAAATGCTGCATAGAATTTTTAGAAATACTTTCGGCATAATGTGTTTTCAACTTAGCATGCGTCTGCAATCACCCTTGAATTCTGGGGGGGACGTTGTATTGTGAGCAAAAATCCATTCTGATTTATACACAAATTTGCACTATAATTGCATATAAACATTGGAACAGCAACATTTTTCAATCAATCAGAGTACGTGTTATAGCTAGGGTGCTTATCAATTAAAGCACCATAGCTGTCATTATAAATTAATCAGAGGTCCCGCAGTAACAATCGTGTTACATACTATAAGATTACCTAACAATAAAAACCCACAAGTGTACATATAACTTACTATGAAATAAATGCCCTGCTGGAAAGGCTATAGAATCCACAAAATCAAATTACTTTGCAATAATGTTCAAGGCTGGCAGTTTGACTAAAAATATATTATTTATTGATCCATAGTGTAGAAACATAATGCAGAATGTAATCACACCAAAGTCTGTTTCAAGATGCACAGTCCCAGTTAAATACACAATGTACCTTTTTTAACATTTTAATTTATAGAGCCTCCCCCTGACTCCCCCCAGCACCCCTACTTACTAACTGTGTCAACATTCTAGGCCATGTTCTGATAGGCTGGGGGACTATTTAATTTTTATCCTCCAGTCTATCAGAACCTTCCCAAAGCTCAGTTACAATGCTTCTCTATGCTGCAGATTAACACAATAATTTAAATGAGAACCAAAACCCTAATAATGAATATGGCTAAAAATGTAATTTATATACTGCACTTATTGCACCAGCCTAAAGTTTCAGCTTGTCAATAGCAGCAATGATCCAGGACTTCAAACTTGTCACAGGGGGTCACCATCTTGGAAAGTGTCTGTGACACTCACATGCTCAGTGGGCTCTGAGCAGCTGTTGAGAAGCTAAGTTAGGGGTCATTGCTAATTTTCCAGCAAAAAATTAGGTTGGCCTGTAATATAAGCTGATGCTACAGGGCTGATTATTACATTCTGATGTTAATTGCACTGGTTTCTGTGCTACCATGTAGCGATTGGTTGCATTAATTACTAATCAGCCTTATATTGTGAGTGACTATATTTCCATTCTATGTGTAGTGTATATTGTGAGTGTGTCCCTAAGCTCAGTAAGTGACAGCAGCATGTGAATCAATGAATCAGCAGAAAAGAAGATGGGGAGCTACTGGGGCATCTACTGGGGAGACACAGATCTTTACTGCTAAAGGGCCATGATTGCCTTGGCTGGTCCAAAACAACATTTCTAGTCTACTAAGCCTTAGTTCTTAAATGTAGAGTTCTGGAATGTGGAGGGCACTAAGATAGCTTTTGATGTCTGAATTCATTGAAAAATTATGCTAGGTTCCTTGCTTTAATAATTTAGTTTTCTTGTCTGCAGCTCATAAATGTCCTTCTTATAGAAAGAGACACAGAGCTGCACCTCATACTCACAATTAGATTGTACCAAGGATCTTCAAAGGGCAAAACTGTGCTGTCATTACTTTACCAATGTCTGTCTAGCTAAAAAGGAAATACAAATGAAAAATAGTATATTTTCACATCTGTTGCCCACACAGAGCAAGGCATATAATACTTTTAGTGGCAAAAAAGACGCTTGCTTTTTGTGATAGTGTAAATAAGATGCACTCCACTGCTCCACTTAATTAAAGGACAAGAAAAAAAAGTAAAAAAAATTAAATCCCATTTTAACTTTCTTTAATAAAAAAGAAACCTATATCCAATATACTATAATTGAAAATGTTTTTATAAGAAACCTGAAAATTCTCCCTTCATTAACTTCTGTGGATAGGAATTGTCAGATGGTCCCTAAATGCTGTGCAGGGAATACAAAAACTATAAAATCCACATTAAATTACATGACAACACAGAACCCAGTGCAGTCTGTATATTCTGATTATTAATTGTTGTATCGGCTTCTGGCAGATATTGTTTGACTTGTGCTGTTTTGATGATCCATAAGCAGCACAGACCACACTGAGCATGTGCAGGCTCAGGGTCAGGCAAAGATGTTTAAAAAGATGTTTAACAAGATGACAGCCCCCTGTGGCCAACTTTAAAAGCATAAATCATTTATTTGATTAGGCTTGTGGTGCAGTAAGTTCATGTTTATGTTTAGTATATAAAATACAGCATTTCTAACCTTAGACTTTCCTTGTCCTTTAAATAAATGAAAAGTCACAATTGGTCCATTGGGGTTTTTGTTTTCTTCTTTATTTGCTGAATTTGAATGGACCAGCGTCTAGCTAAGGGGTTAGTCTTATGCTTCTGTTCTACTTTTAAACATGAAATGTGGGGCAGGTGAGACATTTGTGCTAAAATGATGTACTGTAGCTTTTTCTTATTTCTTCCCGTTCTATAAAGGGAGCAGCAACGAATTTCACAGCATGGGTTCAGCATTAATGTCAGAAATTGCTATGCTACATAATACGTCTAATAACTCAGACTCAGGTGAGACCGTAATCCCATATCAAGACAGAATGTTATGTTTACCTTTCAATGATAGCAACAATCATGTAGTCAAAAGTAAACGATCAGTGTGATTATTAAAATGTTATATAATTGCAATATGATGATATATTTTATTTGCTTTTTTTGTGCAATCCCACGTCTCCAGTGTACCTTATTGTATATCTAACTGGAGAAATATGTCCTAAATCCTCCCCATGTGGATAGTGAATCGTGATAGGTAGTGATGGGCGAATCTGGGCTGTTTTGCTTTGCCGAATTTTTCGCAAATTTCCTGAAATATTTGTGAAACGGCAAAAAAATCACGAAATGCTCTCATATTGGATGTGGGCATCTGTTTTTGGACGCCGGCGCACATTGCATAAATGGACACCAGCAAATTTTTGGCAGGCTAATTTTTCACCAGTGGCGAACCGCGGGAATTCACAGCGAATTTGCCCCAGGCTAATAAATTGATAGGTGATAGGCAGTTACCAAGATACAAACAAGTTTTTTCCCCAAGACCAAGTAATTTAAAAATATATGGCCAGGTGTCTTCTAAATTCATAACCTAAAACATAAACAGAGCCTAGAAGTAACAAATGCTTTGAATTACAGTACATTAATAGTAGTCTTTTTTTTAATACAACACATGTTCATGGGAAAAGTGATCACAAAGAGACAGAATGAGAAAGTCCACCTAACACTTGAATACTGCATGTCTATTCGATGCTAGCAGTGGTTTCTGCACCGTCCTGTGCAGCTATTTGCCATAAATATATATAAATTAATATAAAGAGAAATGTAGAGAGATTCCAACTGAATGCGACCTTTCTAATAATTATACATATAGGAAAGGATTCACATAGGGGCAGATTTAGCAAGGGAGAATTTTTGAGTTTTTTTATGGTCAAAAGTGTGAAATTCGACTAGAGAATTGTTAGAATTCAACAATAAAAATTTTTAATTACATTTTCGAACCTATGAAAGACGTCCTGGGATCAGTTTTTAGTTGTCTGGAGCCTTCCTGACAAATTGGGCACATTTACTATGGATCAAAGTGAATATTTAAATAAAATTATAATTTAAAAAATTCAGATTTCAAAGTAATTTTGGGCTACTTCAACTATCGAATAGCCCAAAATTTGATTTGAATTGAAAAAATTCTAAAATTTGTATGTCTCTTTAAAAGACTTCAAATTTGACATTTTGCCACCTTAAAGCTGCCAAATTGCCATTGTAGCCTATGGGGGACCTCCTGGAACCTTTACTGATATTTTTTGAAAGTCATTCAAAATCTTTTTTAAAAAAATTGAACGATTCCAATGCTTTTTAATTATTATATAATTAGGTCCATTTTCGATAGAAAATAGCCTTAAAAAAAATTCGCTGGTCAAATTTAAAAGTTTTTTCACTCTAATTCAAACTCTAGTAAATCTGCCCTTTATGTTTTTATTCAGAGAAAAAACTCAAATCTAATTCAATTCAAATTCGAATTGTTCCTATTCGCCGAAGATTGAAAAATTCAATCTTTTTAATAATTGCAATTCGTCAGATTTCAAGTTCATGGGAGTTCATGAAATTCGACCCTTGATCTAGGAATGCTTCCATTGTACATTAATTGGGTTATTTATCAAAGGTCAAATTTTAGAGTAACGTTATTTCTTTTAACTCTAATAAACTCCATTTTATTCACAATGGTATGTTACTTATGAAAACATTTGATTGAATAGTCCTGATCTGAAATACTCAAATCGAATTTGAATTGAATTCAGGGGCCTATCCCTGTTTTATAAAATTTCATGCCAAAGTGGAGCTTGCATGCTAAAGTACCTCTTCAAATGTTTTTTTGGAGTGAAAGATTACCCACAGGAAAATTGTACAATGGGGTGTATGTAAAAGTTTCTTTTCAGTTCTCAAACTGTCAGGTAAAAGTTTATTTTCCAGATCTCAAAGTGTCAGGTTCATCAAACAGAGTACTTCATAAATCAGGATAACTTACTTTGGAGAACCATGCTCATCAAACAAGTGTTCTTTTATTTTATTTTTTTTCATCAAACAAGTGTTCTTTTATTTAATTGCACTACATGTTTTGGATCAAAATGATCCTTCCTCAGGTGCCAATGTTCACATCATGTGTAACCCAATACAGGGCCGGTCGTACCAAGTGCGGGGCCCAATTGGAACCATTTTGCTGGGGCCCCCTAGAAGGAACTTTGCTGTGTGTCATAGGGTCACAAAGCTGGATGGGCAAATAGTGGCTGCTTTCCCCTCTGTCCAAGTGACGGCTGCCAGGGGCTGGCTGGGCAACTGGGAGAAAATGTTCTTTTGTTTTGTTTAATCTATGTGCGCAAAAAAAGTGCACATTTTGTTTACCACTGTAAACTGTGTGTGTACTATAATAATAATTACACTGCACACCTGGATTTTTACTCACTTTCACTGCTGTAGTGGTGCTGGTCATCCGCCGACCCGACAAGACCCCTCAGCAGCAGCAATTCCACAATCATGGATTCGCACACACTAATTTTTCTGCAGTGGGGAAACCCCTTTCCTTTTATTAATATTTACCACCAATATCAACGTTTCGGGGGGTACATTTAATATTAATAAAAGGAAAGGGGTTTCCCCACTGCAGAAAAATTAGTATGTGTGGATCCATGATTGTGGAATTGCTGTAACTGTGTGAGTACAGCACCATGGATTATATACTGTATACATTAATTACAATACATTAATGCATTTCACTTGTTACTTCTATCGAGTTCAAGTGCATACTCAGCACATGTATACTGCACATTTTCATAGTTAACACATGATGCATTCCTTCTATGTAGTACAGGGAAATATCACTGCTTGTATTCATCAATATTTTTGTACAGGCAATAAACAAACTTATGGGGCTGTTCCTGCTGAATTGTGCTTAGCACTGGGGAATACCTATGCTGCCATAGTTTTACGGGATCTCTCTGTACAGGCTATGAGAAAACTTAGGGACTGTTCCCTCACTCAAACAGGACATTATTGCATTAGAGAGGGTACAGAGAAGGGCAACTAAGCTGGTAAAAGGTATGGAAAATCTTAGCTATGAGGAAAGACTGGCCAAATTGGGGATGTTCACGCTGGAGAAGAGGCGCTTAAGGGGTGATATGATAACTATGTATAAATATATAAGGGGGTCATATAATAATCTCTCTAATGTTTTATTCACAAGTAGGTCTTTCCAGATGACACGAGGTCACCCATTCCGTTTAGAAGAAAAGAGGTTTCGCTTAAATATTCGGAAGGGGTTTTTTACAGTGAGAGCTGTGAAGATGTGGAATTCTCTCCCTGAAACTGTTGTACTGGCTGATACATTAGATAGCTTTAAGAAGGGGTTGGATGGCTTTTTAGCAAGTGAGGGAATACAGGGTTATGGAAGATAGCTCATTATACAAGTTGATCCAGGGACTAGTCCGAATGCCTTTTTGGAGTCAGGAAGGAATTTTTTCCCCCTCTGAGGCAAATTGGAGAGGCTTAGGATGGGGTTTTTGCCTTCCTCTGGATCAACTAGCAGTTAGGCAGTAAAAATTTAAAAAAAAAAAAAAAAAAAAGGTTGAACTTGATGGACGCGAGTCTTTTTTCAGCCTAACTTACTATGTTACTATGTTACTATGTTCCTGCTGAATTGTGCTTAGTACTGGGGAATACCTATACTGCCATAGTTTTATGGTATCTCTGTAAAGACTATGAGTAAAACTAGGGAGTTGCTCCTTCTGTGGTGTGAAGTACAGTGGAATAGCTATAGCAGGAATCCCCATCCTTTTCACCCGTGAGCAACATTCAGATGTAAAAAGAGTTGGGAAGAAACACAAGCATGAAAAATGTTCCTGAGTGGTGCCAAATAAGGGCTGTGATTGGCTACTTATTTATTTTTTTCAGGTTGAATTGGGTTTGGGGTGGGCTGGTTGAATTGGGTTTGGGAGCAGGGTGGGCCAATCAGGTTCAGCTGCGGACTGGGCCGATTGGGTCTGGGTGGGCTGGGCCAATCTGGATTAGGGGTAGGCTGGGCTACTGGGGGATTAAGGGAATAGGGATCAGAGCCAATTGGGCCAAATTTGTCCAATGTGCTTAAGACCGGCAGTGACCCAATATTCCAATTTAAACACAAACCACAATCAACAAGCATGTCAGTTGCACTAGACATAACACTAGATATAACATTAACATTCTACTAACTGGGATAGTGGCTGCAATATGGAGCCCATGCCTGACACAATTGGTCTTCCAGAGGGATTCGTTAAACTTTTATGAATTTTCGGAAGCAAGTATAAAACAGGTATATCATATGAGCTGTTATAAGAAAATCTTTGTTATTCTTTGTGATAATGCCAGCATCAAATGCACTTAGTACGACATCATCAATTAGTTTTTTAAACTGCCAAGTGGGATCCGAATATAAAGTTTCATAATGTTCTGGATTTCATAAATTGTCTTAATGCTTCATTTATGTAATCACATCTATTAAGGATTACAATGCCTCCCCCTTTATCAGCCTTCTTAAATATAATGTCAGCATTACACACCAAATTACATAGTGCCTTACGCTCTGCCGAGGTTATGTTATTCCTTCTCTTATCAAATTGTGTATTCCAGTGCAATTAAATAAAAGAACACTTGTTTAATGACCATGGCTCTCCCGAGTAATATATCCTGATTACCCAGAGGAAACCTACAAGGACAGGAGGCTGACTCAAAACTAGGATTCCAACATTGCAAAGCAACAATGATGGCAACTAGGCAATGAGCAAATTTATTCGCCTGACTTGGATATGCGGCAAAATTCCATACATTGCCCGCTGAGACTTTTTTTGGGAACCTGCGTCAAAAATTTACAGTGAAATAGAATTTGCTGCAACAAAAAAGTCAAGACAAAAATGTTGCAGAGAAAAAAAAGGCTCCAGAAAAAATAGGCATTGACAAAGTCAAACACATAAAAACAATCTTTCATAATTCTTGTTGTTGCCTGTTGACAATTTTATTTACAATTTGTTTAGCAGCTTGCAAATTTTTCAGTGCTGCTTTTGCTCATCCCTAATGGCAACTGCCAACTAAGTCACCATGCTGCCTATATAAATCTATGGATACCTTACAGTAATTAATCTTAATTTATCAGCACACAGGACAAAGTCTAACCAGAGGCATCACAACCCAGTGGAAGAAACACTTGACTGCCAAGGCCTCTGAGATGTGGCCATCAAAAGTGTCTATGGCAAAGAAGGACTGAGATTTAGATGCTCAGGGAAATTTCAGTTGTAAATTTATTACATAAATATTCATAATGCAAATCAGTCATGTACATTATGTCAGCTTCTCCACTGCTTAGCAGGGAGTCAACTAGAATTCTAGTCACTTTCCTATTGGAAATAGATTTCTCCAAAATTGGTTACAAGGAAATACGAGGTATTCTAACTAATGATTAAATTAAGACTGAGTTAAGTCTCAATCTGTAGTAGGTCCTGCTCTTTGCTATGAAACTCAGATTATCAATGACATCGTTTTTCTTTGGGGGCAAGGGACAGAAATCTAGGACCCTCCTTTAAGCCTACTATAGTGCCCTCCGCCACGCTGCACTACATACAGGTCTCTGCACTCCAAAATTGACTGCAGAGACCTAACTCCTCCTCGTGTGTATAGCCAGGGTCGGACTGGGGCGCCCGGGGCCCACTGGGGCTGCTGCCGCATGACCCCCTGTTGGGTTCCCCCACCGAGCCGTACCCTGCAGCACCACACATGCGCTTTGTATTTGCTGTGACCTGCCCGAAAAAAGGGAGGTTGTGGTAGGAAACTTAATCTATGGAGTGAGTCTAGGGAGCTGGGCTGGGCTGGGCTGGCGGGGCCCAAAGGACCTGGACCCAACAGGTTTTTTACTGATGCCCTGGCGGCCCAGTCCGACCCTGTGTATAGTTTTGCCTGCTTTCAGTATTACTGTACTCATGATAGGTGGGTTGGCATCTCCCATCCTACATGTCCCGTACATATCCACTAACTTGCATATCATTCAGAGGAAGATTTGCAAAACTCATGCAGGAAGAGAAGTACAGGCATGAAATCCATTATCCAGGAATCTCGAAATTACAGAAAGACTGTCACCCACAAACTCAATTTTATCCAAATAATGCAAATATCTAAAATGATTGTTTTCTCCTTATTATAATTATTAACCCTTATTTTAAGCAAAGCCAATTTATTGGGTTTATTTAATGTTTTTTTGACAGTAGAACCCAGACAGATTTTTGATTTTTTGTTATTCTAACCTGCAGTAGAATTAAGATGAATTTGTAAAGGGTTAAACATGTTCACATGTAACTGCCTGTTTAAAATACAGACTATTGAATATAAAGGTCATATTAATAAGGTTTTAAAGTATTATATAACTCAATAAATAAAAGGTGATATAACTGAGGTCTAAGCCAGTTGGAATGAATACAAACCTTGTTCCAAAAGAGATGAGATTCAATACACTTGCATTCACTTAAAGTCTATCTCATATATTATTGCTTTTATTTCAGTGAAGCAGCTACTGTATCCTGGGCAATGAATAGCACAGTTGACACTGCTGTTGTGTAAATGACCATAGACAAATGCATGCCACTTCAGTACAATTAGGATAATGATTTCCATTTAAAATTCCATCTAGTGGCATTTGCTATTTCTGGATGCTTTTCATCCTAGCCTGTTCTCCATTTATTTAGATTTATTCACTGTTTTCTACATATTGTTTCTGTATAAAGTATGCAAACTGTAAATGTATCATCCACACATAAATATATAGAGCCTTGACAAATGAATCACCCCTTCAACCAGTTTCCTTCTATATAATAAAATGCTCAAACCTGCTCAATAAGCAACCAAACATCCTACTTCCACCATATTTCAGAGAGATTCAACCATGTGAAAAAGCACTGGCCTATAATGTAGATTGGCACAAAAGAAAATATAGCCTGTAAAAAATCCCATCCTAATTTATAGGGCATTAATATGACATTGGTCCTTCTGAGGCTGCAATAACAATTGCACTCTTCTGGGAAGGATTTCCACTTGGAAATATTGGAAGGTTGTTGGGAATTGCATCTGTTCAGCGTCAGTCAGGTTGAGCACTTTTTCTGGGTGATCATGCATTACCAGCAGTTATTTTATTCATTCCCCATTTCTGTAAGAACCTCACTTTGTGCATATGGGCATTATGCAAATGAAACAAGAAGAGCTTTACCAAAGATTTGCTACTAAGTAGGAGGCAAGGATTTGTCATTGTATACTGTCTCACAGCCTCACGCTATTATTCATACAGGTAGTGTTCTCCTAACATCTGCAAAATACAGTCTATTATTTCAGACATCAGAAATACCATTCATTGCTGCAGAGGACACATTTCCTCTGCTATGACCTTTACACATCTCCAACTGCAGTTTTTTTTATCCAACTAATCCAGGATAGGATTGTTTCCTTCAATGAAGAGGTGTAAGGCCCGAAGGCTCCGGAAGTGTGTGCGGACCAAGGAGGAAACACCAGTCCGAAAACAGTTCAAGGTACAGACAAGGTTCAAGACGAAATCGTGGTCAGGGTCCAGGCAGAAGATCGGTCCAGGCAGTGAAGAGTCAATAGTCAAATGAACAGGCAAGGTCATACACAGGAAACACAGGAATTCATAGAGAAAAGGCGCACACAGGAACAAGACTAGCTTGACCTATAATCGGGCACTAGTCCAGCGTCAAGAACTTCCTTAAATAGTCCCAAATTGGCGCCAAACGGACACCAGCGTGATGGCGTCAAGACGCACGCGTGCGTCACTTCCGGCGCGCCGACTTTGACGCGCGCCGACTTTGACGCGCGCCGACTTTGACGCGCGCCGATTGGAATTAACAGGCACCCTGACAAGAGGAGCACAAGCTTTGGTCTGAGGTAAGTGATTATAATCACTTGGGGGTGTCAAACAAACTAGAGATCAGAGAGCCCCAACCTTTCTAACCTGTGAACCACAGTCAATGTAAAAGATGATGGAGAGTAAGCATGCAGAGGGTTCCTGAAGATGCTAAATATGAGCTGTGGTAGACCCTATGTGGACTGGCATCCTACAGGAGGCTCTGTTTGGCTTTACGTATGATATTTATGCAACTAAAACTCGCCATAACTTCCCTAAACGTCCCTTTACCAAAGTCTTTACCCTTTACTAACGTATATATATATATATATATATATATATATATATATATAATGGAAGAAAAGGTGCACACCAGGATTTATGAAAAAAAGTTAAAATAACATAATTTTATTTATCTCATTATGTTTAATTTTACACCTATTTTTCGATTATTAAGTAATACAGCTAAAATTGGTAGCATCCTGGTCTTTTCTAGTGAATGGTGTGTGGAAGGTTTACGGACTGTATATATATATATATATATATGTGTATACATATATATATTTATAATATATATTGTAGCGTGGTTGGGAAAATCATAGATGGAAAGTATATCCCTCCCAGAATCTTCTATGAAGAAGTACAAAGGACTGTGAAAATGAGGTGAGGGGTGAGGTGATTAGCCTCACCTGGAGTCATTTCTCACCCCTGTCCCCTCCCTTTTATTTGCTCAAATTTTCATGATCAGGACGGAGCAATGGGAATTGGCACACAGATATTTATATTTCTGCACCTATGTGGGTGTGGTTGGGCAGCATGCCGCCCCCTAAAATCCTTCCGCCCTAGGCTCGGGCCTAGGAGGCCTCTCCACAAATCCAGGCCTGCCTGGAGTTAAAAGGTGTGGCTCAATTCAGGATGCTCTTTGCCCTGTTCTGAGAGAGAAATAAAAGCAGCCACTAATGCTGGATTGAAAACATTTCAGTTTGACTGCATGCAACCTGTGTTATTTGCCATAAGGATTTTATTGCTGGATACTAAGGTTTTCTGCCAAGAAGGCAAGTTCCCTGGTAGCAAGAACTGGTTACAAGCTATTGACCTAAAGTGCTTGGGAGTAAGCTGCTTCAAAGAGAAAGCACAGGGAAAATCCAAAGGACTGTGAGTGAACTTTTATTTGCTTGTCGGATTTAACTTGCCCAAGTGCGGCTGTGGGTCCTTTGGGAAAGGACATTTTCCTTTACCAGCAAGCCTGGAACTATTTTGCTTTACTGCCTCCTCAGAGGATATGAACTTTCATACTCTTTTTTTTTTTAATCATTTTAATACAAGAGATCCTCTGCACTCAATCCATTATCAATATACTAAGGACATTTTGGGGGAAATGTAATTAAAGTCGCAAAGAGCAAAACATTTCGCACCAATAAGATCAAAAATCCTTATCTCGTAATGTAATATTGTTCCTTAAACGGTTATTGCATTGCAAATCATTATTGCGCATTGCAAATTATAATTGTGCACTCTTAGGGCTAGGCCAGACGGGGAGATTCGGCGAGAACCTGGCGAGACAATTTGGAGCGATTTCAAAAAGCTCCGTGTGGATACGCGCCGGCGTTCTCAAGCAACGCTGGTGCGCTTGGGTACTTCGCTATTCGGGGAGGTTCGGGGGCTACAAGTAGCGGCGAGAAGTCGCCAGGCGACAAAATGCCCCCGGATCTCCCCGTCTGGCCTTAGCCTAAAGAAGTGCTTGAAAGTGTCGTAATCTTTTGGAGCAAACATTGGGACTTTTTCAGTAAGAAGTTTTATTACATTGACAGCGCATTATCGCAAACTATAAAAATTGCGAATAGCCTTCTGCAAACAAAGTATCAACACACATTTGCAGTTTCGGACTGGGATACCAGGGGCCCACCAGAAAACCTAAGACCAGGGGCCCAATTTTCCAAACTATTATTCCTTCTCTCCTCACTTAACCTCGTTATTCTCCTATTCTTTGAGATCTACTTACTATACTCTATGCTTCCATTATTAAGCCTCTTTTTCCACATAAACAAATAGGGAATGAATATGAAATAGGACAAATTGTTAGAAGCAAGAGGCCCACTGACACCTGGGCCCACTGGGAGTTTTCCTGGTATCCCTGTGGGCCAGTCCAACACTGCACATTTGTGTGCATCAAACAGAGAATCTAGTGTGTTGATACTTTGTTTGCGTTGTATGTATTTTAAGTCACATCGCTAGTTCACTTAATCAGAGCGTTCTTGTTTTGTTTATTAAAATTTCGGCTGTACATAGACAACAAGCGTCTTATATGTTATTAATGTATCTGTTTGACATGCACCTTGCACATTTTCAATCACAGATCACTTATATGTGTTTTATATGTTTTTTATGCACTTGGGGATATCATTTGATGTCTGATAAGATGATCGATTAAGATTTATAAACTTTAGGCAAAGATATACACACTATTGGGGTGTGTTTTGAGGGTTAAAGGCAATGACCTATGACATATGACCTCACTTCCTGTTGCTTCCATCACTAGGGTTCATAAGGGTCACATTTTGTTCACTTTGAGAAAGGTCAGATTGCTGACCGAAACGTCAATGTTGTTTGTGACACAATAAAGTGTTTTTTCACTCCTGTGAGTGCGATAGTAGTAGTTTGATCGAATATAATTGAATTACGATTGTACGATTTAATCGGATATTCGAATAATCAAATTTGGCGTCTTCGATCATCAAATACTGAATTATCGAATAGATCGAATAAATCGAATGATCGGAAATTCGATAATTTGATCATTCTTCGAATGCCTACTTCACCAGATTGAACCTACAGAATTGCAATAGAAGCCTATGGGAAACCCTCCCCCCCCCCCCATAGGCTTCTTTGGCTAAGTCCTGCTCGAATACCATTCGTACGATCGAAGTGTTCGAATCCTACAAAGTTTTTGGAGGCTCGAAGGAAATTTCACAATTTTTTCAGTATCTGCTCGTACGAATTCATCGAGAAATCGAATATCGAGCAAAATGATAGCCTAAAACTATTCGATAAGCATTCGATATTCGAATGCTTATTGAATTTCGAATAAATTCGTAGGATTTCGGGTGAATAATAGTAAATTTGCCCCTTAATCTTGATTTAATACATTCATGGGAAATAATTTCATTCAGGCATTGAATTTATTTTTACAAGTGTGCAAAATCAATCACTGTTTTAATTATTCTGCATCAGGGAAGCTGAGTTCTCATTTTTGATTATGAATAACTGCATTGCACCAAATGATATTCTGCCAGTGCATTTGATTGTTGCATATGTACAACTGCAGTTACTTGGAACGGAAGCTCAGCATGGGATATTGTGCATAAATGTTTTTAAATGTGCTGTCTTTTTCCCATTACGTATGCATTTTGCCATTTTTTTTTTCAGCCAGTTAAAGTACAGCAGTGTCAGACTGAGACATCAGGGATCCACCCAAAAACCTTAGACCAGGGGCCCACACAAATACCATAGTCCAGGGGCCCATGAAAAAAACCTTAGACTAGGGGCCCACACAAATACCTAAGTCCAGGAGCCCATGAAAAAACCTTAGACCAGGGGCCCATGAAAAAACTTTAGACCAGGGGTTGATGAAAAACCTTAGACCAGGGGCCCACCGAAAGACCTGAGACCAGGGACCCATGAAAAAACCTTAGACCGGGGGCCCACTCTCAGTACTATTATTCTTCCACTCCTCGCTCAACCTCTATTCTCCTAGTCTCTTTTCTTTACACACTATAATCTATTATTCCATCTATTTATCCTATGGGGCTGATTTACTAAGGGTCGAATTTCGAATGCCAAAAAAATTCGCAATTCGATCAGGGAATAGTGGGGAATTAAAAAAATTTGAATTCGAATTTAGCGCAATTCGATCGAATGATCGAATAGGGAAATACGATCGGATTCGATTTGAATTCAAATCGAATTCTGGAACGATTTTTAAACGATCGAGTGAATTTTTCTTATTCGATCTTAGGGAATGATCCCCATTTCGGTAGGTTTAATCTAACAAAGTAGGTGATCAAATTTAAATTTAAAGGGGAAGTATTCGACCATCAAATTTTCGAATATTCGAATAAAACTAAATTTGAATATTCGAATCATTCGAATTTGAATATTCGATGGTCAAATTTGCCTAATTTGCATATTCAAAATTTTTATTTGAATCTTTTGGAAAATTCGATGAAATATTCGAATCCTTCATGTGAATTAATATGAATTTAGTAAATCTGCCCCAAAGTGTTCTCATAGAAATAGGGAATAGCCCAATATTTAGCAGCAAGAGGTCCCACAGAAACCTGGGCCCACCGGGAGTTTTCCTGGTATCCTGGTGGGTCAGCCCAACAATGAAGCACAGTTATTGTTATGCTCTCTCTGAAGCTGTGCACAATATAAATTTCAATATTGTATGTCTTATTTGATCTATAATTCATCTAATTATTTGGACTTTTCTTGATAAGATGTTTCTGTATAATTTGAAACAACTATCACAGTCCAATAGAGTGCACGCTTTGATTGGGGGAAATCAATACTATTTAGGCCAAAAAAATAAGTCACTGTATATAAAATAAATCACAGGGAAAAAAAGACATTTAAAAAAAATTGATTAAATGGGACTAGCATAATTTGTAGCTTTCTTGATATTGGCTTTCAGTATAAGAGAAAAAATTTGACTCAACCGTAATTAAGGAATATGTATTTTTGGTTGTTTTAAAGGGACTATTCATTGTGAAAATAAAAACTGGGTAAATAGGCTGTGCAAAATAAAAATGTTTCTAATATAGTTAGTTAGAAAAAATGTAATGTATAAAGACTGGAGTGACTGTAAGTCTAACATAATAGAACAGAACACTACTTCTTGCTTTTCAGCTCTCTAACTCTGAGTTAGTCAGTGACTATAAGGGAGGCCACATGGGACATAACTGTTCAGTGAGTTTGCAATTGATCTTCAGCATTCAGCTCAGATTCAAAAGCAACAGTTACGACCCATGTGCCCCCCCTCAAGTCACTGATTGGTTACTGCCTGGTCACCAATCAGTGGAAACCAAAAGAGCTGCAAAGCAGGAAGTAGTGTTCTGGCGATTATGTTAGACATCCAGTTATATACAAAAGATGCTCGGTAATTCATATTTAATTCAATTTATCTTGGAGTGTAAGGACCAGGAGAGAATTCACGGGGCAGGTCCAATATTTTAGGCACCATACATGAGTGTGCTGCATATTTGTTTGTCCTTTAAATAACATGCAGGCATATTGTATAGTACAGGTCTGGAATCTGTTCTCCAGAATGCTTGGAACCTGGGGTTTTCCAGATAACAGATCTGTAATTTGGATCTTCATAGCTTAAGGGGCAGATTTACTATTGGTTGAATTTCGAATTATAAAAAAAATTGGAAATTCGACCAGGGAGTAGTGGGAATATAGAAAATTAGATCGTTCGTTCGAATATTCGAATCAAATCGATTTTTAAGCGGTCGATCAAATTTTTTATATTCGATCTTAGGGAATGATCCCCATTTCGGTAGGTTTAATCTGGCGAAGTAGGTGGTTGAATAAAAATTTAAAGGGGAAGTATTCGACCATCGAATTTTTGAATATTCAAATAAAATTAAATTCGAATATTCGAAGTATTCGAATTCGACTATTCGATGTTCGAATTTGGTCGAATTTGCCAAATTTGCATATTCGAAATTCGAATTTGAATCTTTTTGAAAATTGGATCAAATATTCGAATCACTCACGTGAAATTATGTGAATTTAGTAAATCGGGCCCTAAATGTATTAGAAAACCATGTAAACATTAAATAAACCTAGTTTTGCTTCCAATAAGGATTCATAATATCTTAGTGTGGTTCATGTACAAGATACTGTTTTATTATTACAGAGAAAAGGGAAATTATTTTTAAAAATTAGGATTATTTGATTATAATGTATTCTATGGGAGAAGCACTTTCCATAATTTGTAGCTTTCTGGATAGCAGGCTTCCATAATAACTAATTCCATACCTGTACCATGATTGGAGTGTCAATGGGATCTCCATCCAAAAAATTTTTTCAAAAACCATTGTAAACAAGCCTGGATTTTTGACTCACCCCCCTCCTTGCATGCATGCTGAGTGACGTGTGTGCGTGATGACATCACTGCATGCAGCGCACAAACTGGAAGAGGAGATCTGCACCACTGTTGGAATAGACAGTACAGCACAGGCAGCAGGTCAGGAGCCAAGGTAGGGGACAGGGTAGCTACACAGTGGCCTTAGTACTATAGACATATCCCTAAAAGCTGAGCTCAGCTGCTGCGGCAGGTCAATGTGGTGGGTGGTTGCTCTGCTCTATTTTGGAATTGGGATTTTTTTTTTACTATAAATTATAGAGAAGATTTAGGGTGCCTGCTTGTCGCCCCTAACATCTTGCCGCTCCGGGCCCAGGCCTAAGTGGCCTCTCCCAAAATCCGGGCCTGATTGTAAAGAAAAAACATGTTAATAAAAACATTGAAAATAAAAAAATTCTGCATAATAAAAGAAGTTGTCTTTTTAAACGTCTTACCAACGTGCACTTGTGAATGCTTGTGCTATCGGCAGCAGTTTCTGTCTGTCTTTTAATTTTCTTGGCACTGCTGGACTGATGTAAGATGCATATTAGCTTCTAGAGTTTAGCAAATTAGAATATGCAAATGCTTTCAATGGCAATGACATTTAACTAATAGTGTTTAAATAATGAACTTTGGTTGAATTTTAAAGGGATACTGTCATGGAAAAACTGTCATGGTTATTTTTTTAAATGCATCAGTTAATAGTGCTGCTCCATTAAACTTCTGCACTGAAATCCATTTCTCAAAAGAACAAATTTCTCAGCTGCCCCTGGTCATGTGACTTGTGCCAGCACTTTAGGAGGGAACTGCTTTCTGGCAGGCTGTTGTTTTTCCTTCTCAATGTAACTGAATAGTACGCAGTGGGACATGGGTTTTACTATTGAGTGCTGTTCTTAGATCTACCAGGCAGCTGTTATCTTGTGTTAGGGAGCTGTTATCTGGTTACCTTCCCATTGCTCTGTTGTTCGGCTGCTGGGTGGGGGAAAGGGAGGGGGTGGTATCACTCCAACTTGCAGTACAGCAGTAAACAGTGATTGAAGTTTATCAGAGCACAAGTCACATGACTTGGGGCAGCTGGGAAATTGACAAAATATAAAAAAAATCTGTTTGCTTTTTTGAGAAATGGATTTCAATGCAGAATTCTTCTGGAACAGCACTTTTAACTATTTGAAAAAAAAATTTCCATGACAGGATCCCTTTAATGACATTAAAAAGTGGTTAGAATTAGATTTTCTTTTATAAAATGTTGGGTAGTAATTCCCCATTAAGTTCTCGAAACTGTGGACTAGGCAATGTAAACGTGAAGCAGTGAATGAGAGCCAATTTTGTGCTTATTTATAAAATATTGATCAGTGGCTTAGGTGTAATCAGCTACAACCGCCTGTTTTTTGCTGCATTTATAATCAATAATCAGGCCTTACTTAGAGCTTATATATGGTAAATCATTTCATCACTCACTATACTTGGTAAAAAGGTGATGCATGCACCCATTTTGCACAAAGCAGGAATTGATGTGACTCCATTGCTTTATTTGGCAAAAACTACTGCACCCAGCAAAATAGCTTTGGAAAAGATTGGGTATATGTTTTGCTTTGGTTCAGTTCAGCATTGTTTAGAGTATCAACATTATTTTTCATGCACAATAACTGTCAATAGTTCTTTCCCTAGCTACATCTGTCTAAACATAAGTCCTATAAATCGTTCCAGTAATCTGGATCCATCAGTCTTTTTTTTTTTAGATCCCTGGTGTTTGGATTGCTTTCTTTCCATTTCTAAATTTCTGCCTTCTCTTTTCTCTTAATTGTTTCCTTTTAATCCAGTCTCTATTCTGCTGATCATTGTTCTGTTAATCTGTTTCCCGGCACAGAATTCTCTTTTGCTTTGTTCTGCTGCCAATATATATTATAATCCAGCTTGTCTTTGACCGCAATCAGTACTTTTTTCCCCCCAATTTTATATTTAGTCCTGTGTATCCGTGTCTGCATGAATGTCACTTTAGCATTGTACTATTCCTAAGCAATGGCACTGGGTGCCAATTATTCAGTATTCTTTCAATTTTACAGTTGTGTATAGTAGAGATGAGTAATAGTATCTTTAGTCGCTCTACATCTTTATTTTGACATAATAGTTCCTCTGTGCAAAATTATTTTCTTTCTCTTCTCGTTCAGTATTTGTTTTATTGGGTTTTCAAAACATTAAACAAGGGCAAGGACGTGCCAATTAAATGTTTATATATAAGTCTAAGTCCACAAGGAAACTATTTGACGTTTTATTGGTAGAATGTTAATTTGCCCTTTAGGCAGTTCAATATGAGGTAAAAAGGGGAATTCAGGAATGGGATCTGTTATCCAAAAACCCTTTATACAGAAAGCTCAGAATTGTGGGACTCCATTTTAATGAAATAATACAAACTTGTAAAAATGATTTGCACTTTCTCTGCAACAATAAACAGCACATTCTATTGAACCCAACTATATAAATATAATTCATAAGATCTCTTTGAGTTTCATTAATGTTTGAAATTTTAGCAGACTTAGGGGCAAATTTACTATTATTCCCAGAAAATAGCTTGACCAAATTCGCAATTCGATAAGCATTCGACTATCGAATGCTTATCGAATTGTTTTAGGCTATCATTTTGCTCGATATCCAATTTCTCTATGAATTCGTACGATCGGATACCAGTTGTTCGATTTCACAAAAAATTGTAAAATTTCATTCGAGCATCTGAAAAATTTGTACTATTCGAACGATCGAATTCTCCGATCGTATGAATGGTATTCGGGCAGGACTTAGTCTAAGAAGCCTATGTGGAGCTTCCCATAGGCTTCTATTGCAATTCGGTAGGTTCAATCTGGCGAAGTAGGCAGTCGAATAACTTTAAAATTTTAAATCCTTCGATCATCGAATTATCGAATTATCGAATATTCGATCTATTCGATATTCGATGATCGAATAGGCCAAAATTCACTTTACGATTTCACGAAAAATTTGTGCGATTGTTATTCGATCAAATTCGATCGAACTTCGATCATTTCACGTGAATTTGATAAATTTGCCCCTAAATGTAGGATTTGCAGCAATGTTATGGGTTTCACCACTGGCAAACATTTTGGTGAAACAGCATCTAAAATTTGCCATGCGACACGTTAGGCTTTGTACAACAAAATAAGGCGCACAACGAAAAAATAAATGCTTGACAAATGCATACATCATTATATCCTTCCCCTTCCATATCAACCAAAGTCAAATGAGCTGTCCCGCTGTCTATACAGGGATGGGATCTGTTATCCGGAAAAGTTCCGAATTATGGAAAGGTCGTCTCCAACAGACTCCATTATAATCAAATAATCCAAATTCTTTTTAAATTATTTCCTTTTTCTCTGTAATAATAAAACAGAACCTTGTACTTGATCCAAACTAAGATATAATTCATCCATATTGGAAGCAAAACCAGCCTATTGGGTTTATTTAATGTTTACATGATTTTCAAGTAGTCTTAAAGGGGTCTGGTCACCCAGACATAGAAATCTGTATAATAAAAGTGCATTGCAAATTAAACATGAAATCCAAATTCTTTTTTTTAATTAAAGCATTCATAGCTTTTGTAAACACATTTAAAAGTCTCAGCTGTCAATCAAATATTGATTGCCCCTCCTTTAGGTGGAGCAGGCAATGACTTTCACTTTCCATTCAGCACTTCCAAGATGTCACTGCCCTCCTCACATTTCCCCTCTCTTTTTACCATTTAATTGTATAAACAGTGCATGGGGATGGACATCAAGTCCCCCATTCTGGTGCACAAACAAGATTTTGAGATGATGCAAGGCTTGCCTTAATAACAGTGCCCACAAAATGGATCCTGCCTGCTTGCTTTAATTACTATGAATTCCCAGACTGAAGGAAACAAGATTCAAATCATTTATATAGTTTAATTAAAGTTTACTTTGCTTGATTACCATGATAAAATAGGATTTGGAGTAATTATTTAAGATGATTGGTCCCCTTTAAGGTGTGAAGATCTAAATTACAGAAAGATCCCTTATCCAGAAAGCCCCAGGTCCCAAGCATTCTGGATAATAGGTCCCATACCTGTATTCAGACATTCACATAATTATATGGTTTATTCATTTTAATGTGGGATACAAAGCACCCGGGTATTATCTGTTGGTGGTCAGATTTATTTATTAGCAGTGCCTGTGTTTGTAAGCTTGTAGTACAGGTTTGAAATCCATTTTCCAGAAATTCACTATCCAGAAAGCTCGAAATTATGGAAAGACTGTCTCCCATAGACTCCATTATAATCAAGAAATCCAAATTTTTTGATGATTTCCTTTTTAACTGTAATGATAAAACTGTAGCTTGTACTTGATCCCAATTAAGATATAATTAAACCTTATTGGAAGCAAAAACAGCCTATTGGGTTTGTTTAATATTTACATGATTTTGTACTAGACTAAAAGTGTGCAGATCCAAATCATGGAAAGATCCCTTATCCAGAAAACCCTAGGTCCTGCGTGTTCTGAATAACAGGTCCCTGATTGGCTGACTACGGCCAATCAGGTTGCTGCTGGGCTGGGGCTGCAGAGGCCAGGAAATCTCTAGTGACCTAATAGATAGAGCATCAAGCCAGAAACTCAAACGTCCCTGGCTCGAATCCCAGCAGAGCCTGACAGGCAGGCAGTGTATGGCATGCATAGGGAGCATATGGCAGGCAGAGTATGGCAGACAGGGAGCATAGGGAAGGCAGATTATGACATATACAGGGAGTATAGGGAAGGCAGAATATGCCAAACACAGGGAGCATAGGTAAGGCAGAGTATGGCACACACAGAGCATAGGGAAGGCAGAGTATGGCACACACAGGGAGCATAGGGCAGGCAGTGTATGGCACACATAGGGAGCATGGGGGGGCAGAGTATGGCTCACATAGGGAGCATAGGGGAGGCTGAGTATGGCTCTCACAGTTTTTTAAGTGATTATAGTTCATAGAAAGTCAAGCTTCACAGTTAAATTGCACCATTTAAATTTGGTGCTTTGATGTTTTTACACTGGAGGTGAAATAATAATTGAGGAAAAAGGTAGTATTAAAGAAAGAAAACTGTTTTTCACTGGCATTTGTCTCTCTCATCTGCACGGCAATTTCTCATGAGATCATAGTGAATCAAGCAACCACTGAGTTATTCTCAGAGTGGAAGATTTTGATCCAGTAGTTACAGTATATTGTTAATAAGAAACATAGTTCATGTGATCACTCAGTGTTATCTTATGGAGAGAACAGGCTATTGAAAACCCTGTATTTTGTAAGGTACAGTAAACCAGTGTGTGTAGTTATGTAGCTGATTGCCACAGTCACTCTTTAGCAGTTAGCAGGTCTTGCAGGAGCATGCACTTCCAATGAAATATAACAAATGAGCTTGTTAAAGTCACCTGACTTATTATTTTTATCCTACATCTCTATGGTGTGAAGTTCCAACAAAAAGAATAATTATATATACTAATATTGATGACTATGTATATCTATAATTTGTGCAATCCCTTAAACTAGCATAAATGCATGCGATTAGCAGTTTGTGTCAAAGTAACATTATACAGTAATGCTTTTATATGGCACCTTCTGAACAGTATTTTGATGATTCGCATTAAAATATGGTAACCAATATCAATTATAAATAAGAGTCCTCGGTGTAAAGAAAACACCATTATATTCACCTTAATGTACAAATCTTACATGGAAATAACCCAGATAAAACATTCTGAGGAGTTGATTTCCCTGTTGACTTTTCCATGTATTATTAAGGTTTTGCTTTCTATTATGTTTGTATCTGTATAAAGTATAATTGTGCAGCATTTTGTAAACCATGGTGTGCAAATGTATTTCATTTCACAAATTAATTACATGAATTCACTGCTGAATAAACATTCTACTGAACTATTATTGTTAAAAGTTTGGTTAAAATGGTGCCCCAAGGAAAATGCAAGTCTTCGGTTATTCTGTGCTGCTTGTATAAGAACTACCTACTGTATGCAGATACAATTCAGCTGAAGTTACCCCATGCGTTTGGATGATGTTACTGCTGCACTATTGCCAGTTTCTCTCATGACATGTTAAAGGGCAAGGAAAGGCAAAGAAATAAAATCCCATTTTTACTTTCTTTAATGAAAATGAAATCTATCTCCAATATACTTTAATTAAAAAATGTGTACTGTTTTTATAAGAAACCTGACTGTATGCAGTGAAATTCTCCCTTCATTTATTGCTGTGGATATGAATTGTCATACAGTCCCTAACTTCTGGCAGGTTAACAATCATACTTTTGAACAGCAGGGGGAGCCCCTGCCTTACTTACCAACCATGCAGAACTCAAGCAGCTTTGTTTTTTGATAATTTATGACGACCCCTAAGAAGCCCAGACCACACTGAGCATGTGCGAGTCTTGATATTGCAAAGATGTATAACAAAGTTACAAGATGACAGCCCCCTGTGGCCAACTTTGAAAGCATAAATCATTTGTTTGATTAGGCTTGTGGTGCAGTAAGTTCATGTTTATCTTTAGTATACAAAATACAGTATTTCTAGCCTTATTATATTTTACACTTTCCTTGTCCTTTAAGGTTCTCCATTACAATTTTCAATGTGTACTCAAAATATGCGTTTTGAAATCTTACCAATACAAAAAGTCTTTTGTGAGCACTAAAGCAGAACACAGCCACAACAAAAAAAAGGAATTAAGGTTAGGAACCTAAAATGTTTTATTAGCTTGGCAGGGAATAGTATTCACAAACCGCAAACCACAACTGGCCCACAGCTCAATATTCCGAATCCGGAGTAATTGGTAATAACGATTTCACCTGCTGCTGTGTTACTCTCTACGTGAAACAAACAACAAATAAATCAAACACAACAGTGCAGCATTGTTATTTATAGGCAGATTATGAAAACCGGAAGGTTTGATAGACAGATAAATGTCTTTAACCATATGGGTCAAATATTTACTTACACAAATATGTAAATTTATATGACTGTAGTACAGGTGTGGGATCAGTTATCTGGAAACCCGTTCTGCATAGAGCATGAAAGAATAACCAATAAACAAACCCCTCCCTTTACCCTTTATTGTGACTGTTTCATAAACAAAAATCCATTCCTATCATTCTAATTACTACCTTGCAAGAAGCAAACATGGAATCTCTGTTTCTATATTAACCATGTTTAACTCACCATAGTTATTTTCTAGTTAAAATATGCAAAAAGTATGCTTATTTAATGACGTCAAATTGAACCTAATCACTTTTGCAATTTACAGTTTCAATTTTTTAATTTTAGTTTTCAGGATATTAGCAGTTTATATACCACAAACATCATGAATGTGTAGCAGGAACATCCCCCTGATGCTGTTCACTCCATATAGGGTCAACATTTATCTTGACAAGAGCCTCTTAAAATAAATCTACTGTATAATGCTTTATAAGTGTTTGGGGTTGATGACCTTCGCATGTTCCTGCTTCTCCTGTCTATGTTGCAGCAACTCCTCTTGTTAAATGAGACATATTTCTTCCAGACACTTGCTTTCCCTGATTTTTATAGGCCTTCAGCCAAGACTATCCATCTTCTTAGAGTGGATACCGTTGCTATTATTTCTCTCTCTAACATGTTGGGATAACAAAAAGTCTATTTGTTTAACATGTAGAACCTGTCTTGTTAATATGGATTTGAAGACATCTCTGCATTTCCATTGTGTGCATAGGTTCTTCATTTACCAGCTCTGAGTCTGAAGAGCAAAGGATAAAAAATATATTTAGTAGAATAGCTAAATATGGGTATAGAAACAGTTGACATTTATGAGAAAAGAATGGAAGGAGGTCATCAAAATAAGATAAAATGGAAAATAGGGCAATGAGAATCTGATCAGAATATAATAAGGGTTATATACTGTGTATAAATAATAGGAAGCAAAGAAGAGCTCAAATTATTACAAAATAAAAGAGTGTAGACCAATAAAAAATTAGCAATTGGTGAAATAATTACAGTAATGGAGTACTAGCCTATCAAACCCATTCCTTTTCCTTCTCCACTGTGGCCTCCAACTTGGCAAGATTCTTCAATACTTCTTTAAAAATTCCTTCTGGCATTTTCATTGCTGCAATTGGAGCAGCAGATCACATATATAGGTCTTGGAGGGTCAGCGATGACATTCGGGCATGCCATGTGACCTGTGCAAGCTGGTGGTAATGTGCATGATCTTGCCCAGGATGGGTAAGTGGGTTCAATAATAGGAAGAATACAAATATCATCCAGCAATAAAGGAGATGAGGCAAGGAAGCTGAGATTCCCTACAAAGAGACCAAAGTAAAGCATTGCAGACCTTATAGATGTAAGGATTTTCTACCTTTCTACCCCTATCTTTCTGGGGTACTACACATCGTTGTTCCAGAGACATACAGTTATTTGGGAAATAAACATTTTAACTATTTGTGCCCTGACTTATTTCTAAATATCTGCCATAATAGCTATTGTGTGGCTCCTGGTTTAACTCCAATGACTCTGATTAAAGCAGTTTGTCTTTCTGATTCTGCCAGATGTTCTCGTCTCCATTAATAACCCATCAATTATGGACCAAAACTCAATATTTCCTAATAATGCATTGTAAAATTCTGTATAACAATTGATGCAGTGTTGAGCAACAAAACATACTATAAAAGATGAAAGCACTGATCCTCCTATATTAATTTACATAATATATGATCCTTAAGGGACACCCACCTAATTCCTATAATAGGAAAAAGAAAATCATTACAAAAGCACTTACAAAGATCACACCTGCCAATATCAGCTCCCATAATCTGGACCTGCATGCATTGTTTTCTTCTTGCTGTGTTTCTAATAAGAATAGTTCTTTATGGAAAAACTATGACGTGACATTGGAAATCCCATACTTTTAACAAGTTGCAATACCTTTACAAGAAATTAGAGCACAAAACTATTTTAAATGAATAATTTATTCATAAATGAAATGTCAACAATGATTATTCTGACTTGACCAGAATTTAAATCACTGTATTGACTTTCAAGGAAGACAAACAACAAAAAAAACTATGTTTTCAGCTATCAATAGATGATTGTGGGGGGGAGGAATTGACATGAAGGAAGTATACGCCTGGTTTACTATGTGGTTGCCATTTGAACTGCCTCAGCACAACTGTCCCCAGGCTTATAATGATTATTAAACATTTTGGGTTTTGCAAAACAATCCACACTTATTCTTCAACATTTTTTTATTTTTACTAAATTCACATGAAGGATTCGAAGTTCGATCGAATTTTCAAAAAGATTTGAATTCGAATTTTCGAATGTTTTTGAAGACCACTTCGACCAGTGAATTTAGAAAATGCAATCGAATCTAATGATTCGAATAATTCGAATAAAAATCTATTCGAATATTTGACTATTTTTTTCTATTCGATCGTTCCACCAATCGAATTGTGATTTTACTTCCCACAGTATTCCCATCTATTCCCATGGTCGAATTCGAGGGTTTTTTAACCCTCAAATTCGACCCTTAGTAAATCTGCCACTAACTGTTGTTCATAAATATTTTCAAAATGCTTCTATATATCACAATATCATATATTTACCTTGGGGATGGGGGTCAGGGTGCTCACCAAGTGAACTATTTTTCACTATTTATATTTCTTCACATGTGTGAAAGGAAGCCATAACGAGTATCCATGAATGATGTTGTGTCTAAAACATTGACACTTCTCTTTTTTGCAATTTTAATGTGCTTGGTATATCTTCTTCTTTCTTTGGTTATGAATAATGTGAATGTGTTTTCTGCTGATTAACAGCACATTTGCTGCTCTGTGTTCCTTATCGACTGACTCACAATAAACTGCATTGTATGAATTCAGAAACGTATTGTATGGCAGCTCAGAAACCAGTGCAATTCGTATTAAAATTCAATCCTGTGGTATCAGCTTCTATGATAACCAAACTTCATGATGATCTGTGACAAGCCCGAAGCTTAGCTTCTCAACAGCTACCCAGAACACACTGAGCATGTGCAGTGTCACTGACACTCCTAACAAGAAAAATAGTGAATGCCTATGTGTGCATCTTTAAGACCTAGATCATTCATGTAAAGCTGAGTTCTGTGAGGTTGATTCAATGTAAAAATTTGATTTGAATTATTAAAACCATTTTTGACATTCATGGTGCAATGTTTAGGGTTTTCTTGTTTAAACAGTTGATTTGGCCTTGCTGTGTTGCTTTTTATTAATGAAATCAGATCTGCTTTAAACTAGAGTCCTGCATTAGGGCTGGTACTCGCAAATTACCTGCAATGTGATTGGTTCTCAGCCAGATTATACTTTTTGTGCCCACTGTGCAGGTGGCCAGTGGGTACCCGATCCAATGTAGTGGGCCGGACTATAGTACAGGAAGACAATCCTGGGGTAAACTAAAAGAAAACCTAGCGGCTTAAGCATAGGCAATGGCACAATGTTGGTCGAGTGTACACGGCAGTCAGCACCACGTTGAAGGCCTCGCTGAAAACACTCCATAAAGACGCATGTGTGCCCGTAGCTTAGAGCTGAGCACAGTAGAATTCCCCCACTCTCTATTCATTCCTATGGGATATTTAAAGGCTTCTTTATCATTGGGTGAAAATTAGAGCTCACCATGTGATAAAAACTCCTCTAAAGATCCCACAGGATTGAATAGAGAGAGGGGATTTTACTGTGCTCAGCACTTTTTAAAATCTGCCCACGAGTGGGAGGAGCATTTTGTTACAGGTTCCATTGACTAAAGTGGTCTCGAGTTGACTTAAATTGTGATTTATAGATTATTGACTAAACCGTCTGTCTCGAAAAAATATTGATTTACTAATTCAACATTTGAATATAGGGACTTGTTAACCACAAACCCATTAAGCACTCTGGTGTATATATACAAATATGGGGCCTGGGGTTTTCCAGATAATGTCATAATTTGTAACTTCATACCTTAAATCTACCAGAAAATCATGTAAATATTAATTAAACCCAATAGGCTTGTGTTCCTTCCAATTTATATTGATTATATCAGGGGTGTGCGGCCCAGGATTGATATGAATGCAGCCCATCTTGAAAACGCTCGGTTCCCGAGGAAATGTCATGTCGCAAATGAAATAGGAGGAGGGGGGACTCTGCCCATTGCCCAGTTAGTAATAATAAAATAATAATAAGTCTATTTCATATCCAGATGTCCCGTACTGGTATAGTGGTTCTTTTCGGTGTATTTTCTTTTCTTCTTAAAATTAAAAGTGTTTGTGTATTTCATGTGTGGCCCGAGACAATTTTTCTTTTTCCAATTTGGTGCAGGGAAGACAACATTTTGGACACCCCTGAATTATATCTTAGTTTGTATCAAGCAAAGGGTAATGTTTTATTATTATAGAGAAAAGGGTAATGTTTTATTATTATAGAGAAAAGGGCAATGTTTAAATTTGGATAGATAGATAGATAGATAGATAGATAGATAGATAGATAGATAGATAGATAGATAGATAGATAGATAGATAGATAGATAGATAGATAGATAGATAGATAGATAGAAAATAGATACTGTAGATATATGGATGATGATAGATAGAGGATCATTTGGATGGATGGATAGATAGATGAAAGGTGGATAGATAGATAGATAGATAGATAGATAGATAGATAGATAGATAGATAGATAGATAGAAAATAGATACTGTAGATATATGGATGATGATAGAGGATCATTTGGATGGATGGATAGATAGATGAAAGGTAGATAGATAGATAGATAGATAGATAGATAGATAGATAGATAGATAGATAGACAGACAGACAGACAGACAGATAGATAGATAGATAGATAGATAGATAGATAGATAGAGATAGAGGATCATTTGGAAGGATGGAAAGATAGATAGATAGATAGATAGATAATAGATAGATAGATAGATAGATAGATTAGAGAGACAGGCAGGCAGACAGACAGACAGACAGACAGACAGACAGACAGACAGACAGACAGACAGACAGATAGATAGATAGATAGATAGATAGATAGAAAATAGATACTGTAGATATATGGATGATGATAGATAGAGGATCATTTGGATGGATGGATACATAGATGAAAGGTGGATAGATAGATAGATAGATAGATAGATAATAGATAGATAGATAGATAGATAGATAGACAGACAGACAGACAGACAGACAGACAGACAGATAGATAGATAGATAGATAGATAGATAGATTAGAGAGACAGACAGACAGACAGACAGACAGACAGACAGACAGACAGACAGATAGATAGATAGATAGATAGATGGATAGATAGATAATCATTTGGATTGATGGATGGATGGATGGTAGATAGAGGTAGAGGATCATTTGGAAGGATGGTAGGTAGATAGATAGATAGATAGATAGATAGATAGACAGAGGATCATTTGGAAGGATGAATGGATGGATACATGATAGATAGGTAGATAGGTGATAGATAATCATTTGGAAGGATGGAGAGATGGATGGTAGATAGAGGATCATTTGGATGGATGGATGGATGGATGGATAGATTAGAGATAGATGATAGCTAGATGATTGATAGAGGATCATTTGGATGGATGGATAGATAGATAGATAGATAGATAGATAGATAGATAGATAGATAGATACTGTAGATAGATAGATAGATAGATAGATAGATAGATAGATAGATAGATAGATAGATAGATAGATAGATAGATAGATAGATAGAAAATCATTTTGAAGGGTTGAATTGGATGGGCCTTTTTTTTTACCAACACTAATGAATAATGCACTTAGGTACTTGCAATTCCTGGCTTTGAATCTTTTATATTGTTTCATTATAGTCTTATAATGATTATATATCTATTGCCCAGACCAGATTTTTATTTTGGAATCAAGACAATCAACATTACGGCATCTCACATAACTAATATCTTTAAGTTGTGTAAGATATTTTAACCTTATAGTTATTTTAAGATTCTTCTATACAAATAAATATAATGAAGATGAAAGTATTGTTAATGAATAATGTGGCAGCATATAGAGGGATTTTGGCAAAAAGACAGCAATAAGAAGCATAACTATAGATGAGGCAGACCCAGAGGCTACGGGGGCGGGGGAGCGCAAGAGGTAATAAACATTAAAAATTGGTAAAACATTAAACATTGGTAAAACAAGTCAACAACTAGAAGTTTTGAGGGCCTGAAAAGTAATTGGCTGTGGGGCCCAGTAATATTTAGTTCTGCCTCTGGACGGCATTCTGAAATATTAGTGATTAGAAGATATTCTTCCCATACAGCTAAGCAGAGGACAGTGGTCCAGGATCATCCAATGCAGTGCAGAATTTTTATCTGTTGATGACTTACTTTGAAGATTTATGAGTAAATATAAAGATTTATGAGTAAATAGTAATAACAATGGACAAGGGTCAACAAAGGTCCCGGAAAGAGAACTAAAATATTTAACAACCAAAGATAACCTTTCCAGTAATATCTGTAGAGGAAAATAGATAATATTTAGTCTTATGGATTTTATATTCACAGAGGATTCATGTTTGACAGGCGGTTTTGTCATATTTATTCCTACTGGTATGAAATGGAAGGAAACCAATAAAGATGCCCCTGCTCTACTGCTGAAATAAGATAATTACTAGCCTGAACACTTATGGCTGAAGGCAGCAAGAGGCGACTGCTTTCATTGAGGGCTCCCCATTATTTGTGCTTCCACTTGAGGATAAAGCAGCTGTATATACTCCTGATCTCTGATCTCTAATTGCCACTCCTGTTCCTGCGTATCTAATCTAAGGGTGAATGGTGGGATATAAGAAGGCAGCCCAAGATTGGAGGCACACAAAAATCAATACTTGGCCCATTTTATCAAAGTGATTGTAGAAGGCAGAACACATTTTATTAAACTGAGTGGATTCCCTTGGTAAGGTTTTCTTAAAGTGTGAGGTCAGCCGAATGGACTTACTCCCCCCAGGCAGCTGTAGCTTGCTACAACCCAACACAGAGCCTAACTGCATCTGGATATGGAAGTAAAAACCACAAATTTCATATCAAAATAATTTGTAGTTATATGCAATATTACAGTTATTTGTTACAGTAAAGGCAGGGGACGTGTGTTGGTTACACAAAGCCTGTAATGCATAGGTAGAAGCAGCCTTGTCCTAGATTAGTATATCAAGTCTACTCCAATGCCAACTCCCGCACCCACCTCCAGGGCCCAGAAATGGAGGCATTACAGCAATCTCTTATGTAACCGTTCTGATTGAGGAATAAGCGGACAATATGCAGAATAACTGCAAACAAAGCGATTTATTGTGTTCCACACAACATGCTTCGGGCAATCTCTTATGTGTACCGTGACAATGTTTTCTGCAGTACAAAGGAGAGATACAGAAGAAACACGTCCCTTGAGATTGAAAGAGAGGAGCTTTTCATTATTCATTGGAATTTATTTATTTATACTTAGAACAAGAAAGCTGTGGAATTTTCTCCCTAATGTAATTGTACTGACAGTTGCAACAGTTTAAACATAGGCCTTTGCGGTCTCCGGGCAAAGTTCCTGATCTAAGTACAATGTCAGCCACATGTTTGCTGTTTCCCCTTTAAAAGAGTCTTTCCAGGGTAGGTGTTTATTTTAGTGAAGGGGTGAGCTTGATGGACATGAGTGGGTATTATTAAATTGTTTACAGTACAGGACTATAACCTGAGACAGGAGGGACCATACTTTACTAATGTGAGGTCTACTTTTAGTGAAGGTGTCCCATTATGATCTACATCCATAAAAGCATTGTTAGCATTTTGTTCCATGGACAATATTACTTGAATATTATATTGATTTGTGAGATAATTTATATCACTATATTTAACAAACAACTATTTCTTATGTAACCTTAAAGGGAAACTGTCATGGGAAAAATGTTGTTTTTCAAAACCCATCAGTTAATAGTGCTGCTCCAGCAGAATTCTGCATTGAAATCCATTTCTCAAAAGAGCAAACAGATGTTTTTTATATTTCATTTTGAAATCTGACATGGTGCTAGACATATTGTCAATTTCCCAGCTGCCCCTGGTCATGTGACTTGTGCTCTGATAAACTTCAGTCACTCTTTACTGCTGTACTGCAAGTTGGAGTGACATCACCCCTCCCCCCCCAGCACCCTAACAACAGAACAGTGGGATAACCGCTCCTAACACAAGATAACAGCTACTAATCAGAAGCTAAAGGTCTACTGGTAGATCCCGTTCTATCTTTTGAGCACTCCTGACCTAAGATAACTGAGGGCAAGACTGTGTACAGGGTTACGGTACCGGCACCTGATTAACAGAAGAAAACATTACATGGCAGCAATATATTACAGGCCACATTTAATTAAAGCACTTACTGTAGCTTAATGCCATTGCCCTTTGCAAAACTAACATAGCGTACAAAGAAGTTAACTAACGTAACATAAATAATAAATAGATAAAAGACAATAAACTGTTACAGCATATGCAGCAAGTGGGTTTAATTGTATCTATGCCAGTTCATTTAAATCACAATACATCCAGAAAGGAATTCTTCATCCTGATCTGCATCCCTTCACAGCACCCCAGTGACTGCAATAATCACTGTCTACAACATTTCCATTCCTTCATCCAGCTGACTCAACTGCTCCATAAGTAGCAAGTTAATAGTTATGCTTGCAATGAAGGCAGTACAGGAAAATGACATACCGACCAAAATGTAAGGTTAAATCTGTCCAATGCAGACACTTTTAAACAGGATAAATAAAGGGTCAGTAGCTGGTGCTCTACAGTAACCTGTTTACCGATCTGATTCTATGAAGTGCAGAGCTACTGTTAGAGTCCTGCGCGGGTCCATTTTTTGGGACCCGAACCCGACCCGTAACCGCAACCCGCAACCCGAACCCGCGACCCGCATTTTTACCCGCTTGGACCCGCGACCTGAACCGTACCCGCAACCCGTGATCCGCAACCCGGACCCGCGACCCGCTGACCATCAAGAATCAGGAAGTGCTGTCATCATAAACAGGAAGTGACATTATCGGAAGTAGCCAGGATCAGAAAAAAAAGGAGTAAAACAGGAAGTGCTGTCATTGTAAACCGGATGTGACATCATCAGTAGTGGAAATGCTCAGAAAAAGGAGTAAAAATCCCTATAGCGAGAATCCGCGACCCGACCCTCAACCCGCCAATCTGCAGGACCACCGGCCCGCTTCTATACCCGCACCCAGAAATTCTACGAGCAACCTGCAGGGTACCGCGGGATTTTGCGGGTAACCCGCGGGTACCCGCCGGTACCCGACCCGCTGCAGGACTCTAGCTACTGTACCTATTGAAACCACCTGAATCTAATATATACCCTTTTTCATCCCTTCCAAAACTGCATTCTTCATTCCTCTTCAGTTAAATTCATTAATGAAAAAACGTTATTGCCGGAAATGCTACCCGCAACAAACTTAAAGGAGAAGGAAAGCTACAGAAGCATTTTATTACCTATAGATTAGCCACAATAGTGCAAGCTAGAATGCTATATTTATTCTGTAGAATGTTTTACCATACCTGAGAAAAACGCTCTAGAAGTTCTGTGTTTGTTTAGGATAGAAGCTGCCATATTAGCTTGGTATGACATCACTTCCTCTCCCTGCTCAATTATAGCTCTGGGCTCAGATTACAGCAGAGAAGGGAAGGAGCAAACTGAGCATGCTCACGCCCGGGGCAAGGTGGTTTCAGCTGAAGGCAGGAAGTCTGATACAGAAGCCCATGTGTACACAATAGAAGGAAAGAAATGCGGTGTTTCTTTAGACAGAGGACCCAGAGCAGCATTACTTTGAGTGTTTACTGGTATATTTAGCTGGACCTGGCTTACTTAGTTTTAACCTCACCTACTGTATATAATACAATATGTATAATATGATGATTTGAGAAAACTAGGTAAAAGGCTGAAAGCAAGGACTTCCCTGCTATATACCTCTGGGGCAGTACCCATGCTATGTGCTATTTTAGCTAGGAAAATGGTATCAGGAGTTATTACGCATCTAGATTGATTTTTCCTCTGGCTACAGTTTCCTTTTTCTATGACAGATTTTAATGATCGCAACGCTGTTTCAGGAGAGGATGACTATGTTGATGATGACAGTGATTATTATTACCCTGTATTTGATAGACTAGAAGACTGATGGAAAGAGGGAGCTGTGACAAAGAATAATGTGAATAATGGGGTGCAGAGGATGATGTGGATACCAGGTGTCTGGCATGAGCACCCAACGGCACATCTGTCCCCTTCAACGACGAAGCCAAGATGGCGGTGTCCATAGCTACCATGTGGGGAGCAGTAGCACTGGCGCAGTGATGATGTCATGCAGGCCGGCGCCAAATTCAAAATAAAAGGACGCCGGTTTAATGCACGATGATAGGTTCTGTTTCCTTAGCGTTCCTGGATGCTTTTGTTATTTGATACTTGATTGATTCTTGGATTTTGACCTCTGCCTTGTCCTGGATTTGACCCTTCACTGTCTGCCTTGTGAACTCTTGCCTTTATCCTGACCACGTCTCTTGTTTAACCCTTTGGCTACCGTAATCTGGACTTTTTGCCCTGTGCTTCCTCCTTGGTCCGGAACTTCCCGCTGGGAGCCGATAGGCCCCCTGACAGTAGCATAGGAAGACCCATGTCGATGTGACTATATGCATTATGCTGTTAGAGAAAATGGAACAAGCCAATAATACACAGAGAAATATGGCAAGAAGCAAAGTATCTATTATGCTGTTATTTAAAGGGACACTCTTATATACCGACAAGCAGTGTGAAATGCGCTGTCATGCAGTAAAACACCAATATGCTGATACACAGAATCAGAACTTATAGTAAACTCCTATTTCTCAGTGCTACATTCTTCAAGAAATGCTTTTAAGCTATAAATCCTGTCCGAGAGAAGGTAGAAACCCCATCCAAATGTATAGAATCAAAGCTAAAAAGAATGCCCAGTGAGCACATACCCTGGAATCCCTAAGTAACTATTAATGTACCTAATGCCCTGTCATTTTGTCATCATGTTTGACAAAATAAATCCTTGCGAAAAAGAGAGAGAGAGATTAGGCGCACATCATAAACAATTTTATACCTGGTGTCCCGAGCTGGGAAACAACATAAAGAATGTATGTAAAGGTTCTCTACTATCCAGGTCATGATATATCTATAGTAGTAACTTAAATCGACTGGTCTTGCTGTAGTTTTGTACTTGAAGATGTTTTACTAGTCATCCTTTTGATTTGTTTTGACTTATTACAATAAACATGAAGAATTCAGAAGAATAGAACTCAGCAGGCTTAGTTTGCTCAAAATTTGGGGACATTTATCATGAGTCAAAGACAGATAGGCAGACAGACAGACAGACAGACAGACAGACAGACAGATAGATAGATAGATAGATAGATACATGACAGATAGATAGATAGATAGATAGATAGATAGATAGATAGACAGACAGACAGACAGACAGACAGACAGACAGATACATGACAGATAGATTCATGACAGATAGATAGACAGACAGACAGGTACAGAGAAAGAGAAAATGAGAAATAGATAGGTAGATGACAGATAGCTAGATAGATGCCAAAGTGATGACAGGTAGATGGATGACAGATTGACTGACAGAGAGAGAGAGAGAGAGAGAGAGAGAGAGAGAGAGAGAGAGAAATAGATAGATAGATAGATAGGATAGATAGATAGATAGATAGATAGATAGATAGATAGATAGATAGATAGAGGATCATTTGGGTGGATGGATAGATGATATAGATAGTTGATAGATAACAGATAGATAAATGATGGATAGATATATACACAGATAGACAGACATACAGACAGATAGATACAAAGATGACAGATAGACAGACAGACAAACATCTAGAGAGAGGGGAAAAAGATAGAGAGACAGACAGATAGTAGATGGATGGATAGATGAGAAAAGTGTGACAATCCTGCATCTGCAGACTAGAGTATCATACAGGGAATTAACAAATGTAAGGAAGAAATGATAATCAGTCATCCTAATAATTCTGTCTTAATAGCCTCCAATAGACAGTGACTAATTAGGAGTTAATAGAGAGTGCTGTTATCCCCCCTCCCCCAAATAAGAGGTTATCAAAAGATTGAAAACGTTTACTGAGCGACTAACTGGTGCCAATGAGAGTGCTGCAGCTTTGTGTTTAATAGAGCGAGTGTCAGGTAGCTGTGCACACGGCGAGCGGAATAATAAAAGCAATGCACTGTAGCACAGAGTAGCCGCGACCAGCGCCGGCAGCAGCACTCATCCTATCACTGCAGCTGTTGCAGTCATAATAAAAGTCATGTCAGATCAATCCACTCCGTGCGTCTCTTGTACTCTTCTGCCACTTGCCCTGAAAGGTAATTGAAGCGCAGGGGACGCTCACACGCTTGCTCCTGCTCACACGCTCCTTTCTGCAGTCATCAGCAGCAACAGCCCCAGCGACTCTGCATCTATTGCACAATTCCTAGCGCCCGATGCTACAGCTCCCGCTCCTCCTCTTTCCTAGAAGCTCCTGCTCGCTCGCTGCTGCTTCTCCTTGGGGAGCCAACGTATTTGTCTCCTCTCCTGCATTTCTCTAGCACTTCTGCTTTTCTGGAGCCGGCGTTTCTATAGCGCTTCTGCTGTTGGGGAACCGGCGTTTCTCTAGCGCTTTCCACTGGGAGTCGGCAGCATCTAATAACAAGTTTTACCCAGGACAATCTAAAGCAAGGCTGCAACTCACTAAGCTCCCAGGAACACAGAGGTTTAGAGGGGACCCCCAATTAAAGAAAGACCATCACACCCCTGACTGCATCTGCTCTCAACACTGCGACTTCATTTGCGTCTCACGCACCTCATTTATCCCATAAACTTTTTATAGATTTGGTGGGATTTTGCCCGGGCGCTATAGAGTCAACAGAGCGATGAGCAGCTGCTCCAGGAGATGTAAGCGCGGATTATTCCGCTGTTTCCAGACGCTGTTCAAGCTGCTGACAGGTACCCTGCACAAAGGTAAGCGCAGCGCTTGGGCGACTTATGGCTGGCTGGGAGCGCATCCCTATGTGCAGCAGGTATGGGACTGACAATGTGCAGGGGAATCGCTACTGAACTCTATCTTGTCAGGACTGCTTTATCATAATGCAGACCAAAATGTAGGGGAGAACCACTTGTGAAAGGAGTGTATCGCGATTGTCGCGTTTCAAGGTCGCTTTGTTGCATCTGGTGCAGTGATCCTACCCGTGTTGGAGGAATAATTGTCAGGAAGGGACTGTTGTGCCCGTGGGCTGTTTGTTTTCTATATATATAAGTATGTGGCAGTTTTATTTTTCTACTCACATGATGCAATGCGCTGTGTTGTTAACAACACCGTATAATTGTAAATTGTTGCAAGAGCAGTCTGAGTATATGTGCAGTGCAGCAATCAGTGCCACTTGTTTTATATTTTACTCTGCTTCTCAGTTATCTCGGTTATATCTGTGGGGGAATGTGTATGGGTCCATTTAATAACCAACGTTATATTACGATCCATTATGGTTCATGTTGTACATACAGTATATGCATCATTATGAATACTATAGCAGCTGAACCTTATATTGTTGTGAGCATTAGAGAAATGTCAGCACTTCCTTTGATGTCAATGGAGAAATCCTGACAGCTCCTGGAAGTAACCTGTGCAGCTGGGCAATAGCCAATAACTAAAGATTTGACCTTCTGATTTCTTCTGGTCTCTGCTAAGTACTGTATGTGACACCCAATGTTTTGTGTCAGTGTGAATGTGCATTTGCATAAAGGGCTGATGGCTGGGTGAAGAAGTCTATGGATATGCTGCATACTATATATAATCACATATATGCATATATGTGTGTATACAGTATATATATATATAAACACAGGATTGGAGTGCACATCCACAAGTATGCTGAATGACCTGGGTGTCAGTCCAAAATACAAAAAAAAAAAGATGCTGAAACATTAAAGGTTCATTTGAACAAATCAAAAGAAACCTTTAATTTTTTAGCATCTTTTGTCTACTGCAAATTTCCTTGGAGTGCTGTCATTTTGGCTAATATATATAAACTATATATACACACACACACCAGTGTGTAGTTTGGACTTCATTTGCATTACCTATATTTCTTGGTGCCACAATAAAAAAAAAAAATATAGAGCATCATCGAAACTTGCACTCACTGGTCTTTCAAAGTGAAAAAAAGTGGTACAGGTATGGGATCTGTTATCCACAATGCCTGCAACCTGGGTCTTTCTGGATAATGGATCTTTCCGTAATTTGGATCTTCATGCCTTAAGTCTACTAGAAGATCATATAAACATTAAATAAACCCAATAGGCTGGTTTTGCTTCCAATAAGGATTAATTATATCATAGTTGGGATCAAGTATAAGCTACTGTTTTATTATTACAGCGAAAAAGGATTTTTTTAAAAAAACATTTGGATTATTTGGATAAAACAGAGCATATGGGACATGGTCCTTCTGTAATTCAGAGCTTTATGGATAACAGGTTTCCAGATAACAGATCTCATACCTGTAATATATTTATCTGACATTTCGGTCTCAGTAGAGACCTTTCTCAGGAGGAGCTCTGTCAACGGTCCAGGTCTGTTTTGGAGCATCAGTTCTTTTTACAACAGTTAGTGCATCAGTAGAGCAGAGTGTCCTGCGTGTAGTAATTGACCCTCAATATGTCGACCTAAGTGTACATTTAAAGCATATTATGTCTTCATTTTTCATATATATATTATGTCCCATTGGGCTTGTATGATCACCTTCCCACAGTATTGTTTCCTCTGCTGAATTTTCTTAGTGTGAATTTAAGGGGCAGATTTATTAGGGCAAGGCCAGACGGGGAGATTCGGGGGAGATCTGTCGCCTGGCGACTTCTCGCCGTGACAAATCTCCCCGAATAGCTAGTCAGCGATGCGCACTCGCTAGGCGTAAAGTCGCCTGCGCTTGTTCACACGTGAACGAGACAATTTTGAGCCCGGCGAGACAATTTTGAGCGACTTTTAAAATCGCGCCGCTGCGGGTGAACAAGCGCAGGCGACTTTACGCCTAGCGAGTGCGCAACGCTGACTAGCTATTCGGGGAGATTCAGGGGAGATTCGTCACTGCGAGAAGTCGCCAGGCGACAGATCTCCCTCAAATCTCCCCGTCTGGCCTTGCCCTTAAGGGTCGAAGCTTTTAGCTTAGTACGATTTTCGTAGTAAAATCTGACAAAATCGAACATCGATTTTGAAGGATATTACCGCTTTTCGATTTCTCGGTAAAATCGTACGATTTTACGAAAAAATCCCTTCGATTTCTCGGAAAAATCATACGAATCTAAAGCTTCGAGTGGTTTGAAGTGCTTGATCATAGGATTTCTATTCGATCACAAAACTTAAAAAAAGCTATATATATATATATATATATATATATATATACATAGGATATATAGCAATTCCGTAGGTTTAATCTGGTGAATTGGGCCATCGAATAAAAATTTAAAGGGCAAGTACTTCGACCATCGAATGATCAAATAGACTTTTATTCGATCTATTCGAATAATTCGATATGATTGAAAATGCAAATTCGTGGCCAAATTTAAAATTCGAAAAAAAAATCGTAATTTTACAATTCGATCGAATTTCGAATCCTTCACACAAATTTTATAAATCTGCCACTAAGTGTATGACACACTGAGTCAATAGAATCCAATATTGTGCGCACTTTCACGGATCAGCAGACAGCAGTGTTTTTAAAAGGCTTTATTTCCCCTACAGATCGCATTATTTCCCCAACAGATCACCTTAAGTTGTGGACTATTGTGTCTACCAAAGTTGTGGGGTTGGGGGCATGCACCCGGACCAGGGACTTCAAGCGGAGAGTGACCTGTATATATTGAATGCCTGTGAATATGAATTGAATAAGCAAAAGATCTGGGGAATCTGCACCTGGGCCCACCAAGTTACAGGGTGAGTGGTGGCAATAATTAGCCCCAATTTCACAGAAGGGGGGGATAGAGTTTGAGCATAACCAATATTTTGTCTGTAGGGTTACCACCTTTTCCTGAAAAAAAAATACCAGCTTTCCTATATATTTATCTTTTTTTCCTATTAATAACATTAACCGTCAAAAATATAGACCAGGCCGGTAAAATACCAGGTGCCAACCCTAATTGTCTGCTTAATACAGAAGAACCATAGGAAGCAGTTTTTGGCGATTTTTGGTCCGGTGATTATTGTCAGTTAAGCAATTCTGATCAAAACACATTGTGTGCCATTACCTTAAATATATCAGTATTATACAAGACCTATAAGTGTTGGGAATATTCACTAACAACTGTGTGATTGTTATATTTTCCACCTAAGAAGAGTTTAATGAAAGGATGGAAGCAACAATTTCAAGCAACAAGCTGCATTTTTCCCCCACAATGCAAATTTTTCAGCGTTTTGTTCTCGCCAGGGGGGAGTTGTGCCTGAGGAATAAAGTTTCACTGGAGAGCAGTCTTTTCAAGTGATTTATTTAGGGTAGGGACAGACAGGGAGATTCGGGGAGATTCTGTCACCTGGCGTTTTTAGCAGGCGACAGAATCTCACCGAATCTCCCTGTCTGTCCCTACCCTTAAAGTTGCAAGGAGTTACAAGTTGTTTCAGACCTCATGGGTCCTTCCTCTGGTCTCACAGAGACATGTAGTGCCTTGCAACTTTAAATAAATGACTTGAAAAGACTGCTCTCCTGTGAACCTTTATTCCTACATGATATATTTTCTGTAAGTGGCGAAACCAGATCACTGTTTGTTTGAGCAGCAGACAACATTGCACTCAGTTTGTTGATTCAAGCACTTTATTACTTTGGAGTTGTGTACCGGTATATGTTTGCACTCGGACTTCTGTCTAAATCAGACGCATTTGCAATGAGTGGCGCCAAGTGCAACTATATGAAAGTGCAAAGAGCAACCTTTCATGCAATGACCTGCTTGGGGTTTAACACACCATTGACTGGAGGGAAAGTAGCATAAACACAACTTTGCCTGTGGTCATACTGGTTTTAAGGCCAACTGAATATTCAACAGACTTTTTGTATTAAGGAAATGCAATTGAAATACCTCACGTGACAAAAAATCCCTGTACTCACTCAACATTAACAAAGGTGTAAAGTAAAAATATATGAAAAACAGGAAGTCGGAGCTTGCCTATTGGTCATCCTAGTTGGCTGCCTCTAAATATAGGGGTTGTTGCATAATACCAAAGGATACTTAGAGAAAAGTGAGTTTACAGGTGGCTGTAAAATAGTGTTATGCTCTAAATAAAATAAATATGGAACCTGGCTTGCAAATGTAGGTGAACCCAAAGGGTTATCTTGGCCTGGTGTTAAGGAAGTCCCCTGTCTGTAACCTCTACCCTATGAAGGGAGGCTCCATACAGGCCCAGATTTGTGGCAAGGCCACATAGGCCTGGGCCTAGGGCATGCATGTTTGCACCGTGAAGAGTATGTGGGCCGGCGACAGTGCCGTGCGGCCTCGGGGCGCCCGCCCACCAAATCCGGCCTGGCTCCATATTGGCTCAGTAGGAATGGGCAAATTTCACATTGTTTCACCGTGGAAATGACGCCTATAGACTTGAATGGTGTTGTGGTTCAAAAAAAAATATGCGCCTCAAAAAAATTTGCTGCGTTGTTTTCATCGGCAGCAAATTTTTTGGTGAAGCTAAACGGGTCAAATTCACCCATCCCTGTGTGTTCCGGTCCCAAGTTCAAATGGGGGAGGGAGCAAATGGTTCAATCCCTTTGGTCTCAATCAGGTAACACCAGTGGATGCACTGGGGAACCTGAGGCAGAAGGGCCCCATGGCCTGTCTTCAAGCCCTAAGGTCAATTACAACCTTCATTAAGTCAAGGATCAGGGATCTTGTGCATGAGGTTAAGACTGTTTGTGAGGTTAAGACTGTTGTTTGTGTGGATGATTTCTTGGACAAGCACAAATCTAAGCCTATTGTGATACTAAAATCTATAGTTAGGATAGATATTGGTATATATAATTTATGCAAGCTTATACAGGAGTCAATGTCAATGTGTGTATGTACGGATGCTGGGTTTCATTTGGAGGGGTTCAACTTGATGGATTTTGGTCTAACTATGTAATTATAGCACACTCGTAGGAGTTGTGAGTTAGGCAGGGACATGTAGCAAGAGCAGCTTTTTGCTCCACTAGAGAGAAGTAGCTTGGAGTCAGTACTCCCTAGGCCACACCTGCTAGTGTAGGGACCACAGTGAAAGGGACCCAGGCTGTTTTTTTAATCCCTGAAAGGCTTCCACTAGAGAATGTCCATTGTACTGAGGTGGGGAGACTGTTCCTTCACATTATTCACTCTCCTATGGATAACAGCGTATGGGCCATGAAGAAATAAGTGTTTAGTGCAAGGCTGTATTAGCAGTCAGTGCTGCCCTTGGCACCCCCAAGCCATATTTTTTCAGGGCCAATTACCCTCAACACTGTAAAGGTTTCATTTTTATTCAATATTAGAAGTAGGTGTTTAGTTTTAAATAAGGCTATGGTTGCCATGTCATTTCTTTAATATTGGATGACTATGGAATACACCTATACACATAGTGCCTATGATTAAACATCAGTGTTGATATGATACGCGTAAGGCTGTGCCATGGATATTGAATAAACTTATTTCATTTACACAACTGTGTGGAGGATTGTTCCATTTGACTGCCTGTCCATTTGCTCAATGGTTTGGATCCACTCCCTTAGTTGAAGGTTCAGGGTGATGCACCTGTACCTCCTCAAATACTGGGTGACCCTTATTATATATTTGAAATACACCTGCGGCATTGCAAGTTTGCTGTTACATCAACTAAATCTTGGGTGGCATTATAACACTTAATATCAACTAATCCAGGCTTTTGGAGTTATAAGCAACACATTTGCAGAACTAATTATTAATCAGTCAGCATGTCTTATAAGTTTTAGGCACCTAACAATTAGTAACTTCACTTAGAGGGAAAATTTGCGAAACTGCAAAAAAATTTGCGAAATGGCAAAACTTTTGTAAAAAGCATTGAAGTCAATGGGTGTTTTTATGGGCAACTTTTTTTGTAATTGAATGTATTGCAGTGACACCTGAATCTTGTATCTACCAGGCAACTGTTATCTTGTTGGATAACAGATAAGCTGCTATCTGGTTACCTTCCCCCCTTTCCATTGTTAGGCTTAGTCCAGACGGTGAGATTCGGGGGCGATCCGTCGCCTGGCGACTTTTCGCCGCG
>CM044436.1:106949465-106981598 GCA_024363595.1 Xenopus borealis
AACACTTGGGGACTGCCTGCTAAATATACTGGGAGGTTAATTTACCAGTCCCCTACATCCACATGCATTAAAGTCAATGGACGGTTTTTCTTATGGTTGTTTTTTCTGTGCAACATTTTCTGCACGTTTGCCACAGTTTTGCGAAAAAATGTGCACATGGTAAAATTCAGAATTTTGCAGCAGATTACTCATTACTACTTACAATGGTATAAACTGCAGAGCTATTTCAACTATCTAGCAATGGAGCAATTTGTTTAGATTTCCATTGTAGTGCTGAATGAAAGACTAAGGTTGGCCTGCACCCACCAACATTCTCTGGCTCTGCACCACATGCTTGATTTTATATCTGCCACACTATGCAGAGCACAGCCATCCCCGGGGAAGAAGTTCTTCCTGAATGACCATCAATAAGAGGTGCACTCTTGTAATTTTTATCTTTTAATCCTCTCTAAAGTAATGTTTTGTTTGTAACATTTTTAAGGTTAATGTCTAGACTAAAGGTTTCTCTGCCAACAGAGAAAATATCAATCTTTTTTTTGTCCACCCAAAAAATACATACCTGATCTGCCCTGGATATTGTATGAGGTCCCCAAAGTCTACTGCAGTTGTCAGATGTTTTCATCATCAAAATGAGGTCATGGGTTCCTTTAATATTAACATTACAAATATATAAAATACTGCTTTATCAATGTTTGACACAAAGCTCCCTTTAACTTCAGTTTGGGACCCTCATAGCTTTGGGGCTCCATAGGTCTAGATGTAGAAGACTGGAGGACTAGATGATGGCATTGTTTTTACTTTTTTCTTTAATGCATGCAGAATTACTCATATTTTATCTCATGAGTAGCTATTACTAGTTCTTTAACATCTTACAGCAAAACATGTTATGTTTAGATCCGTTAATATGATCCAGTGTTGTAGAAGAGTTCCACTCAAAGATGGTGTGATGGTTGAGCTGAGAGTGCTGAGTCCTACACGGGCCACTAACTGGCCATCTGTTCCCAATAACTATTAGATATACTGCTGTTTGAGACCACTAAACTAAAGGTGGCCATACACGGGCAGATAAAAGCTGCTGACAGACTGTGTCGGCAGCTTATCGGCCCGTGTGGGGAGCCCTCCGACGGGCTTTCCCGATCGATGTCTGGCCGAAAGTCGGCCAGATGTCGATCAGGCAGGATTAAAAATCCCGTCAGATCGCGGCCGCATCTGTTCGTTGATGCGGTCCTGCATCAGATCAGATCCGACCGCCCGTACTGATCCGAACGTTGGGCCCTAGGGCCCACGATCGGATCAGCCCGATATCGCCCACCTCAAGGTGGGCATATCAGGGAAAGATCCGCTCATTTGGCAACATCGCCAAACGAGTGGATCTCTACGTGTATGGCCACCTTAAGGCTGTGGTTAGTTCATCAGCATCAGGCAGAGAAGAGCACTTCCATTCCCATGAACACTATTGCATTAGCTAATAGAGAAGCCCCGCTGCTAGTTTCCAATCAGCCGTCTATTTCTTATCACAACATAATCCGTGGCTACTTAAATAAACCAATAATAGGACTCTAAAGATGCATTATATAGGTTTCATCCGGGAATGCATACATCCAGCAGAGAAGAGAATATGGTATACATTATCATACATTAGGAAATGGCAATTTAATGTCAATGAGTTAATGCAATGAGTTAATGTAATTGGTTAAGGAGTAATTTATATTGGTTAAGTTAATTTGATAGAACATTGTAATGTTCAGATATGACACAGATATGTACCCAGCATGCATGTATGGTTCCAAATGATGTATAAAAGTAATGAATTATAGAATCTTGTTGAGGAGACGTCCCGGAATTGTGAGTACCAGTAATGCCTGCGCTCTGGGCCAGCTTTCAACAGCTTTACCCCTGATGTATGGAAACACTTTAGTAAGTTCTTCCTGCAGATCACTGACATAACTGCAATGAGCTATGTTTGTTGGCAAGGATTCACACAAGTAGGGCTTATGCGTGAGGTAGGGGGTAGTTAGTTGTAATATTTCCAGCTGCCTTGTATTCCATCAACATAGGTGCTAACCTGCCCAAGAGGTTGCTTACTCTGTAAATCAGTGATCCCCAACCAGTAGCTCACAACCCCTTGGATATTGTTCTCAGTGGCCTTAAAGCAAGTCCTTATGTTTGAATTCCTGCTGTGGAACCAAGTTTGTTTGCATAAAACCAGGTTTACTGCCAAACAATGTCTCCTTAGGCTGCAAGTCCATATAGGGGCTACCAAATAGCCAATCAGTGCCCATATTTTGCACCGTCCAGATACATTATTTGTGGTTGTGTTGCACTCCAATTCTTTTTACATCTGAATGTGGCTCATGGGTAAAAAAATTGGGGACTGTGGCTGGTATATACTACCCTCCCCAGCCTACAAGCAGAGAACATAGATGGGGGGCTGAGTGGGCGAGTGAGGGGCAGGGTAGGAATCTGTGTGCTGGATGGCCTGGGCCTCTCCCAATATTTTTTTGCAGTGGGTGGCAGGGCACACCTCCTCCAATTGCAGGTGAATTTATACCCTCCCCCCACTTGTTACATTCACAGCCTACTTAGTTATGACCCAAATCTACCCATTCACCCGCCTCGCCCAGTTAATCCCCCATGAAACCCAATCCTGGCTATCTCCACAGCAATATTCCCCTACTTGCCCTCAATCCTCCAATGTCACAGCCCATGGCCTAATTTGATCACAGTTACATAGTGCCTGACTCTAGTTAGCTAGTGGGGTTTGTAAATTGCTATCCTTATTCTTAGCAACTTTCCAACTGGCCTCATTTTTGTACCTCACTTGCCAAAAATACTATTGCTCTGCAAGACTTCAATTTTATTTTTATTTTTACTTTTTATTCCTTATCTTTCTGTTCAGAACCACTCCCATTTATCATCTAGTCTCTCATTCTCACCACTGCCTGGTTGCTGGGGTAATATGTACCCCAGCAACCAGATAGCTGCTGAAATGCCAAACTGGAGACCTTCTGCACAAAAAGTTAAATAATTCAAAGGGCACCAAAAAGAGCAATTGCAAACATCTAAACCAGTACTTTTATTAATACGAGGTCTGCTTTTAGTGATGTCCCATCATGATCTACATCCGTAAAAGCATTGTAAGCATCATGTTCCATGGAAAATATTTCTATGAGAAAATATATATTGATATATTTACCAAACAACCATTTCTTATGTGACCTTAACATAATAAACATCTTAATGAAAATCATGAAACAGGAGGGTGATTTAGACCTGATTTAGATTTGTTTGTTGACGGTGTCTTGAGATCTACTGATCACCAACTAAATGTCTGATTTACCTTTTGGACATCTCTGATCTAAACCATACTTAAAGTTAATGAAGGGTGTACTACCCCTTGGGAATCTTCTGGCAGAAGCAATGGCCGTTTACAAATATTTCAACAGCAGGAAATAAAACATGTTGTGAGCGGTTGTTTTCTGTAATGATAATTTATGTACCTCTGCCCAAACATAGTGTATCAGTCATGATGATGTACACATACAAATGACTCCTAGTATTGGAACGATACACATGGGACCTGCTCTGAAATGCTTTTTTTGTTGTTTGGGTTTTTTACGCGAAGCTGTATTCCTTACAGTGCAATTTTGGCTTTGCATTTGAACAGCAAAGATGGATCTGCAATATTGACTGAGAAACTAACCTGACCGAGCCCAAAACCCTAAAATCCTGCCTAGCTGACTTTGAAAGAAGTAAACACATCAATGGGTACAGATAATGATGTGCTAGTAGTGCTACACTAGAGAAAGTTTGCTCATAAGAAACTATCTATATAGTTATCCAGTGTTGGACTGGGGTGCCTGGGCCCATCAGAAAACCTAATTTCAAGTGCCCGCACCTCTGGGGTATCAACATTTTTTGTTGTTTTTTTTTTGGTGAAATGAAACGGGTCATATTCACTCATCACTACAGTGAAATTTCATTTTAGGAGGTAAAAAGATATTTTTGTCTGCTTATCCCCACCCCAGTAACAGCTTTGACACTGAAACATTTTTTAAATAATGTTTTATTATTTATTATTAAATATAAATGATTTTGCAATGGCAATTACATGTACAAATACCCCCAAAAGTCTTCACCATGGCGCAGTGGCAGCTACATGTTCAAATAACCCCAGAAGTTGTTACACCATCGCGCAGTGGCAATAACATGTACAATAATCCCCAGAAGTCATAGTATGACATAGCTAGATGGCACAGTTATTTTAAATGATCTGGCTTTGACGAGAAAGTGCACCACTAGTCAGCACAGTCATCCAGGGACAACTTTACAAATATTACAAATCAGAGGCACTGACTAACCGTGCGGTCGGGAGGATGGTGAGCAGGCTGCAGGGCTTTAGTATAATCAGTAGTTTTAGTTCCTACCTTGCTTCCCGCACTGAAATCAGGGAACTGAAGGAGGCATGTATTTTAAATGCTGGCCAATGAGATGCTCCACAGTCTTGTGAGCCCCTGCTATTGTTTCTCCCTGTCACAGCTAGCCGGAGCAGGCTACGTGACAAGGACAGAGCGAGCACCAGAGAAGAACAATTCCAAGGGGTCAAGGCGGCAGTGGGCCCACTGGTGGAGCGGCAATCTGGCATGTGAAGTATCACATAGTTATCTGGGTAGGATGCATTGTGCCAATGTAATTAGAGGGTCTAGGTCCTGCCAGTGCAGGGCCCACCGGGTTTTACTCCGGTGCCCTGGCAGGCCAGTCCGACCCTGCAGTCATCCTGACAATAGTTGAGAAGGGACAGAAACGCGTCTGTGAGCGAATATGCTGCATTAGACCATACATATACATACATAAAAACTATGGTTTCATGAAATCAAATTGGGATCTTGAATTCTTGAGGCTCCCTGCATAGATCAGCCTGCTTATGGTTATGGAATTTTCCCTCCATTGATTCTGGATCCATCATTTCTCCAGGAGAGGATTGTTCAACACCAAATTATTAGAAATAGATGTGACTGCACAAATAATCTCATTTACTAGATTTCCGGAGTTTCGTCCATCACTAATTATCAGGGGTGATCCTGGCCCCTCCGCTGTCCCCCTCTAGTGGCTGGGGAAGGACCTGCATGTAAAAACAAAATTAACCTCTACTAATCCCTTTTGGTGATACTTACAAATTACAGTTTAATTTACAGACAATTTCCAATCACTCAAAATTTCACAAACTTTTCATTTCACACCATTCACACTTATATTTTCATACAACACCCGACAACCCTCTTACAAAGAGGTGGTTATATCACAATATGATATCCTTAAGCATGGTGGTAACCTCTTTTGCCATAATACATTTCAGAAACCATGTCATGTGTACTGGTATTATAAGAATTAGTCTAAGCTAGACCATCATCCTTATGTTTACCTATTTTTTGTCCTCTAATGCACACATATTATATTTTTCTCATTTTCAAGTATCAGCTTGTATTAATGCAAGGAAATGGGATAAACTATTGTATGTATCCCCAGGAAACCAAGAGTGCCATTACACTTTTTACCACCCGCCTTTGGGATGTTCTGCTTTGTAGGTTACGGTACAGGTATGGGACCTGTTATGTAGAATTATCAGGACCTTGGGTATTCCGGATAATGGATCTTTGGGTAATTTGGATCTTCATACCTTTAGGGGCAGATTTACTAAGGGTCGAATTTCAATTTTAAATAAATTCAAAATTCGACCATCAAATTTTTTTAAAGGCTATTTTTGATCGAAAATGGATCGAGTAGGTCCGTTTCAATCAAATTAAAATCGTTTGAACGCATTGTTCGATTTGAATGATTCGAACGACTTAGGAAAAAATCCTTAGAATTTCCAGACCTAAGAATCTCTGTAAAGGTTCTAGGAGGTCCCCCATAGGCTAAAATAGCAATTCGGCAGCTTTAAGGGGGCGAAGTGTCAAATTTGATTCTATTTTAAACAGACAGAACTTTCGAACGAATCAAATTTTGGAATTTTTTCTATTCAAATCAAATTTTGGTTTATTTGTCAAAGTAGCCAAAAATTTATTCGAAATCCGAATTTTTGAAATTCGAATTTTATTCAGATTTTCACGTCAATCCTTAGTAAATGTGCCCCTAAGTCTACTTGAAAATCATTTAAAAATGTAATAAACCCATTAGGCTGTTTTTGCTTCCAGTAAGAACTCAAGAGTAATTATATCTTAGTTTGGATCAAGTACAAACTACTGTTTTATTGTTACAGGAAATGAAAGGAAATCATTTTCAAAAGTTTGGATTATCTGTATAAAATCGGAGAAGACCAGAGCTTTCTGGATAATAGGTGGGGGACCAAGGAAATAGGGAGACCTGGACCATGGAATCTGCTTCATCTGTAGATAGAAATCTCCCCTTCTCAGCTGCTCATCATTATGGGCAAATGTATTCATAGACTATGATTGATCATGTTAAGAAGTATTAAAACAAACCAGGAAAGTTTGATTGAAATTCAAATTGTGTTTGGAATTTGATAAATTTTAATTATATTTAAAGTCACGTATAGTATGTAACTTAATTATCTCCCATGTCTCTTAATTATAAACCCATTATTTCTTCTAACGGTAATGAAGTATTGATTCTAACAAGGCTTTTCCCTAATTGCATTATCACTTGGCTGATAGAAAGCATTTTACCTTGTTTGAGAAATATTATAACTTGCCTATAGCAATATGTAACAGTCTATAAGCTATAGGTGACTATAAAGCAGTATGGCGGCACGGTTTTGTATTTTGGCCTTTGGGTTTCCTGTTTGACTCTTTGTGGATAAAGTCAGACTGGGGCATCCTTGGGCCACCATAGAACCAGATGATCCACTGTTCACTTCAAAATCTCTAACTAGCCATATACGTACAAATGCATCATGGAGCAGCAACATATGTCCCCATACAAAGAACCCCTCAAACAGCTTATACTGTATACTCCCTATCCTATCCTATATAATAAAGTTCAAGTGTCTCTGCGTCCAGTCCCTGTGTCCGTGGAATCGCGCTACTGCGCATGTGCCGCACTGACCGAATTTACCAGTTTTCGCCACTAGAGGTCGCCAATCACTAGCTAATGCTATCAGTACCAGTACTTAGAATACAGACAATGGAAGCCTGTGGTGAAGTCTATAAGGTAAATGCCTCTAACCACTGCTTTTAGTGTTCAATTCCCATTGAGTGATCATTTATGCTAGCAAAGTAGATAGACGTGCAACTTCGCACCCTTACGCTGTGGTGTGTTTTACCATTGTGGGTGATAGTCTGAAAAACGTAAATACGTTACCGTTCGCCGACCAGAGTGTAAATTCGCACGTTAGTGAATTTGCATAGCGCAGGCGAAAATTCGCCTACAACAATTCTGTTTTTATAAATGTTCGACAACATATGTTCTAGCGCCCGTTAATTTAGCGGGCTTAATGTAAAGTTCAAGTGTCTCTGCGTCCAGTCCCTGTGTGCGTGGAATTGCGCTACTGCGCATGTGCCCCACGGACCGCCTCTGGCGAATTTACGCTAGCAAAGTAGATAGATGCGTAACTTCGCACCCTTACGTTGTGGCGTGTTTTACAATTGTGGGTGATAGTCCGAAAAACGTAAATACGTAAAATTGTGGGTGATAGTCTGAAAAACGTAAATACGTTACCGTTCGCTGACCAGAGTGTAAATTCGCATGTTAGTGAATTTGCGTAGCGCAGGCGAAAATTCGCCTACAACTATTCTGTTATTATAAATGTTTGACTACATATGTTCTAGCGCCCGTTAATTTAACGGGCTTAATGTAAAGTTCAAGTGTCTCTGCGTCCAGTCCCTGTGTGCGTGGAATTGCGCTACTGCGCATGTGCCGCACGGACCGTCTCTGGCGAATTTACGCTAGCGAAGTAGATAGATGGGTAACTTCGCACCCTTACGCTGTGGCGTGTTTTACCATTGTGGGTGATAGTCTGAAAAACTTAAATACGTTACCGTTCGCCGACCAGAGCGTAAATTCCCACGTTAGTGAATTTGCGTAGCGCAGGCGAAAATTCGCCTACAACAATTGTTTTTATAAATGTTTGACTACATATGTTCTAGCGCCCGTTAATTTAACGGGCTTAATGTCTAGTATACCTTATATTCTAGTATCTACCAGTATCTGAAAAGTGAAAATGTATATAAGACATACCTTGGTTGCATCCAGTTGTAACCAGACATTCCTCTAATCCATGGGTCCCAACCATTTTTATTTGTGAGCAACAATGTTCTTGGAATGCCAAATAAGGTGTTGTGATTGGCTATTTAGTAGCCCCTATTGTATGTGGTCTTTCAACATACAGGAGGATCTGGTGTTTAAAGGGAAACTGTCATGGGAAAACATGTTTTTTTCAAAACGCATCAGTTAATAGTTCTTGTTCAGGTTGACGCTGTATAAGTTTTATGATGGGACATTTACACATGGCATGTACTAGTGATGTGCGGGTCGAGAATTTGTCAACCCACACCCGACCCTAACCCGCTCCCTCCTATTCCGCACTCGGCCCAGGCTGCTGCTACCCTCTATTTTTAGACATGGGCCTCAGTGACGTCACAAAACAGGTGGGCGGAAGTCTATAAATTCCAGCGCCGGAGGTTCTGAGCGGGGAGAACAGAAGTAGAGCTGGATCCGGACCCTTCCGCAACCCAAAGATTTTGTGCAGGTGTCCTCCCAAACCCGCCTGACCCGTGGGTTTCGGACTGGCCCGCACATCACTCGCATGTACACTAGTATTTACAGACAAAATAATAATAAAGAGATATAAGGGGTCATTTACTATAACCCCAGAAACAAGTACTAGAGAACCTAGGGGCACAAATTGCAAATGGATTTATATTCATGGGACCCAAGCAGGTCTCAGTGCTCCGTTTTGACAATTCAGCAAGTAAGATAAGAGCAGGACAGTTCATAAGTGTGCAAAAAACATTTACTGTTATGCCTGTGTTTTTGCACTATGCACCCAGCCCCACAGTACACTGTACATTACCATTTACAGCGTTTGATGGGTTTGTTCTTAGAAGGCTGGTGAAGGTTCAATGCATTTCCTATTTTAGATGGAGGTAAGATGTGCAGGCAGCATAATATACACCTTGTGAAGTGTAACTAAGGTATAAACTACTATTTATCCAGTCAACATTAATAGTATTAAATATCTCCCTCTTCCAGCCACCCATCTGATGGGAGCGTATAACACTTGCCTACACATAATCCGTGTCGGACTGGCCCACCAGAAAACTCCCGGTGGGCCAAGGTGTCAGTGGGCCCTCATGCTGCTAAACTTTTGGCCTATTTCATGGCCATTCCCTATTTCTATGAGAATAAAGAGGCTAAATAGATGGAATAATTGATTATAGTATGTAAAGAAAACAAACTAGGAGAATAGAGCTTGATTGAGGAGATGAAGAATATTATTACTGAGAGTGGGCCCCTGGTCTAAGGTTTTATTGTGGGCCCCTGGTCTAAGATTTTTGGGTGGGCCCCTGGTGTCCCAGTCCGACACTGCACATAATTATGGAAATCCTTTCTGTTTTCTATAACTTCATGCTTTAATGCTTGAGACTGACTGATGGGCTAAAAACACCTCACTGAGGGGCTATATATTGAATATATATATATATATATTCTGAGAAGTGAAAGCACTCACAGCAAATTGCATCACATAAACAATGTGTTTCTTTATTGCACGCTTACATCTACGCAATAAAGAAACACATTGTTTATGTGATGCAATTTGCTGTGAGTGCTTTCACTTCTCAGAATATGCCAATACTTTGGTTAGCACCCAGCTGTGACTTGTGAATGGTGAGTGCCATTGGATGGAGCTATATATATATATATATATATATATATATATATATAAATAAACTCCATGCCACATTCGCAATAAAACATTTATTATTTTTTACTATAAGACCTGTGAGTGCGGATCTTTGTGCTGTTGATTCCTATATATATATATATATATATATATATATATATATATATATATATATATATATATATATATATATATATATATTGGACATTCTGAAAGACTTTTAGATGGTACCATTCTTTTTGCCTTTTCTAAATTCTACATTTTGAAAGTAGGAGTTATTCCATTTTTGTTCTGTAGTGCAAGATGTTCTGGAGATACTCACCATTTTCTGGAAAGAATATGCAATAGGATGGTTAAAGGATTCAAATAAACAGACTGATACCATCATCTTCAAGAAGGAAATTAAATAAAACTGTCATCTGAAAAATATCAGTCAGCAAAAAAACACATTTCGCAGCAAAGGAGCTTTTCCAAACTGATGATATCTCTTTGCAATGAATTTAGTATTCTGTAATGTTCATAGAAAAGGTGAAGGAATATACAGACAGAGCAGCAGGTATTGAAAACAAATGTTAAAGATGCATTTCTCCCACTGAAATCATTGTCGTGCTTTGTGTAACATGCATGTATATTGTGTGCTTGGTCTCTTTTATATCCATTTACTGCCCAATGGCTTTGAGTTTGCTTGATTTTAATTAATGTTTTTCACTTTGGATGGTTTTCTAGAAAATACTTACTTGTTATAGTACCAGAATCCTTGTTCTAAATGTGGCTGCAAAAGATAATCACGACTTGTCATTGGATCATGGAACACGTTGTACACGTAATGACTAATGATACAACCGATGTTGTTTGGCTAGAGTCAGCAGCCATTTACTTTATCACGTCACCCATAACCTTGTTACTGGCTCTGCATCTGTGTAATAAAGAACCTGCCTTCAAATATCTCTCTGCTTGTCCTGGAATCATGTGAATGTGGTTCCCATATCAGATGGTGGCAATTCAATGATTATTGCCATTTAGGTTTAGCAAATGTATTCCTCAGAACTTTAGACAGATTATTCATCATCATCATCATCATCATCATCATGAGTCTACAAATGTAAGGTCCCTATCATATTCACAGTCCAGATATGGGGGGCAGCACATTCATCAGGGGGTTAAAACTTCTTAAAAAATGGAACTTGAGTTTTAGGGACATGGAAAATCTCCCTAGAAAAGAATTTTATAGATTGGTGCTTGATTCCATTTCTACTTCTGCACTGATTTCAAAAGATTGCCCTACGAGTATGGGGATTGTATTACATTTTTGAATGGCCATAGGCTTCCCATGAAAATTTTTGACAATGCGTTACAGGGAAAACTTTTCATAAGGGGAAATGTGAGCTATCTAAATGTTGTAGAGATATTCTGTCCTTGGGGATGTGGAGAAGAAGAAACTATGGATTTTTTGATAAACTGTTTCCCCACAATCTTTATGATCATGTCCTGACAATACTGGGTATTAAGGGCCTTTGTAGGGGAACTTATGAGGAAAGGGCCTATGGTATCATTCGCAGGAAACATTAATTGAGAAGGAAACGCTTTTCATTATTTTTTCTGTAATTGGGTATCACTTATAGATGAGTAGGTGTGTCAAAACCGTGGAACCATGGATCTGAATTTGTATTTTATTAGGCTTAAAGAAATTTGTAAAAATAAAGAAAATATAAATTGGTGGAGGGGAAATAATTTTACACGGGAAATTACTTTTGATGATGATATTTAATTTGCTTTCTGTCAACAAATGTTCATTCATAACCTGCCTATGATTTGAACATTTGAATGTTGGCGTATTCTGTCTTTGCTAATGTTTTATTTAATTATTTAATCAAAATCCCTATCACATTCACAGAAACTTTGGTCAATTTTATCAGGAGGCTATTAAAGGGGACCCGTCACCCAGACAGAAAAAGCTGTATAATAAAAGTCCTTTTCAAATGAAACATGAAATCCAAATTATTTCCAAATCTATATTTTATATATTTAATATCCATTTTAAGCACTGAAGACCCAAACTGTAAAGCATATTCTATATGAGTAGTGATGGGCAAATGTATTCGCCAGTAGCAAGTTTGCGGCGAATTCCCACAATTCGCGAAACGCCAGTGAAAATCCGCCTGCCGAAAATTCTCCGGTGTAAAAAAACGAGATGCTCGTCCAAAAAAAGTGACGCACGTTAAAAAACGTGAATTTTTCACCAATTCGCAAATTTCACTGGAATGTGTAGTGCTTTTAAACACAGGACAATATCTTGCTGGTCTTTCCTGCTGCTAACTGTTCCTAACTGCTCCTTTATAAGTTAAAAAAAAAAACATTGGCACCAGGGCCCCCCTTACAAATGAAAAAAAAATTGGGTCCCCAAAAATATTTTTTAAAAAAACCTTGGCACAGGGCCCCCTTACAAGTTAAAAAAAAATTGGGGCCCGAAAAAATTATAATAAAAAAAAAACATCGGCACCAGGGCTCCCCTTACAAGGTAAAAAAAATTGGGGCCCCAAAAATATTTTTTTTAAAAAACCTTGGTCGCTACAAGTTACAAAAAGTTAAAAAAAATCGGGGCCTGAAAAAATAATTAATAAAAATAATTAAAAATAGTTTTTTTTCCTGGTGCTCCTGCTGCACTGCTTAGCATACCCTCCCCAACTCAGTTATTCATGAATTAAAAAGTATTTTATCCACTCATTTTTGCTGCTATATACTGTTGCCGTTCTTATCTATTTCTCCTACAGCCCCAATTCCCATCCATTCCAGGCACAGATAAGCATTTCACAATGTGGCTGCTAAAATATTTTGATGAGATAATAAAACAGTTTTCATTTTCCTTAGAAAGTACACGATTTTGTAATATCTCATTAAACATGATCTCAGGCTGAAAATAGATTTAATTAACCTTTTTAAGGCATTGCATCAAATTCTGCAGACGGTAGAAGTGCATGGTCAAATAATCCTCGCCTTTGTTCAGATCTGCTTCTAATTATCTAAACACTAGTTATCTACTTTCACCTTACTTGGCCTCGCCGTTCCTCATCCGTGTGACTTAAATAAGAAGTTCGAAGTCTCCAGATTACGCAGTCAATTGCAGAATGCCAGTGGGCTGTAGAAGAAACAAAATATACATCACAGGCAAATGAAGCTATTCGAGTGCTAAATTGTTCCGCATACATCTAGGCCATGCGGCTTAATACATGCAATTCAGTACAGCATTGAAATATCATTGAGGTTTTTTCCCTTTAACTATTGCAGTAGCAAAACGATGTAAAACATACAGGTACAGTTTTCTTGGTATTGTCAATGGTTATCAACTAGTTACAATAAATGGGTATGGGCCATGACTAGTGATGGGCGAATCTGCAGCGTTTCTCCAAATTTTTTGCAAATTTCTAGAGAAATTCGTGAAACGGGCGTCTCATTTTGGATGCGGGCGTCTGTTTTTGGACGCGGGAATGCATTGCCGGATTTAAAAAAAAATGGACACCGGCGTCCAAAACGAGACTTCGGCGAATTTTTACTAGCGCATCGCAAATTTATTTGCCTGTGCGAGTTGCAGGAGCTCGCCACAAATTCGCCCATCCCTAGTAGTGATGGGCAAATCTATCTCGTTTCGGCGAAAAATTTGCAGCACGTTTCTGAAGCGTGTTGCGTCATTTTCGGCGCACGACTCGTTTTTTTTTATGCCAGCTAATTTTCGGCAGGCAAATTTTCAATGGTGTTTCGCGAATTTATTTGCCGGCGGCGAATCGTGGGAATTCGCACCTGGCGAATAAATTCGCCCATCACTAATCACTAGCCATAACCACTGGACTAAAGAGAATTTAGTTTGTAAATAATATAAGGTAATTTTCCTCTGGCCAATACTCACCAGTGTCTCACCAATTGGCTCCTGAGCCACACAGGTGTTAGGTCATACCTCCAAACTGTCCTGTTTTCTGCAGAACAGTCCTGATTTTGAAATGTCCTTAGTTTCTTGTTTGATCTCCTGTACTGATGCCAGAAAAAGATACGTTTCTGAAACTTAACGAAAATAGGCTTTTTGGCAGAGAACACAGAACACTGAGCAGCTGCACTTTGATACATTTGTAACAATTTAAGATAAGCAGGGCTCTTGGGGAACCTGACACAACTTGAAGGGCAAGTTAAGTTTCATAACCTGCCAAATTTTGTAAAATTACATGGTAATTAGTAGGTGTGGCCATAATACAGATGGCCAATACAGTGGGTTGGACCTGGATAGCGCTCATAGCTCTTGATCTGGATTCCACCTAGCTGAGAGGTGGGTAGAGGACTTTGTCAGTGTAAGTGTCAGGTTAAGTAAGGGAAAGTTTAGCTAGTGGTAGTAGTTGTTTGTTGTAGTTGCTCTAGGAGTGAGAGGCAGTGGCAGAATATTTATTGAGCAGCTATATGCTGCAACAAGGAGGTTAGTTGGGGGGTACCACCCTTGCTCAGTAGCAGGGAAAGTTGCTAGGTAGCAATATACCCAATGGGATTTCCGGTGCTGGGGGAAGGTTTACTAGAACAGGTTGTACTACCCCCTAACAGGAATAAATGTGTTTAGAGGCCTCTCTGTCTGTATACATTGTACTGTGATACTGATTTATTGCCTGTAATTCAATAATTAATGGGTGTGGCCATAAAATGGAGGTGGTCAAAAAATGTTCACAATGCTCTGCGCTGCTGATGGTTTTGTCCCTCTTTACGTTTTTTGACATGTTGGGAGGTATGTGTTCACCTTCCTATTGTTCCTTGAGTTAGATGGCAAGAAAGACTTTTGGAATTGCAAGAATTTAAAAAAAAATAATGCACGTTAGTACTTCGTCAAAACAGTTGCGGCGTCTCAATGGACGCCGTCACACAAAATGGTCGCTGGCATTAAACTTTTTTTTCCACCACAGAAATCCGCTGCAAATTCGCCCATCACTATTAAAACCAGCTCCAGCTTCTCTTTACTTTATTTGCCAATAAAGTGGGTTGGGCCTGGGAAATTGACATTTTTAAAAACATATGATGATCTGTAGTCTGATAAGTTTGCAAGATGAGTGGCCACAACTTGGAATAAGTGTACAGATGTTTAAACAGCACGGTTGAAATTTGTTAAACATTCCGACCATTTCTTGTCATGTATGACCAACCTTTGTTAAACAGATCATGTCAAATGAATACATGTTTTTTTTCCGGATACATTAATTGTGCTGCTGAGATTCAAATCAATTGAACTGGGGCACTGAGCAGATCTGCTTCTCTCAGCCTGCAAAATACGCAGGCTGACAACAACCTTGCTGTTGCACTGCAAGCAGCCTATTTCCAGATCAATGGGAAGGTAACTAAATGACAGCTCCCCAACATAAGATAAAAGCTCCCTGGTAGAATAGCACTCAATAGTAAAAATCCAAGTCCCGCTGCAACATCTCCAGTTATATTGAGTAGGAGAAACAATAGCTTATATGAAAGCAGTTCCATTGTGAAGTATTGATTGAATACACTTGTTGGTTCGGGAACAAAAATATATATGGAACAGTGTCATTTAGAAATAAACACTACACTATATAAATCATGGAAGTATCCCTTTAAGGGAGCCCTTTGTTGGAAGATTTTCCCCTAGCTGGGCAGTGCTGAATTGGCAGCAATGTACTTCTTAGAAAAAGATTATATTTAAAGGAGAACTTAAGCCAACCCAACAAACTGAAAATCTAAAAATGTGTAGATTGTTAACGGTACCCCAAACTGAACCACACATTTTATAAATGCTTATGCTGATTGCAAAATAATCACCCAAAATCCATCTTGACCCTTAATCTCCCTAGCCACCATTTTCAACCCACTACACATTTAGGACTGATGGTTGCCTGGACCTGAAAGCATCACCCTGCACACTGAGCATGCTCTGGGGTCAATAATTCTCAGACAGGAGTAGCAGTGAGCACAGATAAGACCCATGAGCTAGAACACAGATTGATTTGAGATGGGAATGTTAGGGAATAATCCAAAGACCGGAGATCACCGAGGTAAAAGGAATAATCCAAGTTTATTATTTATATAATAAACAAGAACGAGCTCCGTGGGTTCTGATACACAAGTAGGTCAGAACTGAGAAACAAAAGATTGACCACACATTATATACCCTCTAGTGGGGAACTTCATGGGAATGGTATGTGAACGGAGTAAGGAAGGGAGTTTAGGGAGTGAGGAGGAGTGCAAGTCAGTGTGATTAGCTAGTTATGTGAAAATAAAGGGAGTACCACTATGTGTGAGCTTCAAAGCTATTGCACCTTGTTACTGAGAACAAAATAGTGATAAAACATAGCAGATGTTACACATAACCTTGAATAGTTTCTGGAAGGGCCTCATAGGCACTCAGAAGCTGTTCACTCCATTAAGGGGGGCCAAGCAAGGCCTGCAAGACTTTTCCCCTACAGGAACAAAGACCAAGTGAATTGCAAGGTACAAACTGTGCCACTTAAAATGTTTGAAAGGACCCCTAAAATAAGGTCTTTTGCTATTAAGACTTTATTTACCCTTAAAATTTTAAAACATGTGATGTATGGTCTGCTGTAAAAGAAGCCATTGAAGGTTCAATAGTTTCTAAGGAGCAATGGTTATACGCGTTTAAAAGTGAAGATTTCTAGGATTTAGCTTTAAACACATTCATATCTTTCAGTTGGAGTTTATTAGCATTTTAATGACACACCTCTGTTAATTGAATCACACTAAATAAAATCTATAAATGCATAATATGTCCTACTGCCTGAAAGGTAAAACTTCTATTAAATTTTGAAATTTCTGTTGTCAAACCTTAATCTCTCTCCTTTATAGCTGCTTTAACATTTTATGCACATTTTATTTTTTCTGAGCAGATTTAGATCCCATTAAAGTTCTTCCAAAAACACTTCAATTGACCATGCCTGTGTTTGGAATACTTTAAAATGTTGTTACATGCCACATACAGTTAGATAACTAACATTTTCAATACCAGTGCTTGGTTTTTCCTCTTGGTTTTCTGTGCTCAGCAATAAGGACTACAGCATGCACTCTACTGATAGCAGTAGTTAAAATCTTAGAAGAAAAGTAGGACACAACTGGTGAAATTGGGCCAGAAGACTGCGTGCAGTAAAGTAGGAAACAGAGTGTTGTGTTTGGTAGCCGAGGATGAGGAAAGTATAACAGTGCTTTATTAGCAGGTTCATGCAGCCATTACATAACAGCAGTAAGTCTTACTTTCACTTTCAAGCTGTACAGAAAGTCCTGTGTATGCACAGTGACACCTGCAGTCCATTTGTATAAACACCACGCAGAGCTATATTTAAGAATATTTAAGAATATAAAAAGCACATGCTCATGACTCTGGATCTGGATTCCACCTAGCAGAGAGGTGGGTAGAGGATTTTTTCTGAGCAAGTGTCAGGTCAAGTTAGGGAAAGTTTAGCTAGTGGTATTTTTTTTTTTTTTGTTGTAATTGCTCTAGGAGTGAGAGGCAGTGGCAGAATATTTAGTGAGCAGTTACATGCTGCAACAAGTAGGTTAGTTGAGGGTTTGCACCCTTCCTCAGGAGAAGGGAAAGTTACTAAGGAGCAAGATACTCTTTGGGATTTCTAGAGCTTGAGAAAGGTTTAATAGAACAGGGCGCACTAACTGTCTGAAATAAGTGTGTTTAGTGTTCACTAATTGAAAGAAATGTATTTAGAGACCTCACTGTCTGTATACATTGTACTTTGATACTGATTTATTGCCTGCAATTCAATACGAGCAGTTCAAAAGTGCCCCAGTACACTGCAGCTGCATACCCCCTGTATCAGAACATTACTATAATTCTATAGCAGACCCATGGGTGGACTACACCAGCATGTTGGCAAGCATGTTAAAATGCTAAAGTTATCTGTTGCAGCCACTATGCCGGCAGTGGTGTAACTAGAGTGTGCTGCCCCCCCCCCCCTGCAAAAATATCATCAGAGGGGACCAGCACACTCTAATCCCCATCCTCTGCCCACTCCCCCACCCAACTCCACCAACTCATTGCCGACTTGAGTCTCCTTCTTAGTCACAGGTAAGAAAGAGGCTGGGGAAAAGGGAATTTTCTTATTAGCTATAGAGGAAGCAGACCCCAGAGTCCAGGCCCCCTGTTCCCCAGGCCCCCTCCACTGTGGGGTCTGCTTCTTCTATAGTTTAGCCACTTTATGGACATGACAGAGAGATGGACATGACAACTTAGCGTATTTTTCAGTCATCTGCAACAAGTCTACCAATTTCTGTCACTAATTTGCACCCAAAATCTAAGTTACCTGCTCCAATGAAATGTACAGGATCATCACCTGATGTTCTTTAATATAATGTATGGAGAAGGGAGGAAAGTGGTGGGCTGAGATTGGAGAGGTGTATGCTGGTTATTTTGAATCCAGGTTAGCAACTCGGTAGAGTGGCAATGGACTTGTACTTTACGCCTATCACTGACTAGGTGTAAGTAGGGTTGCCACCTGGCCGGTATTTTACCGGCCTGGCCGGTATTTTTGATGATTGATCCCGATTTTATTAATAGGAAAAAAAGATAAATAAATAGGAAGGCTGGTATATTTTTCCAGAAAAGGTGGCAACCCTAGGTGAAAGGTTCATATGTGCAAAATGTGTGTACTCAAAATGGGGGAATGTAATTAAAGTTGCAATGAGAAAAACAATTTGCACCAATAAGAATACAAATCTGCACTGTAATATTGTTCCTTAAACTATTATTGCATTGCGATTTGTTATTGTTATTTTAATTGCGCACTGCGAATTTTAAATGCGCACTCTTAAGTGCCAGTGCCAATTTTATAACGGGTGAATTAGCAGTTAATGGCACAAAGTTTTACACGGGTTTTCAGCACACACAATTATCCTGAAAAATTAGAAAAACAATGATTCTTTAAGTCAGTGATCCCCAACCAGTAGCTCGTGAGCAACATGTTGCTCTCCAACCACTTGGATGTTGCTCCCAGTGGCCTAAATGCAGGAGTTTATTTTTGATTTCCAGGCTTGGAGGAAAGTTTTGGTTGCATAAGAACCAGGGCTACTGTTAAACAGAGCCTTAAGGGCTCCTACACACGGGCGTTTTTACCTGCGCTCTCCTGCATTGCGTTTTGCTGTGTTCAAACGCAGGGGAGCACAAGTATAGACGCACTCAATTATTTTCAATGGGGCTGTACTCACACGAACGCATGTGAGCGCCGAATGCAGGAAGAATGCAGCATGTTGCGTCTGAATCTGCGTTCGGCACTTACACGCGTCTCGTGGGTACAACCTCATTGAACAAAATGAGGTGCGTCTAGACCTGCGCTCCCTGCGGCTGAACGCAGCCAAACGCAAAGCAGGGGAGCGCAGGTCAAAAACGCCCGTGTGTAGGAGCCCTAATACAGGTTGCTAATCCACATGGGTGCTACCAAAGGGCCAATTACAGCTCTTATTTGGCACCCCAAGAACATTTTTCATGCTAGTGTTGCTCCCCAACTCCTTTTTCTTCTGAATGTTGCTCACAGCCTCAAATGGTTGGGGATCCCTGCTTTAAGTAATCAGATTACTTACTGTGTACAAGTCATACAACGTTACCATCAGCAGCTAGCAGCTCCCTCAATGTCATATCGATAGACACTGAGTACTGCATTACAGGCCAACAGTGGGAATACAATGAAAATGAGCAAAAAATTGAGGATAAAACAACGTTTGTTTTTGAGACAGGTTTGGATCTGTTATCCAGAATGTGTAAGGCTATAGATTTTCTTAATAAGGGGTCGCTGTGGCAAATAACACTGAAATCAACGGACAATAGAAAGTACTACACAGCTACAACTACGCACTATACATCTGGTACATAGTGACATCTACTGGCCACATATATGAAACCCTTGTGTTTGTGTCACCAGCAGCTGGAATGAATACGTAGCACTGGCATTGCTCAATGCATTTGTTAATAAGCTAATCTAAGTGTTCTGCCAGTACTTTCCTTTTGCTGATAAGATTTGCCAGCACATGTAATATCCTTTCAGTTTGCCCTAAAGAGAAAATCGAAAAAGTGTTCCCTTAGGTGTCATTTTCTAGAAACCAAAGTAAAAGGCTATCACTGCTCACCAGAAATCATCTTTTAATAGTTTAACAATGTGATTTTCAGCTTTGTATAGTAAGTCTGGGATGATGGACTCATGTGTAATTGATACACAGGCAAAGCTTTAACATTATCTCTAGTAATAGTCATATATAGCATGATTTAACTGCATTTGCTTGAATTATATCAGCTTGCCGGGATTGGTAGTGGACAGATGCTCAGCTATGGGAGAATTCTCTTTGATCTGTGGATGCCGCATTGTATAGAAAGCCTATGGAATGTTTCTGAGAGCTGCAGCATGACTTCCATCTCATTGCAGTGCAGGGTGAGCATACATTCAGTGAAGTGGGATATTTAATGTTATTTTGCTTGTTAATGCTCTGTAAATGTGGATCACGCTGTGTAAAAATATCAGTTCTAACTGATAAATCATAGTATGAAGAGATGTAGCCTCCAGTGATCTTACAATGATACCAAATACAAATTAGATCAAATCATAATATATATGCTGCTGGCTTTGAGCTTTTTTTTTTTGTATGTATGCTCCTATTCCCCAGCTGTTTAAGGTTAGTAACACATACATTCTCAGAACTCCTGTTTCACAGAAATAATAAGGCCTAGGGCAGACTGGGGGAATTTGACTTGAGCTGAGTTGGCAAACTGTATTGGTAAAAAAATGTCCTTAGATGTTGTTAATGATTTCCCTCTTAAAGGAGATCTAAACCCTCTTTCTAAATTTTTTTAAAATATGGAATATGGACAGAGGAAAAGGGAAAGGTGGTGAAAGGGGACTATTAGACAGGGACACTGTTTAGGAGGGGGTTTAGTTCTTTAAATTGTGGGGAACCATCTGGCGCTGGAGCAACAAACAGGAATCAGTTGACAGCACTTGCTTGAGAGCTTGAGAGCACAGTATTGCTATATTTTTGGATGGGAAGCAATGGCAGACACAGAGTTGGACTGGGCCAGCAGGATACCTGGAAAAAAACCTGTGCTTCACCCACATTATGTGCTGTAGCCTTAATCTTGCAATTTGCCAGAAAAGGAAGGACAGACACAATAGCCCTTGATACACCAGTACAGACGTACAAGTGGTGTGTATAGTTGCAAATCCAACCATTGCATATATTTAAGATGCACATGTGGCTGCCTTCATAGATGACACCAATATTGTGGGTGCTGCATACTAGTGATGGGCGAATCTACCCAGTTTCGCTTTGCCGAAAAATTCACGAATTTCCAGCAAAATTCGCGAAAAAATCCGCGAAACGAGTCGCGGCATGTTTTTTTTTGCAAATTTTCACCAGGCGAATTTTCGCTGGCGTTTCGCAAATTTATTCGCCAGCGGTAAATAAATTTATTAAGCAGTTATGTTGTAGCAGAACTTTGATGTGGTGATGGAATTAAATGAGCTGCATAGTTCACGTGGCTAACAAGGTGTCCAACCCTCTTCTCTAATGCACTGAAATAAAAGAGTTTTTTAGGGTAGTCCTGTGATTTTATAGATGCAGTAAAAACTGGTAAGATTGTATCTGTATTCATCCTGCACTGTATAACAAATTAGTTGCCCTTTTTTGCATAAGATTCTACTGCAAGCCTGTGATGTAGGATTTGATGAAATATAACACAATCATAGTCTAAACTTCCAACTTTTATTCTTTCCATGAAAGAAATATACAAAATCAAAGTTAACAAAATGTGTAGTCAGCACTGGCAATATTGCCTTGCAATGGTCTAGATAGTTTGTCCTTTACTATTTCTGATATACTGTGGTGTTGGAAAGTAGAGATTTGAAAGTAGTTTTGTGTGAATCATAATTCCCGTCACACAGTTTGAACAGCCCTGTGGAAGAGAAAGTAGAGAAGAAACAAAACAATATAATGAACAAGGGAAACACTGTAAGAGATGGACTATGACCCTACTACTGTCTCCTTGTGCTCCACCTCTTTTCTCCCTTCCAACATCCCATAACATGTTGCTTGTAGCACTAACAAGGTTACAGTCAGTACCAGTGCAGTAGCTAGTTTATACTGCTTAGTGACTGCAATGATGATCCCAGAAAGACCTCTTCAGTATGAAGGGACAGAACTAGTCTGGAGGGCTGAACATGGTGGTCAAGGCAGTGGTGTGGCACAGTGAGAAGGTAATATGCACACAGCCCATTTCTGTTTTACATAGGACAATGTGACCTTAAGGAGGTTATATGCAACACTTTCACTTGTTTTCATTTTTGGGGGCATGTTTATGCACTATAACAAATGTTGGGAAGTCCTCCTGTGGTCCATTACTTTTTTACCTTGGAACATTTCCTGCCGAGACCCATTAGGATCAATGATGATGTACCTATCCAAACAATAATATGATAAGTAATACGCCTAACGCCGTTATGTAATTGGTCAAAGAGGACTGTTACTCATAGGTAGCTGTAGCTGATCAGAGAGGAACCCAACCAGGTACAGGGGGATGTTAATGCATGAAGAGCCATCCCACTGTAAAGAGCAACAAAACTGGTCTCCAAGAAAGGTGGCTGGTCATAGATCAAAAATATAATAGGAATACCAATACAAACAAATAAAAAATACCGTCCTAACATCAATTCATCTTTATGCTTTCATTTTTTTTTACATTTGGAGACGCATTTATCAAGGTATAGACAGCAGCAAAATGAGCATGAGCTCCTGAAGCCAACCATGTGTCCATGTTTTAGCTACTTGGAATAAAATCAAGTTTTATCCAGACCGGTCTCTATACCTCACCTAAACCTACGGGTTCAGGGTGATTCACCAAGACAACGGAGGGTATCAGTGAGTGCGGTTTAACAATGTCTTACACATTCATTGCTGAGGTATGTAGGTCAAGCCTGGATATTATAGACCTAAGGCAAGGGTGTACAACCTTTTGGTTTCCTAGGGCCCCATATGAAATACACAAACACTTTTGATTTGTAAAAGTAAAGAAAATGCATAGAAAGGAACTACAATACCAGTTGGATAACCAGATGGATCTATACACTGGAATATGCGACACCTGGATATTATATAGACGTATTATTATTATTACTACTAAATGGGCAATGGGCATGAGTCCCCTCCCCCCCCCACTGTCTGCTTCTATATCCTTTGCAACATGACGTTCCTTCAGGAACCAAGCATTTCAAGCTGGGCTGCATTCATATCCATCCTGCCGCAGGTTGTACCCCCCTGACCTAAGGTTTATACACCTGGGCCATTTCCTTGCATCAGGTGAGCCAGCATTTTGAAAACTTAGCCTTACGATTGGTATTGAGCCGCATTTCCAAATTTACTTGTACATTTAACAAGGGTCGAATTTTGAATTCAAGTGAGTTTTTTAAAATTCTCATAAACTCCCATGAATATCACCAGTCGACCAATTCAAATTTATTAATACATTTTTTCAGCTCGGACTAATTGAAACAGCTGAAAACTCGAATTTCCAAAAAAAAAAACTCAAATGTCAGGAAGGTGGCAAACATCACCAAATTGATCCCTGGACCTCTCCCATTGACTAATACAGTAATCCAGCAGGGTTTGGGTGGTGAACAGTCAAATTTGAGCTCTTAAAGGGCGAGAGTATGATGCATCTCGAAATTCAAACTCAAATCTTGTTTGGATAATTCACAATTCGAATTTAGAGTTTTGACCAAAAATTTGATTTTCATTCAACTCTTAATAAATCTGCCCCTCTATATTAGTCTAAATTATGACTTTTTGTTTTGGACGGTCCTTTCATTTCATGCATCTACTGTATTTTGCACTTAACATAAAAAGTGGTATGTTTATTGAATAAACATAAGTGCCCTGAAATATTCAGAATGCATCTATCTAATAATGAGTTTGTTGGACTGCATAGACACCATGGCCAGATATTGACTTATTTTCACCATAATTACAATACATATTCCAACGATGAACATGGAAGCAGGCCAAAAGAAATATGACAGTAACAGTTTCAAGCCAAATTTTCGTGACAAAATGATACTCTTCTGTCTTCCTTTGGGGTCATAGAAACATGTGAAAGGCTGTTTTTTCCTGAAGTTTTCTTGAATGATATCGACGTGCATTTTTACTTCTGTGAAATTTTTTTCACATTTCGGTATATATGAACACTGCAATGATAGAAAAGTGACAAATTAAAAAAAAAAAAGAAAAACTAATAAAGCTTTTCTTTTTTGTAAAGCTTACCTGTATAACTATATATTGCCATAGTAGTAAATACCCTATTGGTGAATGCAGGGTGGAAGCAGGGAAGATTACATTCTACAGGTGTAGGATCCATTATCCAGAAACCCATTGCTAATAAAACTTTGAATAAAAGGAAGGCCATCTCCATTTCAATCAAATACATTTTAAAAATGATTTCCCTCAGTAACAATAAAACATTACCTAGTACTTGATACAAACTAAGATATAATTAAACCTTATCAGTAATAAAACAATCCTATTGGTTTTAATCAATGTTTTAATTATTTTTTTTATAGACTTAAGGTATGAAGAACCAAATTACAGGAAGAAAACCAGAAAACCCCAGTCAATGAATGTGATCCAACTTTGGCTAAAGCTATTAGAATTTCTAAAGCAGCAACTTATAAAAACAGAGAGACAAAAATGAGCAGTACATTTGGATTTTTCTCAAAAATGGCTAATAAAAAAAGAAAAATCACAATGCTCAGAAAGGCACTTTTGCAGGTTTATTTTAACTCTTATCAACTTTAGTTAAGCTTTGAAGGAATATAAACTTTTTTTTTACCAAATATATTATTGCTCTCACAGCCCTAGGCCCTCCAGTTCATTTGGATGTTGGCTAGACTCCATTCCCTGCTATTCCCTGCTTAAAGCACAGCAATAAGGCAGAAACCAAAGAGAAAAATTTAAAAAGTCAAATATTAGTACAAAATATATGGGTTTATTGAAAACACAAACATGAGGATTAATTTACCATCTTCATTGCAGTATTCCAAGTGCAGCTTCAGACACAAAGGGGTTATTTATTAAAGTCCAAATGCAAAAACTTGAACTACTTTTTTACTATAAAATCTGAATTTTAGTGGGAAAAATCCTCAAATTTTTCAAGATTTATTAAACCCAGAGGATGCAAAAAGTCAGAATTTGAAAATCCAGCATCTTAGACCTAATATATATATAGATATATAGACAAATACAAAAGGTCCTCTGTACTCAACCCATTATCAATATATTTAAGACATTGAGACATTCTGTGCATACAGCTACTAAAAATGCCTTACCCTTTAAACAACAGGGATTGTTTGTCCATATATTGCAATATATTTAAGCTGGCCAACTACGTCAAAGTCATCCCATATCTGGCCAGTCCTACGCTCAATTTTCATCTAATTCATTAAGAATTCTATTGCTTCATTAAACATTTTACAAAGGGACTAAGTTTTACCTGCAACTTACTTGCTGCTATATATATATATATATATATATATATATATATATATATATATATATGTAGTCCCTACTCTATGTGGGAGTTTCTGTGGTCTGCGCTGGAATTAGCCTGAAAATCTGACTATTTCAGGCACTAATTTGAAAAAAGCATGAATTTGTAAAATACACGGAGCATCAGGAACTGGCGATAAAATTTTACTTTTAATAGTTCATTTAAAAATGTTCAAATATGTATAACACACTCACGGGAATCTGCACTTTACACATTTTGTGGCATCTCACCACTTCTTCAGAAGCGATGAATTGATCACGTTAATTAATTAATTGATTAAATAAAACATCAACACATTCAATGATTGCATCCATTTTACTGCAAGTGTGTGATGGAAAGGTGCTATGGCAGGTATCAATAACATTTATTGTAATACTAAAAAATAAATAAAGTACCTGATCATTCACCTCTGGAGTTTCCTCTGTGTGATATAACATGTATATATCCTGGGAGAAATTCACATTTACAAGCACTTCAAGGCAGGGGTAGTATGAGCTCTTATCGCATTCTCCATTCGTACTGTAAGTGCAGCTGACTTTATCTTTGAAGGAAGAATTGGCCACTGTGCAAACTGATTTGTCAGTCCAGACGCTGTTAAAATAGTATTATATTATACATGGGCTTTTCATATGACCAGGGCTACAAGAATTATTTACACTTTTTAAGATTCAGTTACCCAAAACCTATTGGGGATTCCTCTCCCCTTAGAATACTAAAGTGAGTATGTTTTTTGACAAACCTATTACCTGGCTAAAGACGCTCTTAGGAACACACATAATGAAACAATTTACCAGACTTGTAGCAGTTAATACACATTTTAAAATAAGCATACTGTTGAGTAGTGATGGGCGAATTTATTCGCCAGGGGCAAATTAGCGTCGTTTTTGACGCAACGCGCGAGTCAAAAACGTGCCGCCACTCGTTTCGCAAATTTTTTCGCCAATTCGCAAATTTCGCTGGAAATTCGCAAATTTTTCGGCTAAGCGAAACAGAGTAGATTCGCCCATCACTACTGTTGTGTTAACAGATTAACTTAGAGCCAAGCCAGTCTCCCTAAGCACCACCTTGCACCCTCGTGCATGCTCGTGCACACACAGTGATGTCACATGAGGAGTGTCTGAGCCTGTAATTACAATTTCAGTTGGGTGGGGGTGAAAAGTGCAGGGTAGGCAGATGGAAGAGGAATATACCCAGCACTCCGCTAGCCTTTGCACCTTAGGTACTAGTTCCGGGCCATGGTACAGATAGTAGAGTCCTGCACAGGTCTGGTTGAGAAGACCCATGTCAGGGCCCATCAAAAAACCTTAGATCAGGGACCCACCAGAACTATTATTCTTCTTCTCCTCAGTCAACCTCTATTCTCCTAGTCTCTTTTCTTTACATACTATGATCTATTATTCCATCTATTTAACCTCTTTGTTCTCATAGAAATAGGGAATGGCCATGAAATAGCTGAATTGTTTAGCAGCATGAGGGCCCACTGATACCTGGACCCACCGGGAGTTTTCCTGGTATCCCAGTGGGCTAGTCTGACACTGCCGACAACCCATTATGTCCCCCTATCCAGACCTGCTACCCTACTTGGACTTTGAGTCGTTGGGCTGAAGTGACTTCACTCCAGCGATAGATCCGAAAGATAAGGGTAAAAAAACTTGACACATACCCAGGGGAGGGTTGGAAGGCTCACTCCCCCACCTTAGCCGGGGACACAGGTGGGCCACAAGTGGACTGCCCACACATTCAGGTAAGCAGGGACTTTCTGCCCGAAATTCGACTTGATGTAAGACCCTGACATAGAGTAAACTTCTACTGCCTGGGCAATTGCCTTGCATGGTGTCTCTCATTCTAAAAATGCTTCATATGAACATATTTTATCCAAAAATAAGTGAAAAATACTCAGTTCTTGTAACCAATATTTTTTAAGCTTAAATGGTAAATATTACCATTATAGTAATTTATCCAGGGAGCCTTTTATCAGTTTTTGAGATGTTTTATTCACTTTAAAATGGACTCGTCACCCAGACACAAAAATCTGTATAATAAAAGACCTTTTCATATTAAACATGAAATCCAATTTAAATTTTTTACAAAACCATTCATAGCTGTTTTAAGTTCATTTAAAAATCTCAGCTGTCAATCAAATATTGCCTGCCACTCCTTTATGCTTTAGGCATAGAGGCGGGGCAGATAATTACTTTCACTTTCCATTCAGCACTTCCTACATATCACTGCTCCCCACACATTCCCCCAGTTCTCTTAACCATTTAATTGTGTAGCCAGGACATGGGGGATAGACATCGGGTCCCCCATTCTGGTGCATAAACAAGATTCTGAGATGATACAAGGCTTGTCTTAATAACAGTGTCCACAAAATGGCTCCTGCCTGCTTGCTATTATTATGAATTCCCAGACTAAAGAAAACAGGATTAAAATAATTTATATAGTGTAATTAATGTTCATTTTGCTTGACTAATGTGATAAAATAGGATTTTGAATATTTTTTTGGGGTGACGGGTCCACTTTAAATTAGCAGATGCACCTTTTCAGCTGTCATTCACTTACAATAACATGTAACCTACAACAAACTGGTGCCTTCTTCCTCAGGCGTTATCTCCAAGGAAGCTAACCCCCACAGTCCTTTTCTTCATTGCCATTTCTCACAGCATCTCAACATTTTCTCACAGAAACTGCAATTTATATGGGTTTTTGAAAGTTTTGAAAGTTCTGTCCACAAAATATGAAGGGCAGAGTGTAAAATAAAAATATGCTACATAATGGAGGGGCAGATAAAAAAATTTGCACAAATTATTTACCACTAGTGATGGGTGAATCTACCCACTTTCGCTTCGCCGAAAAATGTCGCGAATTGGCGAAAAAATTCACGAAACGAGTCGCGGCACTTTTTTTCTGCAAATTTTCACCAGGCAAATTTTCGCTGGCGTTTCGCGAATTTATTCCCAGCGGCGAATCGCACGAATTCGCAGCGAATTCGCCCATCACTAGTTACCACTATGCTGACTCACTAAAATGCGAAGTTTCGTCTCTGCAGCTGAATGCTGGCGATGTTTCACTAGTGTTAATTCGTCAGCGTGAGCATTTCTTTGCAAATTTTCACTAACGTTTGTTTTTGCCTAAAGCTATTAGAATTTCTAAAGCAGCAACTTATAAAAACAGAGAGACAAAAATTCCTAAATGAGCAGTACATTTGGATTTTTCTCAAAAATGGCTAATAAATAGTGATGGGCGAAACGGCCGCGTTTCGCTTCGCCGAAAAATTCGCGAATTTCCAGAGAAATTCGCGAATTTTTCGCCGATTCGCGAAACGAGTCGCGCGTCATTTCCGACGCGTCGCGTCATTTACGGCGCGCGTCGCGTCATTTTCGGCGCGTCGCGTCAAAAACGACGCGCGACTCGTTTTTGGGCGGCGAATTTTTTTTTGCAAATTTTTTTTTGTCCATAGCTATACTAACCACCTACACTGTTTCAAATGAAAGCCTTTTCTTCTAGTCTGAAGGGGTGGCCTCTGGTGCAGTGATCCTCTATATGGGTAAAAAGGTCCCCTGATATTTGTCTATAATGTCCTCTAATGTATTTGTAAAGTGTAATCATGTCCCCTCACAAGTGCCTTTTTTCCAGAGAAAACAAATCCAACCTGGACAGTCTCCCCTCATAATTTAAGTCTTCCATCCCCCTAACCAGTTTAGTTGCACTTAGTCTCTGCACTCTCTCCAGCTCATTTACATCCCTCCTAAGGACTGGAGTCCAAAACTGCACTGCATACTCCAGATGAGGCCTTACTAGGGATCTATAAAGAGGTATAATTATGTTTTCATCCCTTGAGTTTATGCCCTTTTTTATGCAAGACAGGACTTTATTTGCTTTAGTAGCTACAGAATGACACTGCCCAGAATTAGACAACTTGTTATCTATAAAAACCTCAAGATCCTTCTCACTTAAGGAAATTCCCAACACACTGCCATTTAGTGTATAACTTGCATTTATATTATTTTTGCCAAAGTGCATAACCTTGCATTTATCAACATTGAACCTCATTTTCCAGTTTGCTGCCCAGTTTCCCAACTTAGACAAATCACTCTGCAAAGTGTCAGCATCCTGCATGGAACCTATAGTTCTGCACAATTTAGTATTGTCTGCAAAAATAGAAACCGTACTTTCAATGCCCACATCCAGGTCATTAATAAACAAGTTGAAAAGCAAGGGACCCAGTACAGAGCCCTGTGGTACCCCACTAACAACACTGGTCCGATTAGAAAATGTTCCATTTACCAGCACTCTTTGTAGTCTATCTTTTAGCCAGTTCTCTATCCAGTTACAAATACTATTTAAATCTGCCTCACCAATAGAACCTGCAGGAAGTAGTAAGGATGACCCAAAGAATTGGAGGGGAGAGCTTCCACCAGGACAAACTGTTGTGTTTGGTAGCCGAGTATTAGGAGAGTAGAGCAGTGCTTTATTAGCAGGTTCATGCAGCCATTACATAACAGCAGTAAGTCTTACTTTCACTTTCAAGTTGTACAGAAAGTCTGATTTCTGATGCGATGAGTTAGAAACCTTGTACAATAACTCCAAATAATAAAATGCAGAATTCTAAACACAATCTGTCAAGTTTTGCTTTGCTATGGGTTCATACATGCTATGCTGATCCCAATGATGGCTCTGGACTACAGAATACTGCTGAGCACTTTGCACTTTCTTAATATAGGCAAGAGGATGCACAAAATGTATTTTAAACAGGAGTGTAACTACAGACCTTGCAGTTACAGGGGTACCAAAGAGTGAGCAATTTAAATATATCTTGGTATAATAGGTCAGCTTACTTATGTTTTAGGGCCCTAAATTGAATTTGTTGTGGTGCTCATTAACATCTAGTTACACTACTGACTTAAAATGTGCTAACAAAGACCTTAACTGACACAAATGTGGAGAAAAACTGTTTTGCGCCTTCGATGGGAATATCTGATATAATGAGTGGTGTCAGAATATATTGCCACTGCATAATCACAATAACAAATTTCCAAAGGAAGCTGGGTTTTACTAAATAAATATACATTACCATTACATTACCGAGAAAGAAAGTTTTGATATAACATTTTTCATACTCCATACCTATATTTGTTCATCAAATGGTCTGATGCTTCTTGCTCAAGTACATTGTTAATTTGCTCTAGAATAACACCCCCCATTACTAAAATGTACCCCTTTACAGCCTTTTCTATTGGTAACAGGAGCTGAACCAAATGTTTTAAGCTATAAGAATGTGCATAGCTGTCTCACAAACAGTGTAGAGTCTACAAATAATATAATAATATTGAAGCATTACAAAGTATAAATACCTCTTTAAATATTTTGGCACCACTGTGAATCCAAAAACAGAGGACATCATAACAGAGCAAACCATCATTCCAATTCCCCAACAAAGGGCTCGCATTTCTCCTCGTTTCTGTACTGTGAACAGTTTCTTTTCCATTCTCGCTACATTTGGAATCCTTACGCCATGAATAATTTACTCAATTTTAAAAAAAGGTGAAGTTTTCCATGAACCTGTAAAGTTGTTAAAAATTAAGAGCAAGTTAAGAATATGAATATACACAGCAAATATGCTTAAGAATACAGTTGGACCTACAATTGGGCATTGAACCTGGGTATCTGGTGACGCTTTTCTTTAAGGGGGTATTAATTAAAAGTAATTTTTTTCACATTTTTATTAAAAAAAATTTGAGCAAACTCCCAATCACAAATGACCCGGATAGTCATGTGCCTAGAGGGGCTGGATCCTCTAGTGCCTAAGTCGGGGACCAGGCAACCCCGGGAATGAAGAATAGCTAGTGGCAGGTGAGCTCCCAGTACTAGTACACTCTAGGAGTGTAAGTCAGTTAGGGTTGAGCTAAAAAGAGCAGCTCTGAGCTCCAACATAGGAGTGACAGTTTGGAGGTATCTCTCCAAGGCCATATTGCCTGTAGTATAGGGATCCCAGCAGATAGGGAATCAGGAGAGATGATTCACCTTAGGTTGATCCAGACCTCTACCGGAATATGCTGCAGAGGTGAAGTGGGATGCCTGCCAAGTCTGTCCTAAGTGGATTGTCAGTAATTGTAAAGCTGTATGTGATGTGCATGCGCACTTTTCCTATGATCCACTGTGAAGTGAGTCAACCTGGGGACATTGTCTATGACTAATAAACAGTTATTTGTTTGCACCATAAGAACCTCCTGGCTCCCAATCATTTTGTATTTTGCACGCACAGTAGTCTGAGAGTTGTAGTTACACAACACCTGTAAAGGGATGCTTCTACTTAGTGAAGGCCTGGATCCTGAAGAGAGAGTCCAATGTCCAACCATGCTTCTACCTTAGCTGGACATTTAACTATTTGTGGTCTGCTTAGCCCAAATTAGTGTTACATATATATAAAGGTAGCCATTTAGACCACTCACTAATCCTCTCCAGCTCCACCACCATATCACAGGCAACCCCAATAAGCCCCAGCTTCCCCTATTTTCTCTAAGACTCTAGACTTTTCACTAGTGATGAGCGAAACTGACTGAAAAGTCAGTAGGTGCCATTTTTTTATGCATTAAAAATTTTTAAGCACAAAGCAATTTTTCTCTCTAGATCAGTGGTTCTCAACCTGGGGGTCGCGACCCCTTTGGGGGTCGAACGACCATTT
>CM044436.1:106983338-107100306 GCA_024363595.1 Xenopus borealis
AACACGTGGAACTGTCTTAAAGGGTCGTGGCATTAGAAAGGTTGAGAACCACTGCTCTAGATGCAATAAAGTCAATGGGCGTGTTTCTTGCGGTAGCTTTTTTGTCTCAGTGACTTTTTTTTGTCCGAATGCATTAATGTCAATAGGTGTTTTTTCTTATGTTGACTTTTTGTCTTTGCAACACTTTTGTCTTGCCGATTTTTCAATCGCGGCAAAATTTTTCACGGTGGATTTTGCTTCTGTTTCACAAAAAAATGTGCAGATGGCAAACTGCAGAATTTTGCTGTGAATCCATGTCTGCTGAAAAAAAGCATCATCGTTACTTTTAAAGGGGTGGTTCACCTTCAAGTTAACCTTTAGTATAGTGTAGAAGGGCCAATTCTAAGAAACTTTTTAATTGGTTTTCATTATTTATTTTTCATAGTTTTCTAATGATTTGCAATTTTCTTCTGTTTCTTTGCAGCTTTCAAATGGGGGTCACTGACACCATCTAAAAACAAATGCTCTGTAAGGCTACAAACGTATTGTTATTGCCACTTTTTATTCTTTCTATTCAGTCCCTCTCCTATTCATATTCCAGTCTCTTATTCGAATCAATGCAGGGTTGCTAGGGTAATTTGTACCCTAGAAACCAAATTGCTGACACTGCAAACTAGAGAGCTGCTGAATAAAAAGCTAAATAACTATAAAACCACAAGCAATAAAAAATTAAAACCAATTGCAAATTGTCTCAGAATATCACTCTCTACATTATACTAAAAGTTAACTCAAAGGTGAACAACCCCTTTAAGTATTTGAGGTTGTCACAGCTTAATCTAGACCAAGGGTTCCCAACCTTATTTACCTGTGAGCCACATTTAAATATAAAAAATTTGGAGTGCAATGTAATCATGCAAGAAATTCATGGGGAGTGCAAGATATGGGATATTAGTGGCAACTGGTAGCCCGTTTGTGTACTGACAGCTTACAGAAAGCTCTATTTGGCAGTACACCTCCTTTTTAAGCAACCAAAACTTGCTTCCAAGCCAGGAATTCAGAATTTATGCACCTGCTTTGAGGCCCTGGGAGCAACATCCAAAGGGTTGATGAGCAACATGTTGCGCAAGAGCCATTGGTTGGGGATCACTGATCTAGCCCATTCATTGAAGTTTTTTTGACAAGCAACAATTTTTGACGTGGGACAATTTTTATCACCTAATGGCGTCATTTTCACAGTGAAACATGGTGAAAAATTTCACAGTTCACTTATAACCTATATTTTTTCTGAGTCTACTGTACATACCTTTATCTGTTTAGTGGATGATCTCTAGTACAATCAGATCCATCTGTGCTGTTTTTATTTCAGCAGGGAACATTACATTTTTTCCTCTTTTTCAACACTATAAAATAAAAACAAAACAATCTAAATGAACCCCTCATGTACATCCTCATTTTAAAGATCTATCCCGTAATGCAGGTAATTTGCAGTATTTTTATTAGATGCCGATGTTCTCAAATGATCTTGTACAACGGAAGTGGTTAACAAAGGTGCCCGGGATTGTAGGGAGGGAATTCTTAGAATATGGGCTTATATGGGCTATTGTAGGGGAGGAGGGTAATACAGTACATGAGAATAAGAAGTGCCTTAGCCTGCCCACTCTGGGCCCCTGAAAAGCTGGTGTGATCCCTTGCCCTTCTTCCCTTTTTTTGTATGCTATCCAGGCAATTATCCTTGTACTTTTCTTTGTATTGTAGTTCACAGTTGGCAATTAAAGCACTTGTGGTTTATGACTACATTTTGTATCTATAGTAATAAGTCAAATTGTTTTGCTTGGCTAGTTTTCCGACTGGCTTTCTCAGTTCATTCTGAAAGTCCCAAAACGTCTCCAAAAATAAAAAAAATACAGCAAGTCCAATTGATTTGCCTTATTGCTATAGATGTAGCATGACCTGGGTGAATGAGAATCTTCCCAGACATTTTGTATTTTGATAATCCCTAGTTTCTTAATTGGGTTTAGGGTGTGTCACAACAGTTGGCATCTAATTATGTCCTTGCCATTTGGTACACATTCCTATGGTTCAGTTACAGGCCCACTGTGGTTAAGGGTTTTGGCATTTTATGATTGGTTAGGCATGGTAATGATGGAGTATCTGGTTTAACAAATAGGAAAGCTGTAGCTTACCTTCACCAATCAAAAGAAAACTTTGGCCAGGGCCATCATTGGGGTGGGGGGGGGGGAAAGGGAGGGACAGTCGTCCTGGGCTTCAGGGAGAGCTAGACATTGCCTAAGACATGAAGATCTGAAGAGTCGTAGCCAGTGTTTTTTTTTTTCATTTTATATGGGCCCCCCTGACCACCAATGATTTTTTTAACCTGTAAGGGGGGACTAGATGCCAGTGATTTTTTAAAATTAAAATTCTATGGGGCCCCTGACCACCAATGGTATTTTAAACTTGTAAGGGGGGCTTGGCCACCAATGTTTTTTTTTTACCTTCTAGGTGGACCCTTACCAACAATGTTTTTTTTTTTTTTAAATTTGCAGGTGGGACCCTGTCACCAGTAGATTTTTGGCCACCAATCATTTTTTCTCTAACTTTCATGAGGGGCCCCTGGCCACCATTTTCTTGGGTGACTTTGGCCACCAATGTAAAATTTTCAATGTTTATGGGGGGCCCCTGAACACCGTGATGTTTTTAACTTGTAAAGGGGGGCCTGGCCACCAATGTTTTTGTTTACCTTCTAGGTGGACCCTGACCACCAATGTTTGTTTTTTTAATTTGCAGGTGGGACCCTGGTCACCAGTAGATTTTTGGCCACCAATCATTTTTTCTTTAACTTTCATGAGGGGCCCCTGACCACCATTTTCTTGGGCGACTTTGGCCACCAATGTAAAATTTTCAATGTTTATGGGGGCCCCTAAACACCGTGATGTTTTTAACTTGTAAAGGGGGGGGGGCTGGCCACCAATGTGACCACTAATTGTTTTTCTTTTTTAACTTGTAGGGGGGGAACCCTGGTCACCAATGGGGGTTTTAGCTTGTACGGGAGCAACCCTGCCTGCATTGCAATGTTTTAACTTTTATGAAGGACCCTGACCACCAATTGTGATTTACTTGTAGGGAGAACCCTATCCATCAATGGGGTTTTAGTGTTCATGTTTTAGTGCCCATGAGGCTTTTTTTGCTGTGGTGTGGGGGTTCGTAGGGTCTGGGGTAAGATCTGTGGCGGAGGGCAAAGCCCAGGGTGCCCAAAAATTTTGTATATGGCGGTGCTGCTCTGGCCTGAGTATCTTCTTTTCACCTTTACTTCTAATACTACTGATTACTGTGAATTTCCTATCTACATAAATAGCATCTGTCTCATGACTATGCACCTTTAAATCCTTTTGTTGTTTATTATCACTATTCCTCCTGGTAGTCTGGTCTTCCTGCAATCCAAAGATATATAGACATGATAATTAGCTCTGGGTAAAATTTTCTTCAGTGTCTGTGCTGTGTGAAGGTTTTACAAAGCTTAGCAAGGGCAGGGACTATAATATTTATAATAATGATTCCCAGGATAAAGTGCTCATTGTCCCGTGAAGTAAACAATTATCAGATCCAAACACAATCACACTGCTGCATTTATAAGTGGTAATCATAGAACAGTTCCTTAAGTGGAAAAAAAGGACTGAAGTTTTAAAAACACAGTGGCTTATTAGTTTTTTCCCTTAGTCAGGTTTTTACATACAGTTAAGTATTTATAATGTATTTAAAATGTAAAGTGTAGATTTTTTTTATAAGGGGAAACATTGTCCAGTATCTCCGTCAAAGTATGCTTACAATAATATCTCCGTGGAAAAAAACACCAGTCCTAAAAAATAAATGAAAAATGTTGAATTTATTTGATCTAATAATGTATAATTTATTTTCTGTCCCTGCATTTTTTTTTCCTCTGGTAGAGCCTCTCTAATCTAATTTATTCAATGAGCCTTAGTGCATATTTATAAACTTGCCCAAAACATTCAACAGAAAACTGCAGATATTTGCCACTAAATATATTGCACTTTCTAAAAATGGCACTAACTGAATATTTAATGAAAAAGCGATCAGGGAGTTGTCTGATGTTACAGGTTACAGGACATATAGGGGCAAATTTATTCATTTTCACATTTTTTCCAGTGATTGCAGGGTTTTTTGTTCTGTGATCATATCTGAATAGTGATGGGCGAATCTATCCCGTTTCACTTCACCGAAAAATTTGCGAAACGAGTCACGTCACGTTTTTTTTACGCGTGTCTCTTTTTTTGACGCCAGGCGAATCATCACTACTGTTTTGCGAATTTATCTGCTGGCGGAGAATCGCGGGAATTTGCCGCGAATTCGCACCTGGCGAATAAATTCGTCCATCACTATATCTGAATAAAAATCTCAAGTTTTAGGTGGTGAGGTATTTTATAAAAACACACAATATTGGGGAAAAAATTGTGAGTGGAAAAATTTTGATTTGGAAAAATAAACCTGTGGTTGTGGCAAAATGGAAAAATGTATAAACATTCTGCCCAGTATCTAAAATAGGTATGGGATCTCTTATCCAGAAACTTGTTCTCCAGAAAGCTCAGATTAACTGGAAATCCATCTTCCATCGACTCCATTTTAAGCAAATAATTCACATTTTTAAGACTGGCTTTCCTTTTTTTCTGTAATAATAATACAGTACCTGCCAAGCTAAAAAAAGAGAAAGGGCACAGGCTACTTAACAGATAACAGATTAGATCTGTAATAGCATACAATGGGATGCTGCAGGTTGCATCTGTTATCTGCAGTGTATCCTGTGCTTGAATGACTGCCCCCATGGCTACACAGCAGCTTGTTTATATAAACAATAGTTTCTGAAGCAATTGTCCCAGTGCAGGACACCAGCACATTATATTTTAAATACGTTAAGGCTAAGGCCAGACGGGGAGATTCGGGGGCAATTTGTCGCCTGGCGACTTCTCGCCGCGACTTGTAGCCTCCGAACCTCCCCGAATAGCCAAGTCCTGGGGCGCACCGGCGTTGCTTGAAAACGCCGGCGCCTATTCACACGGAGTGGCGCGGTTTTTGAAATCGCTCCAAATTGCCTCGCGAGTCAATTTGGAGCGATTTCAAAAAGCGCGCCGCTCCGTGTGAATAGGCGCCGGCGTTTTCAAGCAACGCCGGTGCGCCCCAGGACTTGGCTATTCGGGGAGGTTCTGGGGCTACAAGTCGCGGCGAGAAGTCGCCAGGCGACAAAATAACCCCGAATCTCCCCGTCTGCCCTAGCCCTAAAACACATTAATTGTTTGGTGTTAAAGGGTTACAGTCATGGGAAAACTTTTTTTTTTAATAGTGCTGCTCCAGTAGACTTCTGCACTGAAATCCATTTCTTAATAGAGCAAACAGATTTTTTACATTCAGTTTTGAAATCTGACATGGGGCTAGACATTTTGTCAATTTCCCAGCTGCCCCTGGTCATGTGACTTGTGCCAGCACTTTAGGAGGGAACTGCTTTCTGGCAGGCTGTTGTTTTTCCTTCTCAATGTAACAGAATAGAACGCAGTGGGACATAGGTTTTTACTATTGAGTGCTGTTCTTAGATCTACCAGGCAGCTGTTATCTTATGTTAGGGAGCTGTTATCTGGTTACCTTCCCATTGTTCTGTTGTTAGGCTGCTGGGTGGGGGAAAGGGAGGGGATGATATCATACCAACTTGCAGTACAGCAGTAAAGAGTGATTGAAGTTTATCAAAGCACAAGTCACATGACTTGGGGCAGCTGGGAAATTGACAATATGTCTAGCCCCATGTCACATTTCAAACTGAAATATAACAAAATCTGTTTGCTCTTTTGAGAAATGGATTTCAATGCAGAATTCTTCTGGAACAGCACTATTAACTGATGCATTTTGAAAAAAGAATTTTTTTTCCCATGACAGTATCCCTTTAAGTAACAAATATTGCACTTAAGTGAGTAAATCCATGTATACGCATGGAGAAATATATCATCAACGGATCAATACAGATACCCCAAAGATTTGCACCATCAATAACAGATCGAACAGCCAGAAAGTTCTTTCATTTCAATTAATCCAGTACAAATATTTCTGGATTATGTTTGTTCTGAAACACTAAGCTCTTTTTCGTTATTGGCAAGCAAAGAACTTTGCAAAGGTAATCCTTACAAACACAAATGCGGGGACAAGACTTGATTGTTGGATGGACAGCTTATGACAAAATACCATGCTAAATGCCAAAAAACAAATATACAGGATGTGTTTACAAGAAATAAGATAAGACTGGCAAAGGGAACAAGTTGCTTTAGCTTATTGGGCAAAAAATGTTTAACTTTAAAAAAACAAAAAAGAAATCTCTAAAGCTCAAACTGGTAATTGGGCACTTAACGCATAATCTTACTTGGAAATGAACTAGATAAATTACCAGACAGAGAATCCATTACCCCTGACTATGCAGCAAATATAAACTGCTTTCTGGGGATGTAAAAAGTTTCACTTATATAACAGTTCTAGCACAACCTGGAAGGATGCATATAATACAGAGATAAATGTCCTAGATTGCTAGCCTGAAATCCAAGCGTTAACTGTAGAGTATATTATTATTATTATTATTAACATAGATTTCTATAGCGCCACCATATTGCGTAGCGCTTTAAAGTAAATGCGTTTATACAACTAAATCACATGAATTACATACATATGGAGTTACATACATCACAATCAATGCCGATAAAAAGTTGAGGAAGGCCCTATACAGAAAGAGCTTACAAGGTAAGGGAGTTATACATAAGATGTGGGAATGGGCAAGATCAAATTAAGTGGGTGAGAAATGTGGTACTGTATGTAGTGTTGCATTTGGTAGTTGAGAGAGGGTAGGCTTCTCGAAAGATGTGCATTTCAAGAGATTTCTTGAAAGCAGAAAGGTTGGGAGAAAGTCGGACAGACCATGGGAGAGAATTCCAGAGGTGAGGTGGAGCTCTTGCAAAGTCTTGAACCCGAGCATTTGAGGAGGTAATGAGAGAAGAGTTGAGTAGCAGGTCAGTAGAGGAGCGTAGTAAGCGGTTGGGTGAGTATATAGAGATGAGTTCAGAGATGTAGAGAGGGGCAGAGTTATGAAGTGATTTGAATGTCAAAGTCATTGATTTGAATTTGATTCTGAAGGGTAGTGGAAGCCAGTGCAGGGATTGGCAGAATGGTGTGGCAGAGGAAGAGCGGTTGCTGAGGTGTATAAACCCAGCGGCAGTGTTCATTATGGACTGGAGAGGTGACAATTTCTGGAGGGGAGGGCCAATTAAAAGAGAGTTACAATAGTCTAGACATGATATGACAAGAGAGTGAATAAGAATTCACTTGGGTGATAAATGATCGTATTTTGGATATGTTCCTTGGAAGTGACATGATTTAATAAGTGACTGGATATGAGAAGTGAATGACAGGGCAGAATCTAGGATAACCCCAAGTATTTAGACAGAGGCATAACTATAAGCTTGACAAAGGGTGTGACCCCGAAACGTTGCTTCCGCAATAAACGTGCAAGGTGTTCCTTGCTTGCTATAACCTGAGTGCCTTGGATCTCCATATCTCTACATTGCATTGAGGTGGCCGTGCCTCTACCAAAGAGCACTAGGTATCGTGTTTTTCATTCAGGGTGTGCGAGTGCCCATTGTAACTTTATAACTATAAGCGAAGCAGACCCACGGTGTGGGGGAAAGGGGACACAAGTAGGCAAGAAAAAAGTTGGGTGAAGTGGAGAGAGGACCGAATAGGTGTGTGCCAGGGTCCTCTAAACATTTGTTTGTGGGGGACCTGATGAGCAGTTGTTATGCTACTGTGTAAAGATATATATATATATCCATTTGTACTCTAGTTTACAGCACTGCCCCAGGCTAACATGACAAGATTCAGCACTACTACATGGTTGAAACTAACTGGTATATGATCTGTGCCAATGCCTGAGGAAGCAGCTAACCATGGGATAGTTTAGAGGGTATTAAAACAAATTGATGCTCCAGTAGATTTGTATTAGTGATATTGGCAGCAGATATTGGTATTGGTGGGAAAAGCGGACCTGAGCTGGTGGGAGCCCATGGGGACCAGGCCCCCTGGGTTTTTTCATGGTAACCTGCTGGCCTAGTCTAATCCTGGATGTTGCTGTTTATGATATTAGCCATATAAATCAATTTAGCATCACATCACTGCCTACTCTTCAGTGAGTTTAAGGGGATAGCTTGCCTTACAACCTTACAATTAGGGGCAGCTTTATCAAGGGTCGAAGTGAAAATTTTAATTTCAAGTTTTTCTAAGGCCAAATTTCAGCTAGGGAATTGTTAAAATTCAATTTGAGTTTCTTTAAAAAATCAAATTTTATTTACAAGATTTATCATACACTAGCCCTTTAAGAACTCAAATTTGACTGTTCGTCACCTTAAAGGGAAATGTTTTGTTTTTTTAAAAACACATCAGTTAATAGAGCAAACAGATTTTTTTATATTCAGTTTTGAAAATCTGACATGGGGCTAGCCATTTTGTCAATTTCCCAGCTGTCCCCAGTCATGTGACTTGTTCCAGCACTTTAGGAGGGAACTGCTTTCTGGCAGGCTGTTGTTTTTCCTTCTCAATGTAACTGAATAGTACGCAGTGGGACATGGGTTTTACTATTGAGTGCTGTTCTTAGATCTACCAGGCAGCTGTTATCTTGTGTTAGGGAGCTGTTATCTGGTTACCTTCCTATTGTTCTGTTGTTAGGCTGCTGGGGGGGGGGAGGGAGGGGGTGATATCTCTTCAACTTGCAGTACAGCAGTAAAGAGTGATTGTAGTTTATCAGAGCACAAGTCACATGACTTGGGGCAGCTGGGAAATTGACAAAATGTCTAGCCCCATGTCAGATTTTAAAATGAAATATAAAAAAATCTGTTTGCTCTTTTGAGAAATGGATTTCAATGCAGAATTCTCCTGGAACAGCACTATTAACTGATGCATTTTGAAAAAAATCTCATGACAGGATCCCTTTAAACCTGGCAAATTGCTGTTATAGCCTATGGAAGAGACCCTGGGATCAATTTGGAGTTGTTTGCAGCCTTCCTGACATTCAAGTTTTTTTTGGAGAGGAAACTAATTGAATTCAATTTGAATTAGATTCGAGTTTGCTGGTCAATCCTATTCACCCAAGTTTCCAAAAGTCAATTTTTTTAATACGTTCAATTGGTTGAATTTTGAGTTCCTGGGATTTCATTTAAGGGGATAGAATCATGTAGTCATTGCATACCTCCCAACTGGCCCGTTTTTCACAGGACAGTCTCAATTTTGACAGATCAACCTGCAGTCCTGGATTGCTACTGAAATATCCTTTCTCTTTGAAAAAAAAAGATACAAAGGCCAGAATATGTGCCAGGTGCACCACACATTACATTTGTAATAATTTAAGACAAGCAAAGAAACAATCTTAACATTTAAGATAATCAGGTCTCTTGGGGAAACTGTGACTCACACCTTAAATTGCACCTTCATTAGCAAAACTGTAATAACATAATAAACACAGAAGTGTGTTCAAACTTTCAAAACCTGCCAAATTTTATAAAATGAACATGGCCACAAAAAATGTCCATGGTCAAACACGCTGCACGGCAAACCTTTCTGTCCCTCTTTCCATTTCCAAAATGTTGGGAGGTAAGTAATTGGGTCATTGGCTAGGAAGGAGGCTTTCACAAGTTTTGCACAAAATGAGAGCTTTAGCATAGGAATGCTGGCAAATGAAAGGGGCTGCTGTAAGATACCATAGAGAGTCACTATTTCATAGACTAGGGCTGTTTAGTAGTGATGGGCGAATTTATTCGCCAGGGGCGAATTCGCGGCGAATTCCCGCGATTCGCGAAACGGCAGGAAAAATTTGCGGTCAAAAATTAGCCGCCAAAAACGAGTCGTGCGTCGTTTTTGACGCGACGCGCCGAAAACGACGCAACGCGCGTCAAAAACGATGCGCAACTCGTTTCGCAAATTTTTCGCCAATTCGCGAATTTCTCTGGAAATTCGCAAATTTTTCGGCGAAGCGCAACGCGCCCGTTTCTCCCATCACTACTGTTTAGGCCTCTGTGTAGACCTATTTTAAACTCCAGTCCAAAAAGCAACAGCTTCACTGTGTCCTTTCCATCCCCACTATGTGTCTGGTCTACACTGTGAAATATAGTAGATAGATTTACTTCTCTTATTACAAAAGCAATGTGACCTGACAATATTGGGCATTTACAGAAAGACATTGGTGCTCACTATAAACATAAACAACTACCGTTTACATACAGTAAAGAGGCTGCTCTGACACCATGGGCAGCCATTTAAGCTGAGATCGGACTATAGGGCACATATTTTATAGCAGAATAACAAATATGCTGTGTGAAATACACAGGAATCTAAACAGGGGTCACATGTCATTCTCATGGATCTCTACTACTCAGATCCTCCCTCTTCATATACTGTAGGACAGTTGTTGCCAAGAAAAGTTATGTAAAATATGTTCTACTTTTATTGAGGTGTCAGTAGTCCTTTAACATAAAAAAAAAATCACATAAGTCACAGCATTTCCTAGAGTGATTTACTCCTCATAGTATCCCCCGAGCAAAAATACCCTGAACTTGACATTGCTAGAGTAATGATAAAAAGTAAACAGTTGTTTATATACAGGCCCTGCCATTGATTAATATAATAATATGAAGAATAAAGACTAATCTTAACCCCTACTTTACATAACCTTTTATACAGATAAATAAATGATCTTATAAGGAAAGTAATTTTGTTAGGTTCTGAAGAGCAGCAATATTTTTTTTATGTATATTGTACTCTATACAGAGAGTGAGCAAAGGTAAAATGTGTTATATATTTTATGAATCTAAAACCACTCCTGTATCATCACTCAAAGTATGAAACATGCTGAAATAACAAATTAACACTTTCTAAAATCATATTAAGCCTGACATTATTTTCTTTAAATGCAAAAGGGAAGAAAAAGAAGGAATCACACTTACAAACAGCACAATGGATGGTCGTAATTCGTCTTTAAATATCTCTTTCACCTTTGATTCAAATGATCTTCGTCCTTCTTGTCCAGCAACGGAGCACAGCAAAAACTTAAGTATAGTGTTATGGGCTTTCTTTGTGTGGTTCAGCTGATCACACGGTTTTTAATCATCCTTTAGCCTTAAATGGTAAGGTATGAACTTAGCCAAGGCCCTTAAACTGCCTTGTAAATAAATGAACTGAAACTGGCAATAAAAAAAGACTCTGTCTAAATATTTACCGAACTTACGCCGACTCTCTAATGGAACTCCCATCACTAATATGTTTTGTTTTTTTTTCACATATTAGTGCAGATCTTTTTCCTGGAAATTTATAAGAGATAAGACAACCAGCTTCCTTAAATAAAAGGAGTAGTTAATTGCGTATTTTACAAGGCTGTGCCTTTGCCTTATCCCAATAGGACCTAAATAATATACTTTTTTAATATTAATTTTGCTTCTTAAGGTCCATTTCAGCTGTTTCAGTAAGGTGTTTAAAATTGTCATTTTGGTTTGCAAGTATTCAAATGTTCTTTAAAAACAGCCAGGTATTTTAAATAAAGTTGCACCAATACGCTTATACATTGTGCCTAAGTTTGCAGCAAAGGAAAAGCAGGAGCCCAAATGGAGAGGAGAGAGGTTCTGACTCCTGCTTTTATAAGCTCAGGTGTTGACATCAGATTTGAGATTAGTAGCTTTTAAACAGGCTGTGTTGATGGCAGTGAAAACAGATAGACAACGCAGATCATTTAAAAGTAGAACGTAGTAGATAACTGGCCAAGGCGATCTGGATTCCTCTGGTTGCTTATTAATCATGCATGCCCTTGGTGTGATTTTACTTCTCCGATGACCGAGACTATTTAAAATAAGCCACATTCGTCGGAATAGCTGGAGTGTACAGTGTAAGATTCTTCTCCCACTGAAGCAAGTAGTGCCGAGGCAAATGCACGCATACTGGGGACACTAAACAGAAATACAGGAGGTCATTTATAAACACTGGGCAAATTTGTACCTAGGCATTGCTACCAATCAGATGTTTTCATAAGTCTAGCTGTCTGAAAACAGTCACTGATTGGATGCCCAGTGTTTATAAATGAGCCCCTACCCAATCTTGTATTCTAAGGGCCCTTACACACGGGCGTTTTTACCTGCGCTCCCGTTTTGCTGCGTTCAGCCGCAGGGGAGCGCAGGTATAGACGCACTCAATTATTTTCAATGGGGCTGTACTCACACCAACGCATGTAGGCGCCAAACGCAGGAAAAATGCAGCATGTTGCGTCTGAACCTGCGTTCGGCGCTTACACACATCTCGTGGGTACAGAATGAGGTGCGTCTAGACCTGCGCTCGCCTGCGGCTGAACGCAGCCAAACACAACGCAGGACCAAAACGCCCGTGTGTAAGGGCCCTAAATGTAGCTTTTACACACAGAGCAACAATTTTTTTTTTTACTGACCTATGTAACTGGTGACCCCCTTAACAGTTTCCCTACCCTGCGGATATTTATACAAGTTTTATGCCTTTAGACCTGTGAATCTCCATTGCTACTTTAGTTCAAAGAATATTTTGGGTTATTCCAACATTTTTGTAGTTCATCTTGTTGGAATTATGTGGGCTGTATTTGTTGTATTTTTTTGCTAACCGGTTTAAGGGAGGTAAGTAAGTACAAAATTGCAGAAAATGGCTGCATTCCGTTCCAAGCATCCATTATTATTATTAACATGTATTTCTATAGCGCCGACTTGTTTCGTAGCTCTGTGCCATCCATCATCAATTATCTATCAGGCCCCCAAAATGTCTAGAGGTCGACCAGTTTTACCAATATTTATTGAAATTGTATATGAATAAGCAGGGTCTGCTTCCTCTGTACTTATGCCCCTGACATCCATTGTTTTGGGCTTTTGCCAGGTTTCTCTATGAAAAACAACCATAGATTACAATGTACTGTGCTCAGAAAATGTTGTGCAGACAAAAAGTTGCACTGTCACGGCAAAATAAATCTCCCATTGACTTTAATGTGTTTTGCCAATTGGGACAGATTTGCTCATCGCCAGTGATGGGCGAATTTATTCGCCAGTCGCTAATTCACGGCGAATTCCTGCGATTCGCCGCCAAAAGACGCCAACCAAAACGACGCAACGTGTTTCATGAATTTCTTCGCCAATTTGAGAATTTCACTGGCAAAGCGAAACGGGATAGATTTGCCCATCACTACTCATCACTATTTTAGGCTGTGCACTACCTTTGTCTGTTGCTGTATTGTCAAAAGTCTCTTCACTCTGCTTTAGGGCACATTTGAAATGCTGGATTCCTGAGGAGCCAAAGGTAAGAGGCACATAGGTGTCCTCCCCTATGTCCAATCTCATGTATTTATCAGCGCCTAGGGTCCTCCCCTATGTATGACGTGCAAGTTAGGAAGCGGCAGCAAACAGGCCAGACCCTTATCAGTGTAAAGTTCACACTACTTTCTTGCACCCCTGGGTGCTCTTGCACTTCTATCCCTGGTCTTGGTATATTTTGGATATTTACCCATAGCCTCATTATTTTAGTTTCTAAGGGTCTCCAGGAATTCAGCTATGTTTGTATTTCTTAGAAATTTTATCCTAATTCATTTGATTTGATTCCTCCATTCTTGCGTCTCCCATGATATGTTCTACATTCACGCTGAATAAGTATAGTGAAGTATGCAGCCTTGTCTAATTCTGTAGCCTAGATTAATAGTTATTAATTAATAATTGATGGTTGTTATTGACTCCCTGTTGGCTCACAAAGGGAAACAACTGTCAAGTAAGCATAATATTACGGCTATAGTAAGTAATGTGATCATAATATGCTGTCTTGCTAATCAATTTCCTATGGCAGCCTGCCATAAAATGGCCTTATATATTTTGATGTGGCTGTACAGATATATTAATTAGCGCTGTTTGATGCTGCTGCAGCTAATATCCAAAGAGTGGAACATGTGCTCACTTATGCATAGATTAATATGAATACTCTAGATATATTTATGTAACCCCTTTGCTGCCAGTGAGGCAAACCTGGGAACCCAAAATACACACAGGTATAATGGACTCTCCAAAGATGTCCTTAATGAAAACAGTTCCTTCCAGCTGGCAGCCCTGACAGTGCTATTACAGGTATAGGATCTGTTATCCGGAAAACCCGTTATCCAGAAAGTTCTCCCATAGACATCAAATAATCAAAATTTTAAAAAATGATTTCCTTTTTCTCTGTAATAATAAAACAGTACCTTGTACTTGATCCAAACTAAGATATAATTAATCCTTATTGGAGGCAAAAGCAGCCTATTGTGTTTATTTAATGCTTCCATGATTTTCTAGTAGTCTTAAGGAGTGAAGATCCAAAATATGGAAAGACCCTTTATCTGGAAAGCCCCAGGTCCCGAGCATTCTGGATAGGTCCCATTCTGCACCTGTACAGGCAAATTAATATCTAATTCACAATTTCACTGCAGTCATCTTCAGAAAAAAACCTGTTTAAATATTTAAATTGATATTTAAGTAAAAAAATAAGTGCTGTGTAGACTGGGCAACAGAATGCTACTTAAATAAGTACTTGTACTTATCCTTTAAACCTTAAGTGCTATTGATAGAAATCCCATCTGCAGGGACAGAGGACAATTCACTATTGAAAGAGACCAGGGCCGGGCCGCACCACACAGGCGCCCTAGGCAAGTCAGCCGGTGCATCGCTTGGCACTCCTGCACGCATTGATGCTGTCGTGCGTATGCGCGTATTGACGCTGGGATGCACATGCATGAACGCTCGCATGCGCAGGAGTGCAACAACGAAGAAGAGACAGAAGAGAGTCGTCAGAGAGGGGACCGGATGGGAGGTAGATGATAGAGGAGGTACGTGCCTGGCACCCCCTCAGCTTTGCGCCCTAGGCACGTGCCTACTCTGCCTACCCCTTGGCCTGACTGTCGCTAGCGTTCGTTCAGATTCTATTGCTCTGCCAAGTCACTACATTGCAGATTTTACTGAACGTTACCTGTTTCGCCAGAGTTTCCTCCGTCAGCTCCGACCAGGTGAACTTCTGAAACAAAGCTAGATATTCCTCAATCTTATGTCAGTGACATCATATCCTTAGGGTTGCCACCTGGCCGGTATTTCTGATGTTTGATCCCAATATTTCCTGTTTTCAGGAAGAGGTGGCAACACTACATATACTGTTCCCCGGAAAGTCATAACAATTATAAGTAGGGATGCACCGAATCCACTATTTTGGATTCGGCCAAACCCCCGAATCCTTCCCAAAAGATTTGTCCGAATACCGAACCGAATACAAACCCTAATTTGTAAATGCAAATTATGGGTGAGAAGGGGAAAACATTTTTTACTTCCTTGTTTTGTGCCAAAAAGTCATGTGATTTCCCTCCTCGGCCCTAATTTGCGTATGCAAATTAGGATTCGGATTTGGTTCGGCCAGGCAGAAGGAGTCGGTGCATCCCTAATTATAAGAAATGCTGGCGACTTGTCCTTTTTTTTTAAGCGGATAGCCTGGAAAAGTCCTAATTTAAACTTTTTTGAGTTAACATTTTCTCCAGACATTTTAGGGGCATGGAGCATTCATTTTAGGGTGGGCTCATGTGTAGGGCATTAGATGATCTCTTTTGTCTTTATTCAGGTTCCTTGGACATTTGTAATAAAAAGTGGTCACTTGAAGCTTTTGCACCAATGTCTCTAACGTCTTTACAACTTTAATTTATCCACCCTATTCAAATTGACCTAAGCGTAAGCTCACTAGCCACTTTTCACTAGGCATAAATGAACTGTAGCAAATCTCCACTATGAAATGCTCATACTGAAGAAGTATCGCTGGCCAAAAGTCATTATCGCCGGCGTCAGTGTCGGACTGGCCCACCAGGAGACCAGGAAAAGTCCCGGTGGGCCCAGGTGTCAGTGGGCCCTCATGCTGTTAATTTGGCCACGTTCATGTCCTTTCCCTATTTCTAGAGGCTAAATAGATGTAATAATAGATTATAGTATGTAAAGAAAATACACTAGGAGACTAGAGGTTGAATGAGTAGAGGAAGAATAATAGTACTGAGAGTTGGCCCCTGGTCTCAAATATTTTGGTGGGCCCCTAGTGTAAGGTTTTTGGGTGGGCCCCTGATGTCCCAGTCCGACACTGGCCGGCGTCCTGGATGCAACTTCGCATTTCGCCCTTTAGTGAATCTGCTCCTGTAGATTTCAAGGCCTAAAATGCCTGTAAGAGTAAGACAGCCTTATAAAAACCATACATACAGATACAGTCACTTGGATTTGTAAGTTAAATGCGTCGTGACTCAGGGCTAATTGAAGAAACTGTGTTATCTAAAGTTATCTTAACTCATTTAATGCATTTAACCTTTTCATTAGCATACCAAAGCCCCATTGTTTTCAATGGTGAACTCTTTAATTGGATGGGATGCTGTGACACAATATTCTGTGCTAAGTGGGATAAATGGGATAGATGAGTTAAGTCATGACGCATTTAACACACAAATCCAAGTGACTGCATCTGTATGAGTAGAGTAAATGTTCTCGAATTTAAAAGAGGTAATTATGTCTTTCTACTCTAAACGAGCAAATTGCAGGGCTTGGTTTAAAGTTTTCTTAATTAATTTTCTCAAATGTTGCTGTTGTCCTAGACCCCTGGGGCCCTCTGCTTATTGCCTACAGGCCTGGATTTGTGGCGAGGCCACAAAAGCCTGGGCCTAGGACGGCGGATTATTAGGGGCAGCGGATTATTAGGGGCGGCATGCTGCTCCGGAACTTGCTGAGGAGCACTGGGGACGCTGGTGAGCGCGCTCCTGTGTGCGGCGGGACAGGCGCTAGGACCACGCAGACTAGGGGTGCCCGTGATACAAATCCGGCACTGATTGCCTACGGGCTAGGGCAGGGGTCCCCAACCTTTTTAAACTGTGAGCAACATTCAGATGTAAAGAGAGTTGGGGAGCAACACAAGCATGAAAAAGTCTCCTAGGCGGTGCTAAAGAAGGGTTGTATTTGGCTATTGGTAGCCCCTATGTTGAATGGCAGCCTACAGGAGACCCTGTTTGGCAGTACATCCGTTTTTTTATGCAACCAAAACTTGCCTTCCAGCCAGGAATTAAAAAATAAGCTCCTGCTTGGAGTCCACTGGGAGCAACATTCAAGGGGTTGGGGAGCAACATGTTGCTCACGCGCTACTGGTTGGGGATCATTGGACTAGGGAATGAAAGGGGAGCAAAGGAATGGCGTTAGAGACAGTCCTCTGTCCTAGAAGAACTACAGATTATACGTACTGTATAATATATAATTCTAAGGTCGCCTTATTCATAGATCATAGATTCTCTAATTTGCGCCACTCAGAAGGGTTTCAGCGTGATACACAGTAAGCAAATATTTGTACATTCAGGCCTCGAGTAAACAATCATTTGAATGAAATGTATGCCTAAATGGTTTGGATGTTAATTAACTGCTTTCTCAGACATGCTTTAATAGATAATAACAGCTGCATGATTGCTTTGAAGATTTTGATTTGATTTAATGTCTCAAAAATGACTGTAAAAATTAGCAGCCGAAATCTTTTGGTCGATGCTGCCACCGTGTGGACAAAAAGGCATATTTCGGTTTTTATGGAATGATATTTTACAGCAATATGTATATATATAAAATCTGAAACATAGACAAAAACAGTACTTAGAACAGTAGATAGTCCTGAAGCGTTTTCAGGGGACATTCAACTTCAAGTTACCTTTTAGAATTCCCTAATCTTAGCAACTATTCAATTGGTCTTCATTTTTTTTTTTTTTTTTTTTTTTTTTTTTTTTTTTTTGTAGTTTCTGATTTTTTCACTAGTTCTTCTGCCTCTTTCCAGCTGCTAGACCAGGTTCGCTGACCCTGGCAGCCAGAAGAAACATTGGTCTGGTCTATGAGGCAACAATTTAATTACTTTTTATTTTTGTTACTCTTTCTATCAAGCCCCTCTCTTTCTTTTCTTCTTTCAGTTTCTCATTTAACCATAGCCAGTTTTCTAGGATAAATTGCACCCTGGCAACCAGATAGCTGCTAATATCACGCTAGAGAGCTACTGAAGCTGCAAAAAATTTATTTAAAGGTGAATCACTCATTCAAAAGGGGAAGTAAAGTCTAAAATAGAATACGATTAGAAATGCTGTATTTTGTATGCTAAACATAACTGAACTTACTGCACCACAAACCTAATCAAACAAATGATTTATGCTTTCAAACTTGGCCACAGGGGGCTGTCATCTTGTAACTTTGTTATACATCTTTGCAAGACCAAGACTGTGCACATGCTCAGTGTGATCTGGGCTAAGCTTAGGGATCGTCATAAATTATCAAAACAGCAAACGTCAATAATATCTGCCAGAAGCCAATACAGCAAGACTGATTAATAATCAGAATATACAGACTGCACTGGGTCCTGTGTTGTCATGAAATCTAATGTGGATTTTATAGTTTTTGTATTGTTTAATACAAACTTTCTCCAACTCTCCAGAACCAGTGGCTGCAGCAAAATAATCCTCCAAATAGAATCCCAATTTGTCTGTTCAAATCTGGCTCCATGATCTTTGTCCTTGCAGCTGGAGTTGGAAATAGGGATGTCGCGAACTGTTCGCCGGCGAACTTGTTCGCGCGAACATCGGCTGTTCGCGCTCGCCATTTCTCCCCCAGACCAGCAGATACATGGCAGCCAATCAGGAAGCTCTCCCTCCTGGACCACCCCCACACCCCCTGGACCACTCCCCTTCCATATATAAACTGAAGCCCTGCAGCGTTTTTTCATTCTGCCTGTGTGTGCTTGGAAGAGCTACTGTAGGGAGAGAGCTGTTAGTGATTTGAGGGACAGTTGATAGTAAGTTTGCTGGCTAGTAATCTACTGTTCTTCAAACAACTGCCATCTAGCTGTGTGAGCTTGTTCACATTCTGTCTAAATATCAATAATATTACAGTCTCCACAACCACCTGAGTGACGTTTTTCAAACAGCAATAATATTTTCCGTAATCCGTATCCACTGCTGTAGTAGTGTATACGTTGACCTTGTAGGCATTGTTTGCCCAGTCTTTAACCAAGTGCCACGTAGCTGTGTGAGCTTTTTCACATTCCGTGTCCAGAAACATCACCTGAGTGACGTAGTGTGATTTCTGCCCTTTACAGCACAAAACGCAGCGCTGTGTCAACAATGTATTTTTTAGAAACATTTTTGCCCTTGATCCCCCTCTGGCATGCCACTGTCCAGGTCGTTGCACCCTTTAAACAACTTTAAAATCATTTTTCTGGCCAGAAATGTCTTTTCTAGCTTTTAAAGTTCGCCTTCCCATTGAAGTCTATGGGGTTCGCGAAGTTCGCAAACCGTTCGCATTTTTGTCCGGAAGTTCGCGAACATGTTCGCGAACATTTTTTCCGATGTTCGCTACATCCCTAGTTGGAAACAGTAAAGGGGATGTAAAGGCAAAAATTAAATCCAAAACAAATATCTACACTGTTTCCAACTGCTCTGCTGGGAAACAAAAATGCATCTTGAGTTCTGCAGGGTTTGGAAGTAAGGCAGGGGCTCCCCCTGCTGTTCATAAGTATAATTGTTTCCCTGCAGAGCAGTTAGGCAACATCTGACAATTCCTATTCACAGCAGTAAATGAAGGGAGAATTTCACTGCATACAGTAAAGTTTCTTAAAAAAATGGTACGCATTTTTAAATTAAAGTTTCTTTTTCATTAAAGTAAGTAAAAATTGGATTTTTTTTGCCTTTCCATGCCGTTTAATGGATACGTTATAGTTACAAGTGTAAATACACGTTTATTTATATCAGGTTCCGCATTATGTCCCTAGCCATGACCTTCATGCATTGGAATAACATGTGCCTCCCAGACCCTTTCTGCCACCATCACCAACAGACTGCATGTACCAGCAGATATCAGATAGCAAGGGCCAGAACTACTGGGAAGGCAGTCCAGTGAGGGAAAGGGAAAGGCAGAAAGCAGGTTGGTTGAGAGTTTCCAATGGGCAAGCAGGGGGTTTGAGGTGGATGGCAGGAGCAGGTGACTTGGGTGTCCTTAAGCACTGGTACGGCTCTGACAACTAGGTCATCAAAAAAAGATTTGCTATTTTGGGTCAATAAAGCAGATGCCATGACTAGGAATGGGGGTCCAGGGGGGGGGGTTCTGAACTGCAGGTTCGGCATGGTAATCCCTCACTCCAGCCCTTTCTGCAGGTTTAATTTCATAACTTGATTCATACAGTCAGTCCGAGAGGCAGCTGAGCAAGTGGGGGAGGGATTATTAGGGAATCTCTAAAGATATTCTTGTGCTTTCAAGTTACACCATTGTAAGGGAGAACAGCTCTAAAATTACATGTTTTGAGAAAGTTTGCTCTTAGAGTTTGCTTACCTGTTGGTAAGCAGCTCAGGTATAGGAGACAGAGGAGTATTAGGGAGGCTGGGCACTGGTATTTGGTGCAAATGGACATATTACTGGGTGCAGCTGCAAACGTCAAGCAGTCATGCATTATATCACCCAAGGTGCAACATACCATTCTAGTTAGACTGCAGGAACTTTTCAAATGTATTGTGTGTCTGTGAGGAATTGCTGTAGGAAGCAGCAGTTTTGGCAAGGGTATTGTTGATTGGCTGGAAAACAAATATTCTAAATTGTATATGTGGAGTGGGAAAGAACTGGGTGGAATACAGTGGAATAAAATACAGTGCATAACTTTGCATTTATCAACATTGATAAACTGCCCAGTTGTCCAATTTAGACAAATCACTCTGCAAAGTGGCAGCATCCTGCATGGAACCTATAGTTCAGCAAAATTTTGTATCATCTGCAAAAATAGAAACAGTACTTTCTTTGCCCACCTCCAGGTCATTAACACATTGAAAAGCAAAGGACCAAGTACAGAGCTCTGCGGTACTCCACAAACTTCATTGGTCCAATTACAAAATGTTTCATTTACCACCACTCTTTGTAATCAATTTGTTAAGCAGTTTTATATCCAGGTACAAAAACTAAGTTCAAGTCCAGCATTCTTTAATTGAACCAGTAATTTTCTGTGTGGCACTGTATCAAATACTTTAGCAAAGTCTAAGTAGATCACATCAACTTCCTTCCCTGAATCGTGGTCCCTGCTTACCTTCTCAAGAAGGGAAATTAAATTAGTCTGGCAAGATCTATTACCCATAAAACCATGTTGGCACAAACTGATAGTATTATGATTTGCCTTCAAATATCTTTACTAGCACTGATGTCAGACTAACCAGCCTATAGTTTTGAGACTGAGAACAGGATGCATTTTTGAATAGCGGCACCACATTAGCAGTACACCAGTCTCTCGGGTCACACTCAATTGGCAAAGCAAACCAAAAAGGGGTTTATGTTCAGCTAGTGCTTAGAGCATGGGCTAGGGCCTTCACTAACAAGAAGAATTTAGGAATAGTGCAATACAACTGTTTTGCTACTAACAATAAGAATTATGGGCGCCAGGAGGTTCTTGCAGTAGAACAAAATAACTTTTATTTGTCCAGGACAAATGATCCACAGGTTTACTCACAGTGGTACAGTGGCATTTGCTAGTATATACAGGCACGCCTGCTTCCAAGATAGATGCCGGGGAATTTCCTCTGGAGACAGCACAGTGGAACTCCCTGAGGTGATAGCATCCGCATGGACAGAGGCACCCTCATGATTTCAGCACCTTCATCTGGATCCTCACACAGGGGATCAGGGAACTCACTAGACCTAATCCCTATTAGTGTCCCTATCTACAGGCCAGTCTTGTCTGAGTGGAGAGCTACCTCCTTGCTATCCCTCCTAGTTGGAGCCAAGCTGCTCTTACTGGTCACTAGGGATGGCGCGAACGTCGGAAAAAAAGTTCACGAACATATTCGCGAACTTGCGTCAAAAATGCGAACGGTTCGCGAACGTCGCGAACCCCATAGACTTCAATGGGAAGGCGAACTTTAAAAGCTAAAAAATACATTTCTGGCCAGAAAAATGATTTTAAAGTTGTTTAAAGGGTGCAACGACCTGGACAGTGGCATGCCAGAGGGGGATCAAGGGCAAAAATGTTTCTAAAAAATACATTGTTGACACAGCGCTGCGTTTTGTGCTGTAAAGGGCAGAAATCACACTACGTCACTCAGGTGATGTTTCTGGACACGGAATGTGAAAAAGCTCACACAGCTACTTGGCACTTGGTTAAAGACTGGGCAAACAATGCCTACAAGGTCAACGTATACACTACTACAGCGGTGGATACGGATTACGTAAAATATATTATTGCTGCTTGAAAAACATCACTCAGGTGGTTGTGGAGACTGTAATATTATTGATATTTAGACAGAATGTGAACAAGCTCACAAAGCTAGATGGCAGTTGTTTGAAGAACACACTGGGCAAAAAATGCCTACAGGGCAAATAATGGCTACAAGCTCAATGTATACACTACTACAGCGGTGGATATGGATTACGTAAAATATATTATGGCTGCTTGAAAAAAGTCACTCAGGTGCTTTTTCTGGAGACGGTAATATTATGGATATTTAGACAGAATGTGAACAAGCTCACACAGCTAGATGGCAGTTGTTTGAAGAACAGTAGATTACTAGCCAGCAAACTTACTATCCACTGTCCCTCAAATCACTAACAGCTCTCTCCCTACACTAGCTCTTCCAAGCACACACAGCACAGGCAGAATGAAAAAACGCTGCAGGGCTTCGGTTTTTATAGGGAAGGGGAGTGGTCCAAGGGGTGTGGTCCAGGAGGGAGAGCTTCCTGATTGGCTGCCATGTATCTGCTGGTCTGGGGTGAGAGGGCAAAAAAAAAGCGCCAACTAACGCGAACCCAAAATGGCGAACGTCGCGCGACGTTCGCGAACATCCGGTGAGCGCGAACAGCCGATGTTCGCGCGAACAAGTTCGCCGGCGAACAGTTCGCGCCATCCCTACTGGTCACTCTCCTAGAGAGTCTATTACAGATCTATCCCTCCCATTCACTATCCTCATTCATAGGGCCCTTACCTAGACTTCTTTTCTAGAGGTATTGGTCACTCTAGGGCACATGCTCCACTGGACCTTGCTGTATCTAGGCCCCCCTAGGTACACCCAGCTTGGATAGGCTCCAGGAGCCAAAGGCCAAGATCCACCCCTTTACAATCAGTACGACGGTGTGTATGTCAAACAGTTAAAATACAGTTGACATTCACTGTTTGACATACACACCATCGCACTAACGTCACACGCTAATTTGTGGCACCATTTTCTTGTGTTTAAATAAGATTGTTATTTGCACTGTGCACACTTCCTGAAGAAGGATCAAGTGTAAGAGCCGAAACGTTTTTTCATAGGTTGGATTACAGTAATATTTAACCAGCACCCAGGCAGCTGCTGTTTTTTCATGTGAGTGCTCCAGTTTTAGCATAGCATATACATATATATATATATATATATATATATGTATATATATATATATATTTTTTTTTATATATATATATATTCTAACTTATTAGAGTTAAAAAAAAAACTCACATGAATTCGATATTCGACCTTTGATAAATGAAAAGTTTCATTTGTAATACTGTATATATATTTCCTTGAGATGTCCTGGAGGTCAGTGTTTACTGTTTTAAAGCACAGTAGGCATTGTCGCTAATCAGATTCCAACTACAGACTGGTCTTGCCCTTCTTAGAGTTTGTCAAGGTTGTGCATTGTTCTGTGATCATAATATAGAGTATATATATACATACAGAATATTTGAAAAATAAGGAAAATAAGGTGATCATAAAAAACATAAATGATAAGCATTATATAAGCATTGCAAAGTATTGCACAGGGCTATAAATTGCATACATACAGTAGCAATAAATTGTCGCTGTGTGGTGCCCATATACTCTGATCCAGCATTCCCAGGGCAGCAAGTAAAAGAATCAGAATACTAGGATACAACATCCATTGCAGTCAAAAAGTCTCTGTTGGAGTGCATTTAATACATATGTTTCAGGGGATTCAGTAACAGTCTAATCAGCTTCATGCTGTCGTCAGTAAAGATGCTTCTCCATGGCAACTGCATCGATTCCACTCAAAAAGTCTCTACTGGAGTGCATTTAATACAAATGTTGCTGGGGATTCATTATAACAGCTTGATCTGCTTCATACTGGTTTAAAGAATAATTCAATGACCAGGAACATCTTTTAAGTCCATTCTACACCCCATACCCCCCCTTTAAACTAATGGTGGTCCTGTTCTTTTAAAAAATGGGCGTTGGTTTAGGAATCTCTCTCTCTTAAAAGCCGCATACTGGCGGGGGAGGATATAGCCCTCAAATTGAAACCAAGGCTCAACAGACTGACTACAGGTAGTGCTACTATGCAAAGAAATAAAAGACTTTAAACACTATGAAAATAAGTTAGGGACCGCCATGTGGGGTTTACCTTGACGTGGTATGGCGACTTATCAACTTTATGATCATAACTTTGTACAAAATGACCCCTGTCTTTGAACATTATGCACTGGCATTTATATTGATTTACTTATGAGACAGGGGCCCAGGGAGTGTGCTTTACAAGCAGCACTCCCACTATATTTAAATATACTTTAACTTAGCCTTAGAGTGCTCCCACAATCCCCCTTTTTTTGACATTCTACATTGAACGCCTTAAAGGGGTGGTTCACCTTCAAGTTAACTTTTAATATATTGTAGAAGGGCCAATTCTAAGAAACTTTTCAATTGGTCTTCATTATTTATTTTTCATAGTTTTTTTAATGATTTGCCATTTTCTTCTGTTTCTTTGCAGCTTTCAAATGGGGGTCACTGACACCATCTAAAAACAAATGCTCTGTAAGGCTATAAATGTATTGTTATTGCCACTTTTTATTACTTATCTTTCTATTCAGTCCATCTCCTATTCATATTCCCGTCTCTTATTCAAATCAATGCAGGGTTGCTAGGGTAATTTGTACCCTAGAAACCAAATTGCTGACACTGCAAAATAGAGAGCTGTTGAATAAAAAGCTAAATAACTATAAAACCATAAACAATAAAAAATGAAAACCAATTGGAAATTATCTCAGAATATCACTCTCTACATTATACTAAAAGTTAACTCAAAGGTGAACAACCCCTTTAAGAAAAGCCTTCAAAATCTCCTTTTTCTTCTGCACCTCCATCATCAACTCTTCCATCGTTTTTCCTTTCCTAAGCATCAGTTCACATTGTTGAGCCATTCCTACTGACTAGTGCATCAACGTGTGCAAAAGTAAGCCTCTGTCGGGGAGTAATTCCCATTCTCCATGTTGAGAGAGAGGGGACTCACTGGCTGCCATAAACCCATTTGCTGGTAACTCAGAAAGTGGTCTTTGTGATGGATCTGAATCTGGATGCTTAAACACTTTGTCCTACGCATATGTGTACTCAAAAGCAAGAAACTCTAAAACCATTCAAGATCCAGCAAAACCTGAAGCATGAGATTGTTCTCCTTGATGCTCTAGTACTTGTTCCTGGGATCATTGTTTGTTTTGGCAAGTGTATTAAGGGGTCATCCCTGACTGCAGTCAAAGACCACTATTAAGCCACATCTGCTTTATCTCTGCACAGTGTGTACTTTCAGTGGATATTTATGTTTAGGAAATCGTGTTGCAGCTACATATGATTTAAAAGCAAATCCCATTGAGAAGTGACATTCAGAAACTCTAGAGGGAGGAGTTCAAGTTAAAAACACAGGGTTTGTGCACAGCTGCAGAAACTAAACTCAGCGGGGAATTCTGCGGGGAAAAAAAAAAAAGCGGGGAATTCTGCCTTCATTTCTTGTACAGCAGCTTTTGCTTGTCAGGATTAGTTTGTCTGACAGTGAATGGGTGGATTTCTTTCTACCTATTCAGCCCATTACAATATTTTCTAATAGCAGTTTAGTCTTGACTAGTACATTTTCCTTTTTTTTTGGCATTTAAAATAAGGTAATACATTACAGTTAAATTTACTCAAAGAGAAAGACTTTGAATATTTCCGGCAGTCAAGCTGTTACCCGCCCCTGAAAAACACTGTAATTTGTTAGTCCAAATCAGCCGGTGCTAGATCAGCTTCCTACACAACAGTGATGTGCCGGACTATCTGCTGAATTCCCTGCTCTGGCATTCCCAGCTGACTCAAGGCACAAATTGATGGACCAATGTTACATATTTGGCTTCTGTTCCCTTTCACTAGTCCTTACAGTAGTTTGCACCACTACAACCCTATAATCTCTTTACGTAAGACCTGAAAAGCTTGACTTTCATTTGAAGCAGTATAGGGGAGGGCAGCTGATGTGTTGGCAGATTCTATGAATGCCTTTAATGTAGAAGAAAGGTATAATCACTGGGGTATTGCTATAAGTTAGACACACCCAAGTACTTTTCTGAGACCCAGTGCTGGAGCTCATGTTCCCTAAGAAGTGCACCGCCCATGGGAACTTCAGCAAGAGAATTATGATGTGATCTGCTTTAACTTTGTCCATCTTCTCTGTGGCCCCAGGCTGGGTGCATTAACAGTAGGGTTCAAGCTGTTTGCTTTAACGTTTGGATACTGAGTAACGTTTACACTTTACTGGGCATGTGCAGCAAGACCAGAATGTATAGAATAATCAGAAAGAAAAATATGTGTGCCTGGGATTGAACCAGTGACCTGGTGTTGTCAGCGCTGTCTGCCTTACTTAAAGGCCAATTGGTGCTAGTGAAAATTCCCCAGAAATCCAATCCGCAGAGAGATCGCCAATTTACAGGCGTAGAGTACAATTTGCTAACGAAAGAGTACATTACTAACAAAGTTTTGCACCCTTTTACCAGGCACATTTTCACTCAGGCGAAAGATTGTTACTCCGCAAATTCATTAAAGTGCAAATTTTCCATTATGTCACCCCTTTAACCAGAGTTTCCTTCACCACTTAGACCTGGCAAACTGATAAAATGAAGCTACATCCTCGTCAATCTTATGTGAATGACACTATATCTTGTATACAGAAAAGTTATGAAAATTATTTTTAAGAAATGCTGGCGTTTTTTCATATTTTAAAGTATTTCAAAGTTGTGACCCTTATAAAATCTTTATCTTAACATTTTTTTTTTAAACCATTTGAGGGGCATGCCACATTTGTTTTAGGGTGGGCTCATGTCTAGGAAAATAGAGGATCTCTTTTGTCTTTATTTTGCTTTCTTGAAATTTTTAATACAAAGGGGCAGATTTACTAAGGGTCGAATTGTTGCAAATAAATATTCGCCAAAATCGAATAAAATATTCGCCGGTTTTGAGCATTTTTCGAATATTCGCCAAAATCATCCGATCAAATGATTTTATACAAAAATTTGTACGAATCGAATAGTTGCAGCATTCGATCGTATGAATAATATTAGATGCGATAACTTGCAATGCAAGTTGTAGGTTCAATCTGGTGAAGCAGGCAGTCGAATAAAAATTTAAAGGACAAGTTCTTCGACTGGCGAATAGTCGAGCGATCGAATATATATTTGTTAGATCTATTTTTCATATTCGATGGTCGAAAATACTTAATTTGCATATTCGAATAGTCACACAATCGAAAATAGACTATTCAAGCGCATGTTCGAATCCTTCACACGAATTTAGTAAATCTGCCCCTAAGTGGCCACTTTAAACAATTTCCCCAACATCAATCATAAGGATATATATATGACCTATATGTTCCCACCCTATTCGAATTGACCTAAGCGTAAGGGGCAGATTTACTAAATTCAAAAAAATCTATTTAAATATTCGACCAATCGAATAGCGGTTCGAAGTCGAATTTGGAGAATTTTTATTCCCTAACTATACACGCGGTCGAAATTGAGGGTTTTTTAACCCTCTAATTCGACCCTTAGTAAATCTACCCCTAAGTGTATGAAATGAAAGTTAGGGAAAGTTTGCTATGAATTTATGTTAGCAAAACTTTGTCAGTGTTAGGCTGGCGAAATGCAAAGCATTCAACACATTCAAAGGTGGAAATTCGTTCTTTAGTGAATTTGCCCCTATAAGAGCAGACAGCTATGGTGCTTGTTCACCATTATTGCTATCCCTGGATTTTCCAAGTAGGCATGGCTTGTTTCACCTGTTGTTCTGAGATTATTCTGTCTATACAACCCCCTGTTCTGCACTGACACACTTCCTGTTATCGGTCAAGTGTGCTTGGTTCTCGATTGACGTTCTTGTTCCCTGTGTGAATTCCTGGTTCTGACCCTGGGTTGTTCCTGACCTTGAGTCCTGTTATCTGGTTCTGACCCAGGCTGTCTGACTACATCATGGCCCTTCCTTACTGGCTCATTCTCCAGACAATACACCTGGCACCCTTGCCTTCCCCTTGGGAGCACTGGATTCTTGTGTAATAAGTCCTGGCAGTACCTGAAAAGCTGAGGGCCAGGCCCAAAGTCAAAGGTGGCTGTTATTGGCAAAAGATCACGCCTTGACAGGAATCCAGTCATTCTGCTGGGGTCTGGGTTTGCCATTCCTGACAATATGGTGACATGTGACCCCCATTTTCTAAGTTGGAGCAAACTGGAGCAATGTCTGGGGAAGCAATTGTAATCAATAGTGGCATCCTCAAATATTACACCTTTTCTTATCCTTTAAGAGTATGTTCTGAAGATCTACAGTTAGTTAGTATAGATATTTGTATGCAGGTATGGGATCCAAAATTGGTAAACCCATTAGCCAGAAAGCTCCAAATTACGGAAAGGTAGTTTGCCATAGACTCAGTTTATCCAAATAATCCAACTTTTTTACAAATGATTTCCTTTTTTCTGTAATAATAAAACGTTACCTTGCACTTGATCCAAACTAAGATTTAATTAATACTAATATTAATACTGTGAGCCGAAACAGACTATTGAGTTTATTTAATGTTTAAATGTTTTTCTAGTAAACTTATGGTCCAAATCACAGAAAGATCTGTTATCCCGAAATCCCCAGGTCCCGAGCATTCTGAATAACAGGCCCCATACCTATAATATGTACAGTATTTGAGTGTATAGATAGGTCTGTTTTCAGATTACACAGAACTATGCAGAACATTTAGGAATGGTCATTACTGCTGAGGCATGAGCAAATTCGGAACTGACAAACATAAGGGTTTATATTTGGCCATTAAAAATGTGCAAGCCACTCTTTTTTACAGGCAAACCTGTGATGAATAGTGTGGGCGAATCTCCCCAGTTTTGCTTAGCTGAAAAATTCGAGTCGCGGCACGCTTTTGATGCGCGACGCGTCAACTTCGACGCGTCGTTTTGTCAGCGTTGCGTAGTTTTTGGCGTGTCATGTCAAAAATGACTCGTTTTTTTGGCAAATTTTCACCAGGCGAAATTTCGCTGGTGTTTCGCGAATTTATTCGCCAGCGGCGAATCGCGGGAATTCGCCCATTACTAGTGATGAAGATGGACCTAGTGGTATTGTCAACAATAAACTTGGCTGCAGGAAGCAATACCAGTCAGTCAGTAAGGTGCAGACAGCTATTGTCTTGTGTTAATGAGTAAAGATTTGCAGAACAAGGTAAAGCTTACTCTTAACAATGCACTGGGAAAGCACTTCTAGAGCATGCACTGCAGTGTTGTCTCCTGTGCTTAGAAGGGACGTTATTGAAATTGACAGGTTCCAGAGAACAGCAGTTAAGACAATAAAGGGTATGGCAGATCTCAGTGATAAAGAAAGGCTATTGTTAAATTTTGTATCTGTTCAACCAGCACCAACAAAGAACCTATTTCTGGACAACAGTAAGGAGTAGAATCAATTATGTAATTATATGCATACTTCCATTTAAAGTTTAGCCCGAAGGTGGTACCATGAGAGAGGAAGGCTCAGATAAGATGAATAAGATTAAATAAGAGTGCAGATTATGAATTCCTCTCTGGCTGAGGAGAGTAAGTGAATGACACAGAGGGTCGGCCCCATACCTCAGCCAGGAACCCCGAGAAGTGATAGCTAAAGCAGGGAAAGGCAGGTTAGGTTTGTGGAGCTCTTTGTACTCAGCAAGAGTTAGTGGCGGGTTAGTGAGACCAAAAACTGAGGCTCCAACAAGAGGGTGGGCCCATAAGGGGATCCAGTGGAAGGTGGACTGGGCGAAGTAGAGCTTAGTGCACAAAACATGCAAGGTTGACCCTTTACTGAAAATCTGTAAGAAGGTCCAGTGTGCCTGAAGAAACGAAAGGAACTGAGAAGTAGGCATGGGCTGGGGCCCAGTGTCCTGGGACACCTTATGCTGGTCACATTATTTATTGGAGGGAATTTTGTGGTAAAGACTATTTGAGAAGTTGTCCTGAAGAGTGTAAATAAAGTGTTCCTGAGTTAATTCACATCCATTTAGTGTATAACTTGCATTTATATTATTCTTGACAAAGTGCATAACCTTGCATTTATCAACATTGAACCTAATTTTCCAGTTTGCTGCCCAGTTTCCAAACTTAGACATCCCCACTGCACCACTGGACCACCAGGGCAAGTAAGTTTTGTTACAGTACCCAGTACAGAGCCCTGTGGTACCCCACTAACAACCACCACTCTTTGTAGTATATATTTTAGCCAGTTCTCTATCCAGGTACAAATACTATGTTCCAGGCCAACTTTATTTTCCTTAATTTAACCAGTAACCTTCTGTATGGTACTGTATTGAATGATTTAGCAAAGCCTAAGTAAATCACATCCACTGCCATCCCAGAATCGAGGTCAGAATTAAATTAGTCTGGCAAGATCTATTAGCAGCATTTTAAAGACTTCCAATTTTTGTTCTGTGTTTAACCCAATGAAAAGCATTTCCCACTTAATATGTTACAAAGATACCCTTATACAGTCAAAGTTTGCATGCCTGAAATTCAGTGTTTTAGTTACTTCCTTATAGAATTGCCTCTGCAACAGAATCACAAAGGAGACCATGTTATGATCACTATTCCCTAAATGCTCACCCACACAAATGCTAGAGATGAGTTCAGTATTATTAGTTATTACAAGATCCAAAAGAGGGTTATTCGTAGTAGGTTCTTGAACAAGCTGGGATAAAAAGTTGTCATTGCCTGCTAGCTTTATCTGTCTTGGCAACCCCATTACCCCAGTCAATGTCCAGATAATTGAAGTCACCCATTATAATAACTTGACCTAGTTGTGAAGGCGCTTCTATTTGTAAAAGTAGCTGGGCTTCGTACTCATCACTTATACAAGGTGGTTTATAACCTTTTGCCCAGTCAAAATCTCTGCCCAGAGTTATTTCACACCTTCACCAGTGCCAGCAATGGTTATTTCTTTAGTGCATGGAGTTCTCCAACTCTTTTAGGATAGCTTCTCTCCTTTCAAAAATCTATTTCGATTACTATAGTCTTATGTAATTGATTTAAAATGATCATTTTACATTTGTTTTTATTTTGAAATTATACTCTGTAGTATTTTTTAAATAAACTGCCTTCTAAATGAGATGGCAAGGCATCTTAACATAATTGCTGGATGGTAGAAATTCCCATCAGAGCAGCTTGATGTGCATGCAGTGCCTCACTAACACACAGTTTTCTAGTTTGTTTTCCTTAATAACAGAGAAGGAAAGTTGTATCAAACAAATGCTTTTGATTTATTAGACATCATTTAGCTGGTGATAATAACTTCAGTAGCCCATGTTTCCTAAGTGTATTTAAAGCTAAGATGCTTTTTTAAATCAAACTCAATTTTTTCAGCTTTTATCTAAGACTGAGGTCTGACATAGTGCGGAGAGACTGGCAAATTGCTAATGTGGTGCCACTATTCAAAGAGGGATCCGGTTCTCAACCTCAAAATTATAGGCCAGTTAGTCTGACGTTGGTGGTAGGAAAGCTTTTCAAAGGATGAATAAATGATAAAATACTGGACTTCATAGCAAATAACAATACTATGAGTTTGTGCCAGTATGATTTTATGCATAATAGATCTTGCAAGACTAACTTAATTTCTTTGTATGAGAAGGTAAGCAGGGACCTAGATTCAGGGATGGCTGTGGATGTGATTTATTTAGACTTTGCTAAAGAATTTGATACAGTGCCACACAGAAGGTTACTGGTTAAATTAAGGAATGTTGGCCTGGAACATAGTATTTGTACTGTACCTGAGTAGAGAACTGGCTAATAGATAGACTACAAAGAGTGGTGGTAAACGGAACATTTTCTAATTGGACCAGTTTTGTTAGTGGAGTACCGCAGGGCTCTTTACTGGGTCCCTTGCTTTTCAACTTTTTTATTAATGACCTGGAGGTGGGAATTGAAAGTACTAAATTGTTCAGAATTATAGGTTCCATGCAGGATGCTGCCACTTTGCAGAGTGATTTGTCTAAGTTGGGAAACTGGGCAGCAAACTGGAAAATGAGGTTCAATCTTGATAAATGCAAGGTTATGCACTTAGGCAAAAATAATATGAATGCAAGTTATCAACTAAATGGCAGTGTGTTGGGAGTTTCCTTAAATGTGAATGATTTGGGTTTTTTATAGATAACAAGCTGTCTAATTCTGGGCAGTGTCATTTGTAGCTAGTAATGCAAATAAAGTTTTGTCTTGCATAAAAATGGGCATAAACTCAAGGGATAAAAACGTAATTATGCCTCTATATAGATCCCTAGTAAGACCTCCTCTGGAATATGCGGTGCAGTTTTGGACTCCAGTCCTTAATAAAGATATAAATGAGCTGGAGAGAGTGCAGAGACATGCAACTAAGCAGGTTAGAGGGATGGCAGACTTAAATTATGAGGTAGACTGTCCAGGTTGGGGTTGTTTTCTCTGGAAAAAAGGCGCTTGCGAGGGGACATGATTACACTTTACAAATACATTGGAGGACATTATAGACAAATATCAGGGGACCTTTTTACCCATAAAGAGGATCACCAGAGGCCACCCCTTCAGACTAGAAGAAAAGGACTTTCATTTGAAGCAGCGTAGGTGGTTCTTCACAGTGAGGACAGTGAGGTTATGGAATGCACTGCCGAGTGATATTGTGGTGGCTGATTCTGTTGATGCTTTTAATAGGGGCTTGGATGATTTCTTGGACAGACATAATATCAAAGGCTATTGTGATACTAAACTCTATAGTTAGTATATGGCTATATATATATTTTTTGTGAAGGTATGGAGGGGTGTGTGTGGATGCTGGATGAGGGGTTGAACTTGATCGACTTTATCCTTTTTTAAGCCAATTTAACTATGTAACAATGTAACCATGATTATGCATGGGAAAAATATTAGATATGTAATTGATTTAAACAATCACAAAGCAGTCACGGGCAACCGAGGCAACCCAGGAGCCCATGTTGGCCTACCCTGGCATGCACACACGAACAAATGTGCATGTACACGCAAACAAGCACATGTACATGCAGAAACAGAGACCCGAGTGCACACCTGGGCTGCAGGGGAGCTCCTGGCAGTGAGGGTGGCATAGGCCTTGACTAGGGGTAGACAAAAGAGAAGGAATGTGTCTGGAGCCCTCCAGCTTTGCACCCTAGACACATGTCTGTTCTGTCTACTCCCTTGTGCCCTGTCACCAAGGGAAAATGCATTCAAATTTGAGTTTATCCACAGCTCAGGCCAATCTCTGCAAAAAATCTAGAGTTTTCTTTTCTTTCTGCTATATATATATATATATATATATATATATATATATATATATATATACAGTATATAGAAGGTTTGGTTTCAACATTCAAGCTATTTTTGAGGTCTGTTTAAGCAGCTGAATGTGTAAAAATTGTATTTTCATTGAACTGTGAATTTTCATTGTAATTGGAGTTTTATTACTAGGGGTGGGTAAACTCATGCATATAAAGATGCTACGCCAGAGAAGAAAGGGAAGAAGATGGTATGATAGAAAAATAGAGACAAGACACAAGAAATCTAATTTGCTGGCCATACATGAGAAGAGCCACTCAGTGGATCTTTCACCATCTTGAGGTGGGCAATATCAGGTTCATTCAATTTTTCAGGCCTTGGACCAGCAGTTACATCAGAATTGGAGCTGTGAAGCCTGTCCAAAGGAGGAAGACACAGATGCAGTCATATAAAAACCTGCCCAATTGGTGTCTGCCAGATATCCATTGGACAGTACTGCTGGGTGGCTATATGTGGAGGCGTATTATTTATCAACATTCTCATTTTAGTGTTTTTTTAGTTCTTTCTAAGACCACGATTTTCATTGAAAGATCAGATTATAAACAGTGCGAATGAAAAAAAAACTGATCAATGTGCTAAAAATACTGTATGAATAGTATAGCTATGGGCATATATGGTTTGTGTGAAAGAGTGGAGGGGTATGTGTGTGTGGATGCTGGGTTTTAATTTGGAGGGGTTGAACTTGATGGACTTTGTCTTTTTTCAACCCAATTTAACTATGTAACAATGTAACTATGAATAACTCAAAAATCTCTAAAAAAAAAAATTCATAGAAAACTCTAAAAGTTCGAAATGGTTTAAAATAAACAGCTCAGCTTCCATTGTCTTCTATAGCACATTAACAACTTTTACTTATTTTGCATTAGAGGATTTCATGGTTTTTACACTTAATACATTTAGAATTTTTTTTGGAGATATGTGGAAACAAAATTGAAATTTAATTGTTTGTAAATGGGCCACTTCATCTTTATCTTTGTTATATTTTTTAAAAACATTGACTTCTAGTATGTAAATAATCTAGGTAATATATTACCCCCTATTACAATCTATTACAATCTATAAGAATGATAGTACCAATAGTCACTGGAACATAATGATTTAGGTGTCTGGTTTATCATCACTAAATATAGAATAATAATTATAGTATCAATGATTTTTGAACTCAGCTATTCTTTAAAATAATAGTTGAGAAGTGTCATTGACAGTGTTAGCCTTATTTTGCATTCAATTGCTTTTAGCTAAAACAGTGAGTATAGTGTTCAGTGGGGCTCAGCAGAAGCACAATGTTCTAATACTCATCTGAATCCTTACTCTCCAATGTGTATTTGCATGGGAGTGGGAGAATTGGTTTAGATAATTATTTTCTAGAAGAAAAGAAGTTATTGAATACTAACGTGTTGTCAAGTTTTACTGAGAAGTATGTCGTGACGGTGATCACAAAGCTGATAGGAGTACTGGTGCTACACAAAGAAGATGCCTTCAAATTGAGGAAAGTGGTGCACCCTGAACAGCACAAGTATAATTGTTGTCCTGACCCCTGTAGTGAAATTCTAAAAACTTTAGAAAAGTACTCTGTTGTTGGAAAAAAATCTTTTTAGTCACTTGTCCGAATGTATTTAGGAAAGCAGCTAAAAGGAAGAAGAATTGGATTTTAAAAATACATGTGTGAAAAATGAAGTAACCATTTTTATCCTAACAATAAACTCTTTAGAAACATCTCTGTTGTAATAGGGGTAATTTATTAAGAGCAGGGTGCAAAGTTGTGCACCTTAAAAAAGTCTCCAGATCCCTTGCTGTTGCCTAATGCTGGCCACATATACGGGCAGATAAAGCTGCCGATATCGGTCGTGTAGACCAATTTGACAGTTTATCTGTCCTTGTATTGGGGCTTCCAACTGGTCTTCCCGTTTGATATCTGGCCACGATATCGATCGGGAAGGTTTGATTTTCTTCCGAACAACCCCTCAGATGCCCTTGGCGTCATTGTAATCCAAATGTTCGATCATATGGCCGAACGTTCAGATTATCCCAATATAGCCCTTCTGTGTTAGTGGCATATCAGGGACATCGCCAAACGTGTGGATCTTTGCATCTATGGCCATCTTAACATGCACATTATTTGGACACCCAAGTTAATGAGGAGTGTGGACACTGGCCCCAGTGGAGCTCCGTGCTGAATGCTTGCACTTTGTCTGGATTCTCTGTAACTAACCCCTAATTTCAATATTGCTACATCTTTAATCTATCTTTTACTACTTGTATCAAAAATTTTAATAAAAAAAGGGATAAAAAGTATACAGTATAGACTACTGTATTTAAAGATCAATAGACTGTCTTGCTTGAATAATATTGCTCTAAGACCTGCTTTCCATCCTAAGAATGCCTTTTGTTGCCCAATGAAATGGATCATAAACAATATTTTATAATTTATTATTGAAATGCGGCTTCCTGTCCCTGTTCTTACTTCTAATCTTTCAGATGAATGAAGGAGGGGGGCACAAAGGCTTCCAATGCTTCTGAAGTAGAAATGACTTTGTATTTCCAGCCCCCATGCTGCTCATCAGTGCTTGGCATAGCCTTCTATGCAATATATAGCTACACTTAAAGATACTGAAAACATTGTATGTACTGTATTTGAAGGAATAAATCTAAAATATTATATCAAATAACTAGAGAACAACTTCCTTCTATGCATAAAGTGCTAATGTTTTGTGACATAACATGAAGCATCATTCTTTTATGCTGCTATAATAACTACAGTATAAAGCATCCCAATCAGCAAAGAATGAAGCACTATGTTCTTAAAAAATGGTATTTTGCATTTCATGCTGCCGTCTAAAACAATATCATGTGATTTTATTCTTTAATTATAGATACTAAGAAGCATTGTTAATACCAAAGTGCTTGTGGGATATAATTCTCATAGCAAATAAAATATTCCTGATCAAAAGGAAGTTCTCCAGCATAAGAGACACAAACTTGTAGCACCATTAATAAATCATAACTCATTATACAGTATATCATCAGTCTACTGGTAACTTCTAAGAAAGAAAAAAAGGGGGTATATTAAGTTCAACAAGTCTATCAAATATAATAACTTCCACAAAATTGCATTCCCTTCTTTTATAGGTTTATCCCTAAAACTAAGTGAGGTAACTTACACATAAGTATTTTTAGTCTGAAAGCAGTGAAATAAAATACTGTGATCATATCAAAGTACTACCTGTGTGGTTCTGGATTCTAATGGTTATATCATCTCACCCACAGAAAATGGATAATAGAATATAATAGCTGTGTACCTGATATGTTTTAGTACAAAATAATTATTTTTTTCATTTATGTCTATCAAAAACAATAATATTCTCTGAATGCAGATTCCCCAGGGAGCTCCTGTGACTTGGATGGATTCTGTTCTCAAGCTAGCCATGGTTACAAGCACTTCCTTGAGTCCACCTTGAGTCCGCCAACACCAGCCTCCTGCTCCTCACTCTAGATTTTTATTCAACTGCGAACTGCAAAGTGCAAGCAGATCACCGGCAGAAGCAATAAGTACACTTTTTTTTTAACCTTGCAATATCCATAAAATTTCTAAAATGCAGAGTCTTATTTTTACACCAATTAATAGTCAGGTGATAATGTATAAAACACATAATAGTTTCTACTGAGCCCTACTGAGAAATATTCATATCTCTCCCAAAATATGGCAAGCACTCAAACATGCCACAAACAAATGTTTTGGACTTTGAGGTTAAAGACAAACTTTACTTGACACAAGTTCTGTAGATTCTAACCTCTAAAAGAGCTAGAACCCCGAACAAAGGACTCCATAAGTTTTATGGACTTGAGGAACATATACATAGTTAGTTACATAGTTACATAGTTAAATTGGGTTTAAAAAAGACAGAGTCCATCAAGTTCAACCCCTCCAGATCCCCTGGCCTTGAGGGCAGATCCCCTCCAGATCCCCTGGCCTTGAGGGGAGAGCCACCAGTTGGATGTAAGAGCAGTTCTTTGTTTTTCCGTGCTGTAGAGATATCGCTATGTGTTTTACCGGTAACTCCCTTTTACTCCTGTACGTTCTCATGTCATAAAAGTGCGGTTTCTATTTTTACAGATGATACTAAATTGTGCAGAACTATAGGTTCCATGCAGGATGCTGCCACTTTGCAGAGTGATTTGTCTAAGTTGGGAAACTGGGCAGCAATCTGGAGAATTACATCCAATGTTGATAAATGCAAGGTTATGCACTTTGGCAAAAATAATATAAATGCAAGTTATACACTAAATGGCAGTGTGTTGGGAGTTTCCTTAAGTGAGAAGGATCTTGGGGTTTTTATAGATAACAAGTTGTCTAATTCTGGGCAGTGTCATTCTGTAGCTACTAAAGCAAATAAAGTTATGTCTTGCATAAAAAAGGGCATAAACTCAAGGGATGAAAACATAATTATACCTCTTTATAGATACCTAGTAAGGCCTCATCTGGAGTATGCAGTGCAGTTTTGGACTCCAGTCCTTAGGAGGGGTGTAAATGAGCTGGAGAGAGTGCAGAGACTAAGTGCAACTAAACTGGTTACAGGGATAGAAAACTTAAATTATGAGGGGAGACTGTCCAGGTTGGGGTTGTTTTCTCTGGAAAAAAGGCGCTTGCAAGGGGACATGATTACACTTTACAAATATGTTTGAGGAAATAATAGACAAATATCAGGGGACCTTTTTACCCATAAAGAGGATCACCACACCAGAGGCCACCCCTTCAGACTAGAAGAAAAGGACTTTCATTTGAAGCAGCGTAGGTGGTTCTTCACAGTGAGGACAGTGAGGTTGTGGAATGCACTGCCGGGTGATGTTGTGATGCTGATTCTGTTGATGCTTTTAAGAGGGGTTTGGATGATTTTTTGGACAGGCATAATATCAAAGGCTATTTTGATACTAAACTCTACAGTTAGTATAGCTATGGGCATATATGGTTTGTGTGAAAGAGTGGAGGTGTGTGTGTGTGTATGCTGGGTTTTTAATTTGGAGGGGTTGAACTTGATGGACTCTGTCTTTTTTCAACCCAATTTAACTATGTAACTATGTAACTAACTATGTATATGTTCCCCAAGTCCATAAAACTTATGGAGTCCTTTGTTCGGGGTTCTACCTCTTTTAGAGGTTAGAATCTACAGAACTTGTGTCAAGTAAAGTTTGTCTTTAACCTCAAAGTCCAAAACATTTGTTTTTTGGCATGTTTGAGTGCTTTCCATATTTTGGGAGAGATATGAATATTTCTCAGTAGGGCTCAGTAGAAACTATTATGTGTTTTATACATTATCACCTGACTATTAATTGGTGTAAAAATAAGACTCTGCATTTTAGAAATTTTATGGATATTGCAAGGTTAAAAAAAAAGTGTACTTATTGCTTCTGCCGGTGATCTGCTTGCACTTTGCAGTTTGCAGTTGAATAAAAATCTAGAGTGAGGAGCAGGAGGCTGGTGTTGGCAGACTCAAGGTGGACTCAAGGAAGTGTTTAGATCTACCACAGGTTTTTGGGTGGTACACGGCCCTGTTGCGGCCTGCATCCACATTAAATACCTATCTTGCCTAAGTTAGGGAATGGGTAGAAAGCAGGAGGCCTACTTGTAGCAATTTATTTTATGTATTTTAAAGGGAAAGATGCAAAGTGCAAAACATGTGGTAGATTGTGCCATGTTTTAGACTTTAAACTGCACCCTACCTTGCACATTGTTATACAGTATATGCATTTACCTGCGCATATTGTGCAACTGACATCAGTCTTTATGGAGCATTATATTAGAAAGCCACTTATACTACCACTTTCAAGAGATTGTTAAAATGAATAAATTAAATACTAAAGATCCACAATAGTTATTACTGTTAAAAGCATCTCTGAAATTACTTGTGATCGTTTTTCCAAAACAAAAATTGCACAGATTAGACAATGAGAATAAATATTTCAGTGCTGGGCGTTTCAATAGACAGTAAGCTCTCCAGGGTAGTGTTTCAATAGATAATTAGCCCTTCAGGGCAGGGTTTCAATAAATTGTAATCTCTTCAGGGACCTCATTCTAATTGTGTATTGAAACTCCCTTCCCTTCAACGTCTGTGTTTTTTTCCAACATGCTGCCATTTTTATTTTACTATGAAGCAGGTTGAGATATACGTTGTCTATTGTACTATCCGTGCTGGGGGTTTCTGGACAAAGCAGTAATCTTCCAAGCAGATGAGATGAAATATAGATAAACAATATAAATAGATTGAAATGTATATAGTTTACATATAACTTTAGTGGGACAATAGCTGAATGGAGAAGGGCCTAGCAGCAATAGTGTAGGCAGACTCAGTCAGCAACAGCAAACAAAATAGTGTACTGTTTAAAAAAAGGGCATAAAACTATGCAAGTAATGTATGTGTGTGTGTATATATATATATATATATATATATATATATATATCTTATATTAGAAATCCAAGAAGATCCGCACTCACAGGTCTTATTACTTAAATAAAAATGTTTTTATTGCAGAGCTTACAGCCTAACGTTTCGGCCTCATCCGAGGCCTTTCTCTCTCGGATGAGGCCGAAATGTTAGGCTGTAAGCTCTGCAATAAAAACATTTTTATTTAAGTAATAAGACCTGTGAGTGCGGATCTTCTTGGATTTCTTATGCATAAAATTACTGCACCCAGGCATATGAACTTTTTATTCGAGAGTGCCGGCTTTCCTTGGCATTATATATATATATATATATATATATATATATATATATGTACTGTCCAAAATGATAGCACAATGATTTACACAATGACACAAAAAAGTAAAAAATAAAGAAAGAGGTTTATTAAAGTGGACCTGTCACCCAGACTCAAAAATCTGTATAATAAAAGTCCTTTTCAAATTAAACATGAAATCCAATTTCAAATTTTTTATTAAAGCATTCATAGCTGTTTTAAGCTCATTTAAAAATCTCAGCTGTCAATCTAATATTGTCTGCCACTCCTTTATGCCTTAGGCATAGATTCGGGGCTGATAATTACTTTCACTTTCCATTCAGCACTTCCTAGATGCCACTGCTCCCCACACATTCCCCCAGTTCTCTTAACCATTTAATTGTGTAGCCAGGACATGGGGATAGACATCGGGTCCCCCATTCTGGTGCACAAACAAGATTCTGAGATGATGTAAGGCTTGCCTTAATAACAGTGTCCACAAAATGGCTCCTGCCTGCTTGCTAGAATTATGAATTCCCAGACTGAAGAAAACAAGATTAAAATAATTTATGTAGTGTAATTAATGTTCATTTTGCTTGACTAATGTGATAAAATAGGATTTTGAAAATTTTTTTGGGGTGACGGGTCCACTTTAATAACCCTTTTTCTTTATTTTTGAGTTTTCATTGTGTAAATCATGTGAGTGCTAACATTTTGGACAGTTTGTTCTTTATTTTTTGCATAAGCACCCAAGTCTCTACTTCTTTAAAGGGGTGATTCACCTTTAAGGCAACTTTTATTATGTTATAGAACACCAAATTCCAAGAATTTTTTCAGTTTTTTTTCATAATTTTTTAAAAAAGTTTTATGGTTATTTGTCTTTTACGTCTGATCCTTTGCAACTTTCAAATGGGCGTCATCATCCCCTTCTAAAAAACAAATTCTCTTTAAGGCTAATGTATTGTTATTGTTACTTTTTATTGCTTATCCTTCTATTCAGAATCTCTCCTATTCATATTCCAGTCTCTTATTCAAATCAATGCATGGTTGCTAGAGTAATTTGGGCCCTAGTTACCAGATTGCTTAAAATTCAAATTGAAGAGCTGCTGAATAAAAAGCTAAATAACTGAAAAATCTTCAATAATAATTATCTCAGAATATCTCTCTCTACATCATACTAAAAGTTATCTCTAAGGTGAACAACCCCTTTAAGTGTGCAGCCTTGCAGCATATATATATATATATATATATATATATATATATATATATATATTACTTATTTTAACTGAGCCATACTTTCTTAAATATTTTGATATTCCGAAGAGAAACAATTCACACTTTGTTTTTCTGTCCCCTCTGAATTGTAGAATTTAAATGATTTTTCCTCCTTTCTGTTTCCTTCCTTCCAGTTGACTTAATCCAAATAGGTCAGTTCTCCTTCCTTTTATATTTCTTTTCTAAGAGAAAAAAATTGTGAACTGGAATGGTTTAAATGACAGCCATTTTGGGCTCTGTTTCTGTGTTATCCCAGTCTTTATATTGAAGTAATAGTCTTATAGTCACAGCGTTTATTTGATTTGATCTGTTAATGTTGACCTAATGTACTGTATGTATTTTTGTTACCGTAAAACCCCACATTGGCATTTTGCAGGTTACCGCTCATGTTCTATATTCTATAAAACATTATACATTTAAATGTCATGTCTTTGAATTGTTTCACAAGACAAATGCAAAGTATTACCTTAAATATGTGACACGTTAGCCCCCCCCAAAAAATATGAGTATTGCTTTATATTTGTCACAGATGATGCCTTGGCCTGTGAAAAAAAAACAAACAGAGTTAATTTTATGATGATATGTACAGAAATAATATGATGCCATTATGGAACCACTGCTGACATAGTAGATTTTATAAATTTGTGATTTAACATTCACAAAATATTTCAATCGTGTATGCGTCTCAATTTTTTTGTGATATACAAACCCATACCAAAAAACATATAACTTATAATATAATATCCAGGACCAGAAATGCCCTGTACTGAAAGAAGTATAGTACGGTAGTATGCTTCCCCTTTCCAAGTGCATTTTAAGTGCAGTCTTGTTCTCAGTTCATCAAAAGGCATATTATTAAAATAAAGTCCAAAGAAGTTGTTAAATATACAAGGAGGCAATACATAAATGCTATCAGCAAATCCCTTCATTAGAAGGTTTGAAAATAGTTTTTTTTTTCAGAGAGATACAGGGGCAAATTTATAAAATTCACGTGAATAGATCAAAGTCCGATTTTTTCAGATATTCGAATATGCAAATTTGGCCACTTTGATCATCCAATACTCAAAATTCGAGCGTATCGAATAGATCGAATGATCGAATATTCGATCATTCGACCATTAGATGATCGAAGGACTTGAACCTACCGAATTGCAATAGAAGCCTATGGGAATCCCCCCATAGGCTTCCTTTTCAAACACCTGCTCGCATACCAATCGTACGATCGAACGCCTTGATCGTTCAAATCGTACGAATTTTTTGAGCGCTCAAAGAAAATTTTACAAATTTTTTTGTGAAATCGAACGATCGGTATTCGATCGTACAATTTCATTGAGAAATCGAATATCGAGGAAAAAATAGCCTAAATAAAACTATTCGATAAGCATTCGAATCACTTATCAAATTTCGAACAGATTTGAGGGATTTTTGGGTGAATAATAGTAAATTTGCCCCACAGTGTGTGGGGGAATTCAGAAACAGATGTGGTGCTTGCACATACATTGGATCGTTTCAAATAATTGAATGTATTTTTAGCATGAAAGAAACTACAAGGTTAATGAAATTAATTATTAGTACAATGTATGATGGTTAAACTGTCCTCCTAGAGCCAGCAAGAACTCCAAGGGTGCTGTTGCAAACATAATAATCCCAACTCTTTGGGTTGATGGATTATTTATAAAATAATGCAAATAAAGGCATAATTTATGATGTAATGAGTTTAGAAAACATAAAACATTTTACACAATATTCCCTTACTATCTTAAAAGTATTGTTATACCCTCCTCATCCTCGGCTATCAAACACAACACAATTATCTATCCATGGCCAGTGTAAAAGTTTGCATATTATTCAAAGATGAAAGAACCACGATATGGAATGAAACAATTGAGTTTAGTTTTATGGTATAGGATCTACTTTACTTTTCTGGGAAATCTGACTGATGCCTCAGTGCCTCAAGCTTTTATTGTATGTATGGAACATCAAATAGCTTTTTGATGGCAATGTTTCCTAGGAAGAAAAAATAAATTCAAATAAAATGATACAATCTTATGTACAGACAACTATTTAGTCCAAATACAGAATCTCTAGCAAAAGAGTTAAAAGACTAAAATCAAAAGCTGATGAAAACTCTAATTTGCATATTCAGATTTGATTACATTTATCCAAACAATTGCGCTAAATAAAATGTGTTCAATTCAACACAGATTTGGTTCATCTGAGGTCTAACAACTCTGCTGCTGAATTCAATTCTTGTAAAAAAAAAAATATACAAAGATAAGGTCGAATACCTTAGCAAATTCTAGATTTGGTGCATCCCTAGTTAATAAGTATGTCATCAATTCTACATTAGTTTGGTATACTTAGAAATAACTAAATTATACCCTGCATTTCAAGTCTCTGCAAAGAACGGCATCCTTTATTGATTAGACGTCGATATTTTCTTTTACTGTGTGACGCAAATAACATATCTAGAGGGAAATACAGATGGCACTTGGTTATAAATGGCCTGGCTATTTTTTTACTCACATGTATTTTATGGTTGCATTTTTCATATATGGTGTTTGTAAAGCAAACTGGGATTTACTACTGTACATACTAAAGTAATAAATAATGACATTATTTACACATAAATCTATATTATACTACAAATGTACATTCTACTTTTACTGCTTTTATAGGTTAATGGCTAAATCATTATATTAGACTTTTATTGACACAAGGCATCAACAGGACTCTGGGGTAAATGTAAGGTATTAGAATATGAATGACTTTAGGGTAAGTGACAGTAATGTGAGATTGCGAATTGTGGATGGCTGGGAGATCACTGAAAAGCACCTCGAAAATTTTATTTTTCTACCTTCTTGCATTTGTCAAGGCCATTTTAATAAATATTTTTAATAAGAATATAAATTCTGTGTTGCGTTTCTTGAGGTCCTGAATGACTCTAAGGATCCAGAGCTTGCCTTACTCCATGTGCTGAAATTGTTTCCTAGGAACATGCAGTAGGACAGCTGTGTAAGATATGGAGTGGAGTCATTTTGTTTTAGTTTGACCCTCGGTCCATAATACCCAAACATGGCACATTATTCCCAAGAGAAAAATGTGATGAGGTGAATTGGTGGCAGCAGTTCTCTGCTTAATTAAATTGGATTGACACTTTAAAAGCCTGCCCCTTTGTCCCAGTTCTCCCAGGAGACAGGTGTTCTTTATTTTTTATTTCTATGGTTGCCTGCCTTCACTTGACATCTTTGCCCCAGGGGTCTGAAAGCTAAATGGTCACTTATTCACTTTATAACTGATTAAGTTATAATTTGTTTCATTGACGATGATGCTGCTGCTTGTGTTGCAATACTGTTAGAGCTGTTATTTTGTATGTGTTTGACCCTACTGGTTGGGAGGCAGATACTGTTTTTCAGTGGGTTGTCTCTGGGTTTGAACATATTTATTACGTCTATAAGGGGCAATCTGTTCCTCTCTTTATTTAAAAGAACCTGTTTCATAATGCAGGACAAGGTGTAAGAAATGGAGGATTGCTCCCCTTTCCCACTTTGTAATTTCTTCTTATGTCTTAAAGAAAAGGTGCTTTGACAAGGCTATGAATGGACAGGGGGAATAAAGTGAGAGTTTGTAATATCATTCTAAGAAATTCTCCAATATACATTTAGTAAATATTTAAGAAATAATTTGAGTAAACAGGAGTCACATATTCTCCAGGTCTTTAAACCAGCCGTAATCAGCTAGCAACATTGTTTAAGGAGTGCCGAGAATATCAACAGCCAGACAGACATTGCTTTCAGTAGCAATTACATTTAAAAAAAAAAAAAACAAGCAAAACAAAAACTTTAGCGAAAACTGTAATTGAACTGAACTGAAAAATGTACATTGGAAAGTTTATGAGAATTACAATTTCTCTCGCTGTGCAATAAAGACAACAACAACAAAAAACTGTTATTTGAGATTTCAGTGGAGCCCCTTTTAATTAGATCCTAGTGGAAACACATTATTCCAAATCATCTTCTTTCTAAACTGCTGCAAATTGATGGTTCAGTTTGCTACATTTCTCAGCAAACTTAAGCTGGCCATACACAGGAAGATCCGCTCATTTGGCGATGTCGCCAAATGAGCGTATCTCTCCCCCCCCGATGTGTCCACATTGAGGTGGGTGATGTAGGACGTATGTTTGCTTCAGAAACACTACTATAGTTCATATAAACAAGCTGCTAAGTAGCAATGGCAGAAATTGAACGGCTATATGGCACAGGATAAGTAATGGATAACAGATAACATTATGTTCTAAAGAGCTTATCTGCTGTGTAACTTGAGCCTTTTCCCCTTTGATGGCTGCCTCCATGAATACAAATCAGCTTATTTATATTTTAACAATAGTAGTGCTTCTGAAGCAAACACTGAAGTTTTACCAGTGCAGGGCAATGCAACATTATATTTTTATTACTTTAAAACAATTTCATTTTTTGATGTTACTGGTCCTTCAAAGCTGCTACAATTAGTGCTGGGCGAATTTATTCGCCAGGGGCGTATTTGTGGCGAATTCCCGTGATTCGCCGCTGGCGAATAAATTTGCGAATCGCTAGCGAAATTTCGCGGGTAAAACGAGTCGCGCGTCGTTTTTGACGCGATGCGTCGAAAACGACGCGACGCGCGCCGGAAACGACGCAACGCATCAAAGTTGACGCACGTCAAAAGCGTCCCGCGACTCATTCCGCGAATTTTTCGCCAATTCACGAATTTCTCTGGAAATTCGCTAATTTTTCGGCGAAGTGAATCTCGGGAGATTCGCCCCTCACTAGCTACAATCCCTACTTCATATGCTCCCCAAGCTGTCACAGAGCAGCGGACATAATTTGATTTATTTGTTGACACATTTCTCTAATGTATAAAATTTAAGAAGGTTCGTGGCTTGATGTTAAAGATGTTGATGTGAAAAGGGGCTTGGATGATTTTTTGGACAGACATAATATCAAAGGCTATTTTGATATTAAACTCTACAGTTAATATAGCTATGGGCATATATGGTTTGTGTGAAAGAGTGGAGGTGTGTGTGTGTGGATGCTGGGTTTTAATTTGGAGGGGTTGAACTTGATGGACTTTGTCTTTTTTCAACCCAATTTAACTATGTAACTGTTGGTGTAGTAAATGCACGTACACATTTTCATGGCTTCACCATACGGACTTAACACACAGCATACTGTATATATTATAGGGCAGATTTACTGAAGGGCAAAGTGGCTGTCACTAGTGAAAATTTGCCAGAAATCCAATCCTCAGCAAGATTGACAATTTACGAATAGGCATAGAGGATTATTCATATATTGTGCCCTGTCGCCAGGTGCATTTTCACTCAGGCTAACGATCATTACTCTGCAAATTAACTAAAGTGCAAATTTTACATAGCATTACCCCTTTTGCTAGAGTTTTCTTCTCCATCTTAGGTGAAGTGATAAAATGAAGGGTGAATTTTCTCCTTCAAAGGCTTCTCCAAGCTTCGCTCCACATCATCAGGCGCAAATTCGCTACCACTATGCTAATTCACTAATGCAAAGTTATGTCTCGGCTGCTGAAATTGAAGTGTAAATTCATCAGTGTTATGTTTTAGTAGCCGAGGATGAGTAGAGTATAACAGTGCTTTATTAGCAGGTTCATGCAGCCATTAAACTTCAACAGTATAGAGTGTACAGCGTACGCACAGTATAACTCTTGTGCACAGTGACACCTACAGGCCATTTGTATAAACACCACAGTCAGCATGGGCATTTCATATTGAACTTTTGCTAACATTAATTTCTGCTTACCAGAACTTTGTTAGTACACTTACGCTTAGGTCAATTTGAATAGGGCGGGTACAAATAGATCATATGGACGTCTTTATTAGAGACATTGGTGTTAATGCTTGAAATGGCCACTTATTATTACAAATGCCCAAGGAAGCGAAATAAAGACAAAAGAGATCCTCTAATGCCCTAGACATGAGCCCTCCCTAAAACAAATTTGGCATGCCTCTCAAATGGTTATAAAAAATGTTACAACTTTCAAAGACAATCCCACTTTAAGATATGAAAAAATGCCAATTTTTTATTTTACTCAATTTTATGTCTCTTCGGCATACAGGATATGATGTCACTGACATAAGATTAAGGAGGATGATTTTGCACTTTAGCGAATTTGTGGCGTAACGATCGTTTGCCTCAGCGAAAAATGTCCCTGACAAAAGGGCGCGAAACTTGATTAGCAATGTACTCTTTCGCTAGTGAATTGTCCTCTATGGCTGTTAGTAAATTGGTGATGTCCCTGTGGACTGGATTGCTGGCAAATTTTTGCTAGCAACGGTCACTTTGCCCTCTAATAAATCTGCCCCTACAAATCTATAGCAGTAAGTACTTAGCTGCTGGGCCTTTGAATAATATGAGAATGCTGTTAACAGGGGATATTCTGTGCTTTGTCGACCATACAGCATATAAATGGTCATAGTTAAAACTCTGCTATTTCTATTAACGCAAAGAGAGAGAGAACAGATGTGAGAACTGATTTATGGCTAAATAATCTTTGAAATACTGTACTTCTGGGGCATGGTGACTCAGTGTTTACTAATGCTGTCTTGCAGCGTAGGGGCCCTGAGTTCCATTCTTATCTGGGAGCTTGTGAGGAGTTTGTATGTTTTCCCTTTGTCTTCTGAATTCTCTAGTTTCTTCCCATACTCCAAAAACCTACAGGCAGGTTAAAGGGGTTGTTTATCTTCCAAGCACTTTTTCAGTTGTTTTCAGATTGTCCACCAGGAATAAAGACTTTTTTTTTTTCGGCTGCTTGCCATCTTTTATTTTTTTTTTTCAGCGGCTGATGTGAATGAGGAACAATATCTGTAAAGAATTAAGTACACCTGTTCATAATGTATAAGTAAATTGTAAGTAGTAAGTAATGAAAACATGCTAAAGATATTTTTAAAGATAGTCAAAGCCAGAGATGACATAAAGCTAACATCATATGTAGTAGCTGCGCCACTGGGTGGAAAACCTGCCTAGTTCATGTAAAAGTCAATGGCAGAGGTCCATTAAACTATTTAAAGGTGTTAATAGTGATGAGCGAACGTTTTGCTGCAAAAATGATATCACATAGACTCCAAGAGAAAAAATATGAAAGTTATGTGTCATGTGTCAAAAAAAACAATTGTCGCACAAAAGTCGAGTTTTTATTTATTTTTATTTTTGCGGAAAACTCAAATTCAAATTCAATTACTATTGAAAGACTATTCTATCAAATTTTAGACATTCACATTTTTTTCATCAATAACATACCCTTCAAATGTGAATAAAATCAAACTTATTTAAGTTTAAAAAAAAATCACACTACTCTAAAATTCAACATTTGATAAATAACCCACTCACAGAGTATCATATATATAATTCTGTATATAATGAGGGCACCTCCATCTAGATCTAGATTTCCCTCCATTCCCTCCATTCAGTGTCGGACTAGCCGGGCCAGTCCTCCCCCTCCCAATCTAATTTTAGATAATAAGATTAAAAATTGCCTGACGTATGGCATCGGGCGCCTAGCGCACATGCACAGTGGTGCATTGCGCTGGCGCCATGCAGCTACGTTAGCACCCGGCGGGCGACACTGTAATAGGTAAGCGGGGGTCAGAGGGGGTGTCGCCAGGGGGCCCTGGATGGCAGTCCAGGTGCACCCCGGGCCCCCCCAGTCCGACCCTGCCTCCACTCACTGAGGATGAATGTATTTTCTATAAGGAAATTTACACTCTAGACCAGTGATCACCAACCAGTAGCTTGTGAGCAACATGTTGCTCTCCAACCCCTTGGATGTTGCTCCCAGTGGCCTCAAAGCAGGTGATTATTTTTGAATTCCAGGCTTGGAGGCAAGTTTTGATTTCATAAAAACCAGATTTACTGCCAAACAGAGCCTCAATGTGGGTTGAAAATCCACATAGGGGCTACCAAATGGTCAATCACAGCACAGAACATTTTTCATGATAGTGTCGCTCCCCAACTCCTTTTACTTCTGAATGTTGCTCACAGGTTCAAAAGGTTGGGGATCCCTGCTCTAGACAGCTTACACTAACAAGCCTAGCCTTGGCATAACTACTATAGCATTGCTCCTCATTAATCACTACCTTACTCCTTGTTATTAGAGTGCCCTACTGGTATATGCAAAGGAGATTAAATCTCCCTGCAGCACTGCAACTCAAGTTCCTTGCTTAATTAGGGATGCACCCAAATTAAATTTTAATTCAAATTTCGAAACAAAACTTTCATTACTTCGAAATTGGACCAATGATAAATCTGCCCCCTAGGGGCAAATACTGTATATCAAGGGTCAAATTTCCAGTTTATGGGTGTTATTTAAAACTCCCATAAACTTGAAATCCGAAAAAAAACAACCAATCAAAATTTATTTCCCGCAAACTGGATAGAATTTGATCAAATTCGATTCAAGGTTTTTCAATAAACAAAACTATTTGCCACCTAAAACCTGCCTAGTTCATGTAAAAGTCAATGGCAGAGGTCCATTAAACTATTTGAAGGTGTTAATAGTGATGAGCAAAAGTTTCGCTGCAAAAATGATATCCCATAGACTCCAAGAGAAAAAAAATGCACGTTGTGTGTCGTGTGTCGTGTGTAATAAAAAAAAACAAAAGGCGAGTTTTTGTTGTTTTTTTTTTTTTTGAAAACTCGATTCCAATTCGATTTGAGTCTTCGGCTTGGGACTATTCGATCAAATTTTAGATGTTCACGTTTTTTCATAAATAACATACCCTTCAAATGTGAATAAAATATTAATTTATTAGAGTTTTAAAAAAAATCACGCTACTCTAAAATTCAACATTTGAAAACTAACCCCCTCACAGAGTATCATATAAATCATTCTGTATATAATGAGGGCACCTCCATCTAGATTTCCCTCCATTCCCTCCATTCACTGAGGATGAATGTATTTCTATGAGGAAATTTACACTATAGACAGCTTACACTAACAAGCCTAGCCTTGGCATAACTACTATGGCATTGTACCTCATTAATCACTACCTTACTCCTTGTTATTAGTGATGGGCGAATTTATTCGCCAGGGCCGAATTCGCGGTGAATTCCCGCGATTCGCCGCTGGCGAATAAATTTGCGAATCACCAGCGAAATTTCGGCAAGCGAAATTTCGGCAAAAAACGAGTTGCGCGTCATTTTTTGAAAACGTTCGGAAACGACGCGATGAAAACGACGCGACGCGACGAAAACGACGTCAAAAGCGTCCCGCGACTCGTTTCGCGAATTTTTCGCCGATTCGCAAATTTCTCTAGAAATTCGCAAATCTTTAGGCGAAGCGAATCGCGGGAGATTCGCCCATCACTACTTGTTATTAGAGTGCCCTACTGGCATACACCAAGGAGATTAAAGCTCCCTGCAGCACTTTGGGGGTAGGTGTCTGCAACTCAAGTTTAATTAGGAATGCACCCAATCCAGGATTCGATTTGGGATTCAGAGTTTTTTAGCAGAATTCAATCGAATCCTTGTACATGACAGAACAGAATTAGGTGTGGCAAGGGAAATCACATGACTTTTTGTCACAGAGCAAGGAAGTAAAAAAAAACATTTTCATACCTTTTCCTTTCCTACCCCTAATTTGCATATGCAAAATAGGATTCGGTTCGGTATTCAGCCAAATCTTTCACAAAATATTCAGGGATTCGTTCGAATCCTAAAAAGTGGATTCGGTGCATACCTATTGCTTATACAGTGTTGCAGGTACAGGTATAAGACCCTTCATCTTTCTGTAATTTGGATCTTCATACCTTAAATCTGCTAGAAACGCATGTAAACATTAAATAAACCCAATAGGCTGATTTTGCTTCCATTAAGGATTAATTATATCTTTGTTTGTACAATCTACAGTTTTGTTATTACGGAGAAAAAAATAAATAATTTTGAACAATTTCGATTACTTGGATAAAATGGAGTCTATGGGAGACACCATTTCCATAATTGAGAGCTTTCTGGATAATGGGTTTTGGGATAACAGATCCAATACCTGTATATTCCCAGTGCTGCATAATAAATCGCTACTCCTATGTTGCCAGTGTTGAGAATTACTTTAATATTAGGATTCTCCAACCCCCCCAATATTGTGTGTGTGTGAGGGGTTTTGGTATATGTTTTTAACTGCTTCTTATATAAGTGATTATCAGAATCCAAGTAGTTATCTGCTGTGAAATGAGCTATCAAGTCTGCCTTGCCTGAAACTATAACTTATTATTCCGATCACAGCTGTTTCCATGTTGAAATGGCCATTACAATTATGAAATTCTGCTTGTGCTTCTTTAGCATCAGAAAAGAGATGTGCCCAAGGCTGGGACAAACAATGACAAGAAGTCAGTTTCAATCAGGAGGAACCCCGTGTTTTCCAGATATAAATTGTGTGCAAAGATAAAAACAGGAATGTTTGGTACTCAAATGCTTTTCAAAAGGCAATATGTTTACATGCATGTGCATGAAAAAAAAAACGCTTTGAATGTTGCCGCAATTAAATGCATGCGTCTGTTGAGACAAATAAGCTTATATGTTGCCTGACACAATCTATATGTAAATGAATCTGTGCAAAAGTACTGTCTATTTCTGTGATTTACATTGCTTCTCTGCTTCCATTTCCTAAAAGCAGGTTTCTATTCCTTTTGTTATTGGTACCCAATGCAGGTTCCCCTTTACTCTCAAGGGACCCACACTGTGCCTACAGATGTGCAGTTTAGCATTCACACCAGAACCAATGCATTGATCTGCTTCTTATATTTTCCCCACTCTTGTATATTTTTTTTATATAGTTGGCCTGTGGGAGTCCTAAATGAACGTCAGAAAAAAAAAAAAAAACACACAACCCATAACAGCAGAAAAAAAACCCCAATCCCATGTGTTGATGTGGATGTGCTCCAGGAGATGTTTTGATGAAATCTGCTGCCAAACCTCGTCTAAGGGAATCTACCTAGAATTTACATTTTGATGGGGAGCCGCTTTGAATAATAACTGTGAAGGTTGTGAGTCAGTATATGTGTGTGTGTTGATTGAGGGAGAGAGAGAGAGGGAGAGGGGGAGAGGGTAAAAGAAAATCTCAGTGCATAACGCTGGTGGAAGGCAGAGCTGCAGTCTTCCCTGTGCTTTTTCTCCTGGAGTTGCCCTGAATTGTATTCAAGGCTGATTACATTTTAAAATAGAAGTGACACAAGTATCCTATCGATATGGGTGCAGTGATGGGCACGTTCTCCTCCTTGCAGACTAAACAAAGAAGACACTCAAAAGGTAAGACCATTTCCTTCTTCTCAAAAGAAAAGAAACATCTGACATGAATGCCACTGAATCTCTGTGTAACCATGTGCAGTCTCTAGCCAGCCTAGTATTAACCCCTGCTGCTGCTGCTGCGGCGGCTTCCACTTGCCTGCACAGGTTGCTGCTAAGGAACACAGATATGCAGTAGGTTTTACAGAAAAGCAGAGGGGCTGCGTTGTGCTGCAATGCTCCCTTCCATGCACAGTGTAGGCTTTCACTTGCTAGGATGAAAGGGGAGGGCTGGTACATGTTGCACAAATCTGCAAGAACACAATCCAACAAACCCTGAGCACAACAGCAGCACAACTCTGTAACCATAAGCTCTCATGAGAAACACAGGAGATTATTACATTAAAAACAAACATGGAAAAGGAAACTGATACAAAGCCTTGATTGCTAGGTGTATGTGCTTTTGTTTTGTTTTTGTTTGTTTTTTTCTTTGTTTTTTTTTATCCAGGAGACAGATAAGTCAAACATTGCCACAGCGCGGAATTAAAAATATGACAATATCAATGGGATTTTTTTCAAAAAAACATGAGGGTAATGGCTAAGAGAAATGGGTAGTCTGAAGCTTTCTTCCATGGATTAAACCCAAGAGGAATGATTTAGCAGCTTTTAGAGAATCCTAATCCTCTGAATTCACAGCCACTTCAAATCCCAAATCCTCATTATAAGGTGTTAAAAAATGTATGTATGTCCTATGCCCCCCCCCCCCAAATAAACAACAAATTTAATGCTGGTGTTTAAATACAAAGGGGATAATCATGATTCAGACGTACATTTGTACTAGAGATCCATGACCTGATGCTTCTTTCATTTTCACTAGCATCATTTAACAAAAAATATGTTTCATTCTGGAAAACTGTTTCTTCCATCGCTGTAGTGCCTGTGGTAAAGTCAGTGGCATGTAAGGAATACAGCTCTGTCAGGCAAAGGTGCCTGTTGCACATCATGCGTTTTTATGGTTTGGTAGAGCCACTATAACTAAAACACAATATTTTTATTATTTTTTCCCAGTGGGTTTGGTTTTCTGCTAAATACAGGTATAGGATCTATTATTCGGAAAACAGTCATTCAGAAAGGTTGTCTCTCATAGTCCACATTTTTTATAATAATTTCCTTTTTCTCTGTAATAACAAAATAGTACCATGTACTCGATTCAAACTAGGATATACCTAATCCTTATTGCTAGCAAAACCAGCCTATTGGGTTTATTTAATGCTTAAAGGAGAAACAAACCCGTAAAAAAAATCTACCCCCCTTCCATACATAGACCCCCTCCCTCCTCCTCCCCAGCCTAGCAGCCCCCCCCCGCGGGCAAATACCCCAAACTATTTACTTATCCCTCAGTGCAGATTCTTTCCAGCAGAGTTCACAGGCGCCATCTTCTTCTCTTCGGTAATCTTCGGAATAAGACTGGCGTATTGGAGCATGCGCAGTTGGAGCGACTCTCTGACCAACATCTTGTTTGCCAAAACTCACGAAAATTGCCGAAGTGCTGGTCTCAGAAGATTACTGAAGCAGGTGAAGATGGAGCGTCAGAACTTAACTGGACAGAATCTGCACGGAAGTAAAGAGTTAGGGGCATTTGCCCGGGGGGGAAGCTAGTCTTGAGGGGAGGAGGGGGGTCTAAGTAGGGTAAGGGGGTAGGTTTTATTTATTACAGGTTAGTTTCTCTTTTAAATCTAGTGATGGGTGAATAAATTTGGCAGATATGAATTTGCGCTGAATTTAGCCTTTTGTCGCAAGCAAATTAATTTTTGAAACTGCGGCGACAATTTGCCCATGAAAAATACACAGCATCAATAAAAATTGGGGCGTCAGAATTATAGCTCGTGGCAAAATTGTCAGGCGTTTATTATTTATTATTTGGACGCCCATTGTCTTTAATGCATTTGGACCAAATAGTTGCCCATATAAAAATTGTCACTCTTGTCAAAATTGACGCTTGTCAAAATGAATTTGATGCCAATAGACTTCAATGCACTTTGTGAATTGTTTTGCCATTTTGTAAATTCATAGATTTTTCAGCAAAGCGAAAAGGCACAGATTCACCCATCACTATTTAAAACCTATGCTACTAAAATTAAGTTATGAGGATCCATATTACAGAAAGATCCATTATCTGGAAATCCCCAGGTGTATATGTATATATATATATATATATATATATATATATATATATATATATATATATATATAAAAACCTGGGGGTAAATATGTGTAAAAGAAAGGGCCATTGTGTATTGTACATGTAAGTGGGTCATGAGCCGGACAGAAAAAAAAACCTTGTTACAAAATCTAACAAACCTTAATATAAAGTATGCCCATTGTGGCTAATACCAAGATTATTATTATATGATGATCCTGGTTTATTTATAAAGGACCAACAGCTTCCTTAATATTGTACAGTTAGACAACAAGCAGAAAGAAACCCTGGAACAGCCATAAAGAAGTTACAAGTTACAGGCCATGTCCCCCTACCCCAATCAATCTATGGCTGGGGACAAATGTGAATTATGTACTGTAGCATTGGCTTTCCAGTGTTGCACAAGAGGTAATGGTGGAACAGCACACACTGCATTGAGTTAGAAGAGACATGAAGGGCATTTTTTATTATCATACATATATATATTTATATATATTATATATAGCAGGGACATGTATGCAGCACTTTACAGAGATTGTTCCTCATTCACATCAGGAGCTTACAGTCTAAGGTACTTATCAGATTTGCACACACACACATTAGCGGCAATTGCATCTGGAGCCAATTAACCTGCCACTAGCTAGAGGAAACCCATGCAGACATATAAACATATACATACCATATAAAACCCTTGCACATTTTGCCCATATAGGAAATTAACTCAGCACCAGCACTGCAAGGCAGCAGAACTAACTACTTACCCATGGTTCTGCATTATATGGATTATTGCAGGGGTCCCCAACCTTTTTTGCTCGTGAGCCACATTTAAATTTAAAAAAGAATTGGAGAGCAACACAAGAATGAAAAAGTCCATGGGGATGTCAAATAAGAGCTCTGATTGGCTTTTTGGTAGCCCCTATATGGACTGGCAGCTACAGGAGAGAATGTTTGGAAGGACATCTGTTTTTTATACAACCAAAACTTGCCTCTAAGCCAGTATTTCAAAAATAAGCACCTGCTTTGAGGCCACTGGGAGCAACATCCAAGGGGTTGGAGAGAAACATGTTGCTCGCGAGCTACTGGTTAGGGATCACTGGATTATTGTAAGAGGGTGGTGAAGTTGAAAGTTGTTATGAAGCATGGAATTGGACATTTCTTAACAGGTTAGATTAAAAGCATGAGAAGAGAATCAGATTCTTAGGGAGTGAGTAAAGGAGATTGGGTGCTGTTCTGGCAAGGTATTGAACATGGGTATAACAGAAGGTAACGAGTAAGGTCAACGTAGAGTACCATAGATGGAACCAAAGGGTTGGTTTAGAGAGAATTTTGAAAGAAGAACAGAAATGTAAAGAGTAGCAAGGTTGTGTGTAAATTTGAATGTAAGCAGAATTGTTATTAGTAGAGGAACTGGAGTAGAACGCAAGATAACAGGAGCTTGCATTCATCTACATGAGATACCATAAGGACAGAAGAGAGGGTTTTCGTGGCATCTGCTGTGAATTAAGATCAATTTTTTCACAATACATGAAAAAGTGGCAGGACTTGGTGATAAAGAGAATGTGACAAGTTAAAGAGAGGGGTGAGTAAAAAAAATGACACCTAATAAAATTAATTGTGTAAATGTGATTTACAGTTATGGAACTGACATGTGCAGGTCTGGCTTTTCATAGGGAGTTCTGTTGCTGAATTTAAAAGAAAAGACTTTGACATTCAGACAGAATATAGATCCCATACTTCCAAGTATATCAAGTCAAAGGGATTTTGTCTTAAATTCATTTGCTAGATTTTAACCTATAAGCTTAGGGGCTAAAAGTGAGATCCAGAAAGAGGCCTTGACAGCGTGTAGGTGCTGTAAAATGCAGTTAACGATTAAGTTCAGTGTATGCCCTACTACATGTCTACTAGAAATTAATTTAAACATAAAATAAACCCAATAGGCTGGTTTTGCCTCCAATAAGGATTAAGTATATCTTAGTTTGGATCAAGTAAAAAGTACTGTTTTTAATTATTATTACAGAATTATTTTTAAAAATCTGAATTATTTGGATAAAGTAGGGTCTATCGGAGACAAACTTCTTGTCAGCTTTCTGGATAATGGGTTTTCAGATAATGGTATGGGATTGAAGAGAAAGATGTATCATAACATAAGAGAGTTATTAAAATGAGGAACGATGTGATGAAGTACATTTACAGAGTACAATTAGTGATGGGCGAATCTCCCTATTCGAACAATAGTAAATCTGCCCTTAGTCATGTGACATTAATCAGCTCTTTTTAAAGGAACAGTAACACCAAAAAATATCATGTAGTGTTGCCCTGCGCTGGTAAAACTGATCTCTTTGCTTCAGAAACACTACTATAGTTCATATAAAAAAGCTGCTGTAGGCAATGGCAGAAATTGAAAAATGGCTATATGGCACAGGTTAACTAATGGATAACAAATAACACCATTAGACAGACAGGGCTTATCTGCTTTCTGCTGTGTAACTTGAGCTTTTTCTCCTTTGAATGGCTGCCCCCATTGCTACCAGCAGCTTATTTATATAAACAATAGTAGTGTTTCTAGCAATTTTACCAGAGCAGGGCAACACTTCATTATATTGTCATTACTTTATAACACTTTTATTTTTTGATGTTACTGTTCCTTTAGGGCTCTTCCAGATGAGGAGATTGCTGGGAGATTTGTTGCCTGTGACAAATCGCCACATTTTTGGGGCAACAAATCTCCCTGAATCTCTTCCCCCAGTCTTGTGCCCGCTAAAGTGTAAAGTTGCCTGCGCCTATTCACACGCGGCGCGGCGCTTTTGAAAATTGCTCGAAAATGCAATCTCCTCATCTGGAAGAGCCCTTAAGATCACAAGACTCAGCTAGATTTTAAAGGTATAGGTAAATAAAGATACTAAACATTAAATTCAGTGTAAGTTTGGAAGTTTATCCAATGAACTACAAGGCTGCAAATGTCGGAACAAAGAAAATCATGCTAGTAGATAACAGTTATATATGCCAAATAATTTTGGTTTGAGCTCATGAACATCTGCAGGAATTACTTAATTGTAGCTGTAAGGGAATGTACCAGAACAGAAACCATGGTCTTGTCTACCAAATTAATTATAATGCCTTATAGAATTTAGAAAAGTATATATATATATATATAAGAGGATATATTCATCATGGAAAACAATTTGGATTTATGTTATATATTATTTTTATGTATAACAAAAGTCCTTTTCAAATTATACATGATACTCAAATTCTTAAAGGAATTGTTCAGTATAAAAGTAAAAACTGGGTAAATAGATAGGCTGTGCAAAATAAAACATGTTTTCAATATAGTTAGTTAGGCAAAAATGTAATGTATAACAGCTGGAGTGACTGCAAGTCTAACCTAATAGAACAGAACACTACTTCTTGCTTTTCAGCTCTCTTTTGTTTACACTGACTGGTTACCCTGGTTACCAGGCAGTAACCAATCAGTGACTAGAGGGAGGGCCACATGGGTCATAACTGTTGCTTTTGAATCTGAGCTGAATGCTGAGGATCAATTGCAAACTCACTGAACAGTTATGTCCCATGTGGCCCCCCCTCAAGTCGCTGACTTACTCAGATTTAGAGAGCTGAAAAGCAGGATGTTGTGTTCCACTCACTCCAGTTTTTATACATTACATTTTTGGCTAACTAACTATATTAGAAACATTTTTTATTTTGCACAGTCTATCTATTTACCCAGTTTTTATTTTTACCCTGAACTGTTCCTTTAAAGGGAAACTGTCATGGGAAAACAGGTTCTTTTAAAACTGCATCAGGTAATAGTACTGCTCCAGCAGACTTTTGCACTGAAATACGTTTTTTCAAAAGAGCTAACTGTTTTTTTTATATTTAATTTTGAAATCTGACATGGGTCTAGACAAATTGTCAGTTTCCCAGGTGCCCCCAGTCCTGTGACTCGTGCTCTGATAAACTTCAGACACTCTTTACTGCTGTACTGCAAGTTGGAGTGTTATCATCCCCCTCCCTTCTTCTACCTAGCAGCCCATCAGCAGTACAATGGGAAGGCAACTAGATAACTCCCTGGTAGATGTAAGAAGAGCACTTAGGTTTGCCACCTTTTCCGGTGGCTAAACCCAAACAATAATAGTGGGGCAGAGAGCATTGCGGGTAGTGGTCTGGGGTGGGCATGATGACATCAGAGCCAGGCACAATGATGTTGTGGAGTAATAATGCTGGGTCAGGGCTATTACATCACTTATATTCAAATGGATGGATTTCTGTCCAGTTTTTGCAATGTTTTAAATGGGACAGAAAGTTTTGAACAGACAGCCCTTTGACAAACTGAGATGTCCAGTTGAAACCCACATGGCTGGAAACTAGGGATGCACTGAATCCACAATTTGGGATTCGGTCGAATTCTCAAATCCTTTGTGAAGAGGCAGTAAAGGAAAAAAATTAAAAAGAATGCTTTACTTCTTTTTTTTGAGATGAAAATTCACGTGATTTCCCTTCCCACACCTAATTTACATACACAAATTAGGATTCGGTTCGGCCACACACAAAGATTCATCCAAATGCTGCTGAAAAAGTTGAATCCCTACCGAATCCTGGATTCAGTGCATCCCTACTAGAAACCCTACCTCTATCTATTCTGCCTGATGAGTAAGACCAATCCTTTAACTACAGGTATGGGATCTATTATACAGAAATCAGTTATCCAGAAATACAGCAATGCTTATTTAGAAAAAAAGATTTCTTATTTTTGATTGATTTGCTTATTTCTGTTTCTTTAATAACAATACTGCACTTCATAATAACTAAGCCATGTCAATGTGAGTATCTTGGTATTTAATTGGTTTTCATTTGGCCAGATTGTTGTTTGGTTTTCACAAGGCTGAAAAATGAACAGAAATTTTAGACCCAAACAGGCCTTAGAAAAACCAATCCTAACAGCACTCAATAGTAAGAGAAACAATAATCTGCCTGAAAGCAGTTCCATCCTAAAGTAAAGTGCTGATTCTTTCTGAAAGCACATGACCACGTAAAATGACCTGAGACTTACATCATAAAATAGGATTTGGAATTATTTCTTAAGGTGACAGTTCCCCTTTATAGCTTATACTGTAGGTTGGATGAATATAATTCAAGTAGATGTACTTAAATATTGGCTAGGGATCTTTGAGCATGTGTTTCAGCAGCCCAAATTTTAACACAAAGGAGCAGATTTATCAAGGGTAAAAGTAAAAAATCAAAGTAAAATTAATTTGGAGTCAGTTGGTGGACTTTGAATCTAATTCAATCGAATGCAATATTAATTTGATTCGTATGGTTCGAATTCGAACAAAAATCTACCTATTCGCCAAAACAATTTTATTTCAGCTGTTTTTTTATTCAAGTTTTTCAAATTCAAAATTCGACCCTTGATAAATCTGCCCCAAAATATCGGAATTTTAAAGTACTTCAGTGTGAGAATTTTTTTTCAGATAATTATTTTCCAAACCAAGAAAACATTATTTAATTATTTAAAAAATACATCCCTGTTCTAGGGTGACTCCACTATTAGCTGTCAGGGATAAAACCTGCATTACAATTTAGATGATCTAACTGCATGTTCTTTCATTTAATATTTTACTAAAATAAGTAGAATAAATGTAGGTCATGTAAACAATTGTATGACGATGTTATGAAATTAAGAAAATTTTCATTGTGTACTGTATTTGAATTTATATTCATTTGACACTGTGTAATATTTCTCTGATGGTATTGCAAATGCACCACAAACAGATGATTAAGTTGTCAGTGTATATTCTGAAACATCTTGTAGTTAAATGTAATTGAACATTATGTCCATGCATCTTTTCTGAAATGTCTTTCAATAATAAATAAATAAACAAACAAATAAATAAATAAATAAAAAACAACTCATACTTACATAGTGTGCGAAAAATAGAAAATAACTTTTGGAATGATGAGCATGTCTGTACTGTAGTTGTCTGTATTTTTTTAAAATTCTTTTTATATTAATAAAATATTTAAACTCTCAGCTATGCAATTTCAACTGCTATATAGTCTATAGGGCTTGATTACCCTAACAACAAGGCTGCGGTTTGGAAGTCAGAATGGAAAGAAACATAGGCAACAACAAATAAAATAATAATAGAATTAAACCTTCATAGATAATCTGGTTTTTGTGGATATGACCTAACTAAAATAGGTAGACTAGGAAAGCTAATCATTAAAAAAAAACTAAAAATAAATAATAAAGTCCAACTAATTATTTTAAAGTGCTTTGAATAGGTTAATCTATTTCATATTAAAATGATATATAGATAAAGATACAGATATGGGACCTGTTATCCAGAATGCTTGGGGACCTTTGGCTTTTCAAATCTGGTTCTGCTGCCAATAATATTATTATTAATCTGTATCATGATATTAATTATATTCTAGTCGGTATCATGTACAAGGTATTGTTTCAGTACTACAGAGAAAAAGCAAATCAATATATAAAATTTGGATTGTTTGGATAAAATGGAGACTGTTGGAGACAGTATTTGTGTAATTTGGAGTTTCTGGATAATGGATCCCATACTTGTATGCACTAGGGATGCACCGGATCCACTATTTTGGATTTGCCCGAACCCCCAGAATCCTTCGAGAAAGATTTGTCCAAATACCGAACAGAATCCAGAAGGGGAAACATTTTTTTACTTCCTTGTTTTGTGACAAAAAGTCATGCAGTTTCCGGATTCGGTTCAGCTGGGTAGTAGGATTTGGCCGAATCCTGATGAAAAAGGCAGAATCCTGGCCGAATCCCAAACCGAATCCTGGATTCGGTGCATCCCTAGTATGTACATATGTGAACATGCCCGTTAAAATGAATTTTTTATTTAAAAATACTAATTATTTATAGAAATTTTGTTATTTTTATGAATACTTTAATAATATTTTAATCACTTGTAGTTTAGTCTTTAGGGACTGGCCTTGCCCTCTTGAATTCAGAAAGGATTTTTTCCCCCTCAGGCAAATTGGAGAGGCTTCAAACAGGTGATTTATTTGCCTGCCTCTGGATCAACTAAAAGTTAGGCAGGCTTTATTTTTACAAAAAAAATGATGGACATGTTTTTTTTTAAACACTGGGCCAGATTCAGTTCAGTGAGACAAAGTTATCTCATGTGAAATGAGATTTAATTCAAGAAGAAAAAACATCTCTAAATTCATTTCACATTTTTCCCCCCCATAAATTTCAATAGTTTTTTCTCACTTAATTGAATCTGGCCCATTATCTGTTATGTTATAATGTATGTGGATTTGTCAAATACTGTTATAGCTAAATATTTATCTTTTTCTGCAAGTGTTTTTTTTTCAGTTCAGAAATACAGTATAATCAGTAGCCCACTTTGTCACACAACAGCTACAGAATAAATGGTGCTGCTAAGGCCAAAACTACTAGATTACACGTCAGATATAAACACATTAGTATTTTTTCACATGCTTTGTCATGTATAGTCATGTATAGTCACATGTCTAGTCACATTTCCCATATTTTCCCTCTAGATCTTGCTCTGATTACTAGACCAAATAATTGAACTTGATGCTTGACTTCCTTTTTGATGTTCATTGATTTTTAGCATCGTTTGTAAGCCAACAGGAAATTGCTACAGCTATACTTGTACCATTTGATTGATTTGGCATTATACTTTTTTGTCTTCCAGCAGGACTTTCTTAGATTATGTAGTTTATTAACAAATGGCGTGGCCTAAATCATCTATACTTTAAATGAGTCTTTGGGGCAAATTCACTAAAGTACGAAGCGTCTAAAGTTAACGAAAATTTCCTAGCGAAGTAGATAGATTAGCGCAACTACGCCAGGCGAAGTTGCACACTGATGAAGGGATGTAACTTCACTAATTCCCTTAAATTCCCAATTTTACTGAATGTTACCTCTTGTGCTAGACTTTACTTCACCAGGTCAGACCTGGCGAAGTTCAATACAATAGATAGGAGTTTGTCCCAAAAAAGTCCCAAAAAAATGCTGGGGTCTTTTACTTTTTTTAGGGGTTACCCTCCTTCCCCCCAGTTTTCCTAACATATGGCAACTCAACTATACAGTGGGCACATGTTTGAGAGCAATAGGACAACTTTATTTTATTTATATTTCTTGGGCTTGTGTGGTGTTATGTACTGGCTGTACCATATCCTTCTATTATACTTCTATGCAAATTAGAAATCATTAGCGTAAATGCACTTTGCCTGACAAAGTAACGGTAGCGCAACTTTGCTACGTTTCACCTCCCTGAGAGCAAATTTGCATTTTAGTGAATTACCGGCGGACTGGCGAAAATTTGCCTGGCGAAGGCGTCGCTAGCGAATTTCCGCACTTTAGTGAATTTTCCCCTACATGTTCTAGTTATACAAAAAATAGAAAGGAGTAAATGTTAGAGAGATTGATGGCAGATAAAAGATAAAAGGACATAATGAAACAATGTCAAAATGGCCTAGATGAATCCTTGATTTGCATTGACATGTCCACATAGGAATTATACATGCATTATAATTCCTCCCACAAAATCTGGTTGACTGTCAAAATCTAAATTTAAAATTCAATTAAATGTGGACTGTATACCTTACTGTTACTTATTTATCAAAGGTTGAGTTTTAGAATAATGGGAATGTTTTTAAACTCTATTAGATTTTATTCACAATTCTATACAAAAATTTCAAACATCCAAAATTCGATCGAATAGTCCTGACCCAAAAAATCGAATGGAACGCAAACTCCAAAAAAACATGCCAAAAAATTTCACACCACTACAATTAACATCTGCAAGAAGCCTCTTCCATTGACGTCTACATGAACTCGGAAGGTTTTAGGTGGTGAATATCTGAATATTTGAAGGGTCTAACTGTAATATATATATATATATATATATATATATATATATATGCCATTCCAATTCGAGCTGGTGAATTTAGAAACCAAAATTGAGTTTTTACCAAAAATCCCAACTCTAAAATTTTTATTTGAACCTTAGTAAATCTGCCCCAATTTGTATTATTTATATTTGATAAATGTGTATGCACCTGTAGATGGTGGTAGTAGTGGTAATTTGTAAGTTCACAATTAGTTACCAACCAGTCAATCATAAGCAATGTGTTACTCATGTTGCTTAACAACCCCTTGGAAGTTGTTCCCAGTGATCTCAAATCATGTGTAGTTTTGAATCTCTTGCTTGGAGGCAAGTTTTAGTTGCATAAAAACCAAGTGTACTGCAAAAAAGTGCCTCCTTTGGTGTTACGAGTCCTTAAAGACCAATCATTTATGTTAGACTACAGTAAAAAGAGAAGCTGTTAAACTGAATTTATAGATACTTCTGTTTGATGAAAATTGAGCATTAACCCATTTTAAAGCCTCTGACATAGATATAATTCTGACTGATGACACCAGCAAATTCTTCAGATATGTGAATTATGCTGCATAAAACTGAAAAGCAAAGCCAGCTCACTTAAGTAAATGTCACTTCAGCTTAAATCTGTTGCCAGCAGAAATGGTTTCTAGATTAAGAATTGCTTAAAAAAAATTCATAGAGGTGACCTTAGCTTGGTAACTCAAACTTTACACATCATGCTAGGTAGGACAAAGTTTCAGAATCAACACAATTGATAATAATTTTAAGACATATAGCAGCAAATTGGCAGCGATATAGACGTTATAGTGTGATCAGCACTGTTAATCGAAGAAGCAATTATTTATCACTCAAGTTTTAATTAAATGAAAGAACATTTTAAACCTATGAGACAATAAACCTGTGTGCAAAGATGTAGTAAAACAAGCAACACAGCTATTTGTCTTGGGGGGGGGGGGTAAAAGATCTAAGCCTCTTTAGATTTTGGAGCTTTCAGTATAGTATAAATATAACATATTCCACAGCACTTTACAGAGATAACACATCATACACATCAGTCCCTGCTCCAGTGGAGCTTACAATCTAAGGCCCCTAACACTTGCATGCAATAGTCAATTTCATCAGGAGTCAGTTGACCTTCCTATATGTTTTTGGATCACTACAGGCATAGATTGCTTTATGTAGACTGTGTCAATAATTGTTCAACTCAGCCATAAAAAGAACTACTTCAGTTTAAAATGGAAACATATGCTGTCTCCCAGAAACTTAAATATATGGTAGAAATGATGTGTTTGAGAAAAATCCTCTAAATGGTTTTTTTATTGATTGCATAACAGGGAAGAACCATGGAGGCATCTGACTAATAGGCAACTATATAAATGTGTATAAGATATTCTACAATGAAAAAAATATTTAAAATAATTACAAAATAAAAGGGATACTTTTAGGGGGTTATTCACTAAACTCTGAATGCAAAAATTCTTACTTTTTTAAATGGCAAGGTCCCATTTCAATATCATGGTGCATGCTAAGTTTCGGCAAAAAAGACAAAAAAATTGGGGTTTCACGCCAAAAGTCAGATTTTGGCAAGAAAATCTGACTTTTTGGTGGGAAAATCTGAACTTTTATGATTTTTTTTCCTGAACCAATTTTAGCAAGCTTCTTTTATGATAAATAAAGTCCAATCAGCAATTAGGAGTTGGTTGGACTTTTGCAGTAGAAATAATGATATAAATATGCCCCATAAAGTTCTCCTTTCTCCTAATTTTGCACAATCCATCACCATTTCTGAAGCCACCAGATAGAGTCCATACAAACTTAAAGGTTTATAAAGGAATATTTTTATACCTTTACACCACCTCAGAGCTGGTGTGACTCACTAAAGCATGTAAGACAAAATATTGGTGAGATATTTTTTTAAAGCAGGCAAACATGACAATGTACAATATGCATCATTTTTCTGCAGTTATTGGGGGCTTCCAACATGATCTATCTCTACTTGGATGTCACAACGCTACCTTAAACTAAACCTCTCCAAAACAGAAATGGTTCTTTTTCCTCCAACTAACACCACTAACATCCCAGAAGTATCCATCGTAGATAACAATTCCACTATCACCCCATCTCCCCAGGCCCGGTGCCTTGGGGTTATCCTAGATTCTGCCCTGACATTCACTCCTCACATCCAGTCACTTGTTAAGTCATGTCACTTCCACCTAAGGAACATATCCAAAATACGATCATTTATCACCCCAGACGCTGCCAAAATTCTTATTCACTCTCTTATCATATCGCGTCTAGACTATTGTAACTCTCTCTTAATTGGCCTTCCCCTCCAGAAACTCTCACCTCTCCAGTCCATAATGAACACTGCTGCTAGGCTTATACACCTCAGCAACCGCTCCTCCTCTGCCATACCATTCTGCCAATCCCTGCACTGGCTTCCACTCCCCTTCAGAATTAAATTCAAATTACTGACCCTGACATTCAAAGCACTTCATAACTCTGCCCCTCCCTACATCTCTGAACTAATCTCCATTTACTCACCCAACCGCCTACTACGCTCCTCTACTGACCTGTTACTCAACTCTTCTCTCATTACCTCCTCACATGCTCGCATTCAAGACTTTGCAAGAGCTGCACCAATCCTCTGGAATTCTCTCCCACGGTCTGTCCGACTTTCTCCCAATCTTTCAGCTTTCAAGAAATCTCTAAAAACCCACTTTTTTAGAGAAGCCTACCCTCACTGTTAACCACTCAATGCAATACCGCTTACATTACTACATCTCTCACCCACTTTACTCTGATCTTGCCCTCTCCCACACCTTGTGTATCACTCCCTTCCCGTTAGCTTTTTCTGTACAGGGCCTTCCTCACCTCCTGTACCAGTATTTATTGTGATGCATGCACAGTAACTCCATATTTATTGTGATGTATGTAACTCTTTATGTTCTATATATGTAATTCATGTGATTTGGTTGTATAATCACATTCACTTTACAGCGCTACGCAACAAGTTGGCGCTATAGAAATACATGTTAATAATAATAAATAATAAAATGATCATTATGGTCAGATTTAAAATACATGTGGCAACATCAATGGTTTTTAATCCTGCCCAACCAAAATGTTCAAGCAAATCTGCTTGATAAACCAACTGATATTCATGATACAAAGATATTGGATGTTGACATGTGCATACAAATTTTAGCATTGTGCATATGACCATATTTATACTTTATGTAGATCACAAATATCAAAACACACCAAACTTGATAAATGTTGCTATTTGTTACATGAATAGCCACCTAAATAATTTTTATTAACTGTATTCATCATATTATATAACAACATATACCTTAACCTGTAAATACCTTATGAGTATGACATTGATGGTGCAAAAATAACTAGCATTAAATTAACATTAACTAGCATTAAACTAACATTAAATCTAGGTGGATGGTGTGGTTAATGTTTAGTTAGAACTTTCAAAATCTTATTTTATGCACAATTAAAATATTAATTTGGTAAATCTAAGAGGCATATTTGTAAAATGTTGGATTTAACTTGACTCACAATGACCACAAATGTCATTGAATTTATATAAGATCCTAATATAAAAAAAGTGAATGATAAAAAAAAACTCAACAATACAGTAAAAAACAAGTACATTGACACTTCCTAGTAAAAAAAAAATACAAAAACCTCAAAGTCTGATTTCAATTAAAGAGGTCCAGCATAGCTCCCACTGACTATTATATAACCTCAACAACTTTTAATTGGAAAAGTTTGACATTGAAGGTTTTCGTGTTTTTTTTCACATAATAAATTTTGCATTTTTACATCTTTTTATAAAAACAGATTTCAAACCTATTATCCAAAAGTTTGCAATTTTCTAACTCTCCTCAATTCTTGAGTTGTACACAAAAAGTTTAAATTAGTAGGCATTTATTTATTTCACTCCTTGGTGTGTCCTTGAATCCAAAATAGTTGGTTGGTATGTAGAAACCAAAAGTTGACCTTTTTCATTCATTAACTGTTACACTATATTAGTTTCCATCCAAGTTTGGGATCCATTATTCAGAAATTATCATCCAGAAAGCTAAAAATTATGGGAAGGCCATCAACCATAAACTCCATATTATCTATTAATTCAACATTTTCAAAATGATTCCCTTTTTCTCTGTAATAATAAAATAGTAAAAAAAAAACGATAAAAAAAGTACCTTTTACTTGACCCTAATTAAGGAATAATTAATCCATATTGGAGGAAAAGAGCCCCATTAGTTTATTTGATCTTTAAATTAAATTTCAGTAAAGTAGAAATATGGAAATACTTTAAATTACAGAAAGATGTCTTATCAGGAAAACCCCAAGGTCCCAAACATTCTGTATAATAGATCCCATACCTATACTTACACTAGGCACCTGGTCAATCACACAGATATTGCTTTCATTTGATAATGTGCAATAAACAGTTAAAGATAATTGTATATTAATTGTGTCAGACTGTGTTTTCACCTTTGTATCCCATATGCACCAGCCTCAGACCCTGGCTATGACTTATTAAAAATGTTAAATGAACATTGCACAGTCTACATAGTGGCTCGTATCTACTGTACATAGTAAGTTAGGCTAAAAAAAGACACATGCCAAGTTCAACATTTTAACTTTTTTGAAGCTGTCTAACTGCTAGTTGATCCAGAGGAAGGCAAAAAACCCCATCTAAAGCTTCTCCAATTTGCTTCAGGTGGGGATTTCTTCCTGACCCCAAAATGGCTAGTCAGACTAGTCCCTGGATCAACCTGTGCCGTGAGCTATCTTCCATACCCCTGTATTCCTCACTTGCTAAAAAACCATCCAACCCCTTTTCAAAGCTATCTAATTTATCAGCCAGTACAACTGATTCGGGGAGAGAATTCCACATCTTCACAGCTCCCACTGTAAAAACCCCCCTTCCAAATATTTAGGTGGAACCTATTTTCTTCTAATCACAATGGGTGATCTTGTGTCACCTGGAAAGACCTACTGGTAAATAAAGCATTAGAGAGATTATTATATGATCCCCTTATATATTTATACATAGTTAAAATTTCACCCCTTAAGCACCTTTTCTCCAGGTTGAACATCCCCAGTTTGGCCAGTTTTTCCTCATAGCTAAGATTTTCCATACCTTTTACCAGCTTAGTTGCCCTTCTCAGTACCCTCTCTAATATAATAATGTCCTGTTTGAGTGATGGAGACTAACTGTATTGCATATTCTAGATGGGGCCTTACCAGTGCTCTATAAAGTGGAAGAATGAACCCTTCCTGTCGTGAATAAATGCCCCTTTTAATAGAGCTCAAGACCTTATTTTCCCATGATGCTGCTGACTGGCATTGCTTGCTACAACCAAAGTTATCATCTACAAGAAATCCATAGTCCTTTTCCATAAAGGATTTGCCTAGTCCCATTAAGGGTATAAGTTGCTTGGATATTTTTGCATCCCAGGTGCATGACTTTACATTTATCAACATTGAATCTCATCTGCCCAGATTGCCAGTTTGTCAAGATCCAAGATCCTGTTGCAAGGATGCCACATCCTGGATGGAATGAAATGGGCTGGATAGTTTTGTGTCATCTGCAAACACTGATACATTACCTACAATACCCTCCCCTAAGTCATTAATGAACAGGTTAAATAAAAGTGGACCCAATACTGAGCCGTGAGGGACCCCACTAAGAACCTTACTCCAAGTAGAGAATGTACCATTAACAACCATCCTCTGTACCCGATCCTGTAGCCAGTTCCCTATCTATATGTAAATTACTTCATTAAGCCTTAGTTTAGAAAGCAGTCGTTTGTGGGGCATGGTATCAAACGCTTTGGCAAAATCCAAATAGATCACATCTACTGCCCCCTACTGTCCAGAATCTTACTTATTTCATCATAAAAAGCAATGAAAATTGTTGTTGACAGGACCTATCCTTCATAAAGCCATGCTGATTGCTGCTCATAATGCCATTCAGTAGGACAAAATTTTGAATGTTATCCTTTAACAAGTCTTCAAATAATTTGCCCACCACAGATGTCAAACTTACTGGCCTATAATTACCAGGCTGAAATTGTAATCCCTTTTTAAATATTGGATTGACATCAGTGTAACTCAAATCCATAGGCACCATACCAGATGAAAGTGAATCTGAGAAAATCAGAAATAGGAGCCGGTCTAAAACTGAGCTAAGCTCTCTTTATTATGTATTGGGTGCCTTGGCAAACAACTCACCTCCTTCCACCTTCTTTTTTCTACAAAAATAAACAGATCAAAGTCTTTTGCAAGATAGCATGTAGCTCCCTGGAGAAAAGCTAAAAGTCAAAGCCTGCGATTCAGACTCTGACCACGAAGAACCATTGACTTAACATTTATTCTTAACTCAGTCACAATAGATGAAAGGAATTGATGGTTTAGAAGGTTATGTCTTGAAGCTAAGGGACATCTTCCCAGCTGTGACCAGGTTTGAGGGCCTAGAAACAGACAGGGTAATAAATACACAAAAAAGGAGAGAGTCATTAATACAACAAAGTGAGATCAAAGACAAGCTCAACAGAATAATGGAAGACCTAGAAGTCTAAAACAGAAATCAAAGTTGAAGTCCAGTAGATTATGATGAGACATAATACCAGATAAAAAATGGCACGTTGGAAAACTACAATAATATTTGTCAATGTGTAATTTTTAGTGTACATATATGTTTTGTCTATTATAACATCCATGGTATGTAAGCTACTGTATTTTGCTAGGTTCACCACCAGAATCAACACCTAGCCATGGCAAAATTGATGCCTGTTTTTATCACTGCCTGGAGAGAGGTATTAAAACCACTAAAATTCGACCTCCAATAAATGAGCCTCCCCACATATTTTCAACAGTGTATTGAAAAGAGTAGCAAACATGGAAATTAAAATAGATAGAGTACATCTTGTGAACATAAATGGAGCTGACAAAAATGCTTGTAGCAGAAACTATTTTCTATTGCCATAATTACCCAACCAAATAAGAAAGGCTATGCAAATTTGTTTTCCATGATATATCAACATAAAGTGCCTCCAGCCCTTAACAGATCTACTTAAAATATTTTAAATATATATATATATATATATATATATATATATATATATACAAAAGGGCTTGGTGCAAAAGCTTTTTGTATGATTTACAAGGATGATTTTGTGACCCTTAGAGCTCCTACAGAAAGATCCCATCTATTTGAAGAAACTGGAAAACTGTCCTAAGTTATCCCAAATCAAACAACACTCTTCAGACTTAACAAGTAAATGCTAAGAAGTAATGCGGAAGTACAATAATAAAAGAGAGATACTTGCATCTCAACAACTGTACGTAAAACTCATATATGTAACAGCTGATTCAAATGCAAATTAAGAAATGTGCCACAAGGCTAAGGAAATATCATCAAGCCTGACATCCTAATGTCAAATTCTTGCTAGTGTAAGAAAAAAGGACATTTTAGAAATGCCAATTTACCAGACAAGAATACTGCTAAAGAATCTATTGAAAAAAGAGCAATGTAGTTAATATCCCAAATACACAACAACGTTGAATGAGAACATCACACAGCAGCTTACCAAAATATTTACTAAAGTACCCATAAATTTCCAAGCCAGTAATAAACCAAACCAATCTAAGACATTTCCAAACAAGTCAAACCAATCCCAACAAACTGCTTGAGCTACAAACCATGTATTATTATAGACCTTGTTCTCACAAACAGGGCTTTGTCCAAGTAAAAGGAGAAAAATATATCAAATAGGGTTACAGCAAAAAAGCTGTAATTCAGAAAACAATCTTTTCCATGGGAGTTTCTGCATATAATTGGCTTTTCCACCAAAATAATTAATACATGTATGACATCATAACAATCACCTATTTGCTTTTGCCTTTATTGTTTTTGAAACTCTCTTAGAAGCCATCAGACATAACGCCAATACTGTACTTTGGGATTGATGGTGGAAGGAAGATAACATAAGCAGTGGCTTTTATAAATAGTTCCGTCGTTGCAGTTCCTTGTTACTCAGGAAAAATTATTTAAAGTCCTCAGCTTATTTAGTGCACCTATAATAGATGCCTTGCTTGCTGTAAAGCACTTTGAGTCCCAAGGGAGAAAAGCACCATAAAGATCATTCCCTTTGCCTTATTAATGACCTTGAATAAATATGACCGGTAAATGACAGCTAGACACTGCAAAACTTTCTGACTAAATGACAGCTTGAATCTGTAAGACTGAATGTCTTAAAAAAGTGGATGAATCAGCTCACACCAGGTTTCTGAAGATTCCAGGTCTGTAAAAGTTTATTCAGTGCCTGCAGCAGTCAGGCTCATAAATTAAGTCAAAGAGAGCAAACATTGATGCTTTTGATTTATTATATTTATGTGAAGACTCCAATCAACTTCTCTTAATAATTATCTTCTTAATATTAACACGTCATGCTCGTTACTTAGCATGCATAAATCTTTCTATACATGTGAAAACTGATGCTAGAAGGAATTAACAAAGATTTGCCAGCACCTTCTCCCCAACACACGCATGTGAGCCTGATCTCGCCATTCCGGCCAGCTCCTCTGCTCACAGCATCAGGTGTGAATTACAGATATAGCTGGACAGCATGCCGCCCTTAAAAATGTGCCACCCTAGGCCTGGACCTTTGTGGCCTTGCCACAGATCTGGGCTTGAGATTTGAAACTCAGTTGCTAAAAAGATATTTTGATTGATGTAACTTTGTTGTATTAGCATCAACTTTTATTAATTATGTTGGTTCACTCAATAGTTTATTTCATGACACTATGAATCATACATTAATCAGAATTTATAGTCTTTGATTAATCAAAGGATTCTTGAAAAAGGTCCTAATGCCCAAACGTCTGTATAAATCCATTTAATAAAAGCAATTTGATTTTTTGATGAGTCCTAACGGGTATGATTTTGACCTTAATGCACCAGTACTTGTGAGTGGGACACTTGTAAATTAACCCTAATTAGGGATCTTACTGGGAAGAACCCATTAGAATGAACCATATGTTAAAACAGATTTATGCCACCTCAAATCAGGAGAACAATTTAAATGAAAATCTCCACTATAGAAATAGCAGGAAAAGGTTAAAAAAAAAGTTGCTGAGAAAAAGACAGAAAAATCTTATTTATACTCCCAGCGCAAGACATGAGAGAATCATGCTTTGAAAAACATAACCAGTTGTCAGTGGTTTATCAAATAAATTAGGTTTAACGCTCTTTAAGTCAGTCTGCAGTGAAGTAACCTAATTAGCAATCTGACTGGTGCCTTGCTAATTAATTGGTAATCATCAGAGGATTTATTTTAAGACACATACTTTAAATATTTAACACGCACAAGCAACATAAAAGAATTGGTTAAATTTAACCATTCATTTCAAATTGAAGTGATGTTGGTCCTGGGCTTTGTAGCAAAACTATTATAAGAGGTCAGTGTTGAATGATTTATAGAAGCTGTGTTTGGTAAAAGTGAAAAATGAAAAACAATTATTCATCATATTTTCAGTTGAATAAACAAGTCTGTTAAAAAGATTGTTTTTACATTTTATAAGATGCTTTCGGTTTGTAAAATAAGTACTCAAAAAGTGCAAGGCAGTTGTTTGTTTTATAGAGCAGAAATAGTCTGAATAGTCAAGGCTTCAACTTGCCTTCCATTACAAAGGGATTAATATCTTTATATTTGAAAGGCCCATCTTTATTGAATTGCTATGCAGAGTGATATTGAGAATACTCTTGAAAAAGATCAAAGAACTTCAACTGGCCAGAGCTAAGATCTACTATCAACATTTTTAAAATATAGTTTTGACATAAATTGGGCTTGCCCTAGAGTTTTCACTTCCGCATTAATGTCGTTGATACAGTTAGGGGCAGATTTAATAATAGCTTTCACCAGTCCAGATTTGGGCAAAAGAGTGAGTCTGTATTTAATAACTTTGTTCCTACTACAAAGTTTTTGACAAAAATAAAAGGTTTGCCACCTAAAACTTGGAACGTGTTTTATTTTGTCAAAAACCTGCTTCTGGGAAAAACACTCTATACCCTTTATTCCCTTCCATAACATTTGCCAACAGAATTGCTATTTCTAAGAAACTTTTTAACTGACCTTTGTTTTTTTTAATGATTTACCTTCTTCTTCTGAAGGGGGAGGGGGTCACTGTGCCATCTAAATATGAATGCTCTGTAAGGCTACAAATGTATGGTTATTGCTGCATTTTATTACTCCTATTAATAGTCAAGACTCAAGACTCATAGTAAAAATCTAATCAATTTATGAATTGTGGGGTAACAATAACATTCCACCACTCTTTATTCATTCCTATGGGATTTCTAATGGTAAAGTTATCTGTTAAATAAAAGTGGAAAGTGCAAAGTGGATGGCAGGATGCGGATTGCGTGTGCTGGGCCCCTCTGAAGATTTTTTACAGGGGGCCCAACACACTCTAGTTATGCCACTGGTACCATTTACATAGGAATTTCTTGTAAAGTTTACCTACTGTAGGTGAGTCAGTTTGATTATTATTTCCAGGTAACATAATGCTGACTATGCTGGCCCTTTGAAAATGTCAGTGCTAAATGAGTGTATCACAAGAACCAAATCAATCCCTAAGTTGCAGATGCACCAGTCCTCATCTATACTACTGAAAATATCTGAAGTCAGTGACTAGATCTCTGCACTGGAAAAAAAATACATGCTGTATTAAGGAAAGGCAAGAAACAAGAGATACTATGGCTGACAAATTATAGATCATCAAAAAATGGTATTAAACTTAAGTTAAGATATGCATCATTGACCATAGTACGGCCTTCCATTGTGTTCAGTTGTGTATACTCTTCCTGGACTGTCTTCAGGAAGATGGATATTCTTGAGCAGGTCATTGTTTTCATGAGAAACTACTACACTGGACAAGAAGCCACAGTCATGATGGAACTAGAAAAACTGTCTGAATTCAGACTGGCAAATGATTTAGACAAGGCTGTGTCATATTTACCATACTTTTTGAACTGTATGCTTAGACATATCATAAAAGAAGCCAAAATTATAGGATGATGATCCTACAAAAACATCTACTAAGTTGGAAATGACAATTATGATTGGAAGTAGAAGAGACCAAAGTTGGATAAACTCACTCATAACAATCAGTACCAAACCAGAAAACCTAAATAGAAGAAAGGGCATTCTGAAGATCACCCAAAAGGTCACTATTTATTTGGTCACTATCAGTTGAACAGACTTTAATACACTTAATAAAAAGAATTAACCACCCTTCCATATACCCACTGTTTGGACCTTTAAAGGAGAAAAGCACCATTTTTACATAAGAAAAAACCTTGAATTTCCAATGATTTATTAAACCCCGATGGTGCTAAAAATCCGAATAAAAAAGCACTCCAACTCAGACCTGCAGAGTTCATGTAGAAGTCAATGGTAAATATCCTGAAGATATCCTGATTTGTGCTGGGTTTCTGAAAAAGTCAGTTTTCTTGCATCAAATCTGAAAAAGTCACAATATTCTTGCATCAAATCCAAAAAATGGCATATTTGTTTTTTTTTTCCAATCTTATTAAGACTTTTCCCACACAATACATTTTTGGGAAAATGTAATTATAAATAGGGGAGAATAGTTTGTCCGGATTTGGTCAGAGTGGCTTTCCAAAAATGAGATAAATTTGGATTTCGATAAATGACCTCCTAAGTGTCCTATTCAAAAGCACTGACCTCAATGTGCAAACTAGTGCAGAGGGGCTCAGAGACACCATGTTCGGTTGCTTTGGTACCTCCTTGAAGTGAACTCTGATTGGGGGTTTGAGCTGAATTATTAGCAAATTAGTCTTATTCACGGATGGGAGTTGTATTATTAAAAGAATGGGAAAAAGTCAAGTTTTAGTAAATAACCCCTTAACTGTATTGTATGAAAAATAAGAATTTGTACACTGAAAATAACTCTAGCCACCTTCATTATGACTTCAGCAAAGACTGGGTGGAAAATTTAGAGTGTTTGTTTTCAGCATACTGTTTCCCCTTCAGTTACTGTTCATCTTACTCTTTTATTATTATGCATAAAAGCAGTGGTTCATACAATCTCAACAGGAAAAAACTAAAATCACAAAATTCTATTTTTAGAATATTATGAAATTGCAAGTATAATTAAGTTTACAATTACATTTCATTTAAAAATTATTTTTATTTTGGATACTTAGGGGCAGATTTATCAAGGGTCGAAGTGAAAATTCAAATGAATTTTGAAAAAAATTTGAATCGAATTTTAAAATTTGACCATTCGAAAATCAAACTACTGTCTTTTCAAATTAGACACTTCGACACTTTAAAGTTACCAAATTGCTATTTTAGCCTATAGGGGACCTCCTGGAACCGAGTGCTTTTGAAAATCAAAATTTTTAAACAAAATTGTTCAAATCGAACAATGCATTCGAACAATTCGATTGATTTTTATTAGATTGAAAAAAGACTTATTCGAATGAAAAAAGTAAATTTTCGATCGAAAATACAATTTTTTTCTATTCGGCCCTTAGTAAATCTGCCCCTAAGTGTGCTAAAAGGAGCGTTTTAAACTTGCATTTGATTAACCTCTTTATTACCATCTCATTTGTTCCATTCATTTGCATTAAATTATGGAACATTTTGTGTTTAGGAGCATTTGCATTTGCTCCTACATTAGATTTCTAAAAATGTCTCAATTTCATGAGATTTTACTTTGAATGAGATATTTGTCTCTAAGTAGCCAAAAAAGTGAAAACATTATGTGAACTTTTATCCAGGAACTCTGAATTATAGGAAGACTATCTCCCATAGCCTATATAAGTATTCTAATTTTTAAAAAGGGTTTCCTTTTTCTAATAATAAATAATAAAAAATTTAACCCAACTAATCCAAACATGTCCACATTGGTTGCAAAATAATCCTATTGGGTTTATTTAATGTTTAAATGATCTTTAGTAGAATTAAAGTATGATAATCCACTTACTGTATCTGGGAAATTCCAACATTCCAGATAATACAGAGACTAGTATATTATTATTATTATTATTATATTATTCATATACAAAAAAACAGTTGATTTAGAAAGACTCCCTTGTAGTGATGGGCAACTCGTGCCGCAACTCGTTTTGCAAATTTTTCGCCAATTCGCGAATTTCTCTGGAAGGGTGAAGGCTTATAGATAGGTACTATATTTGGTTAGAGAGGGAAAGGGGATACATTCAACCCAACCCCAACCCCAGACTTAGCACATTAATCCACTATAAGGGAACACAGAGCAAAAGTTCATATTCGCATTTGTATACTGCTAAGTATATGTTAATGGTAAAACATCAAAGTTCCTCTGTTATTTAATATGAGTACTTTAGGAAACAGATTAAGGTTATTCATAATACTATTATAGCACCAGCATATTCAACAGTGCTGTATGAAAGAAAGATATACTAGCAAAATACATATCATATGTAAAATTACTGCTATATGCAGGAGGCAAAGAGGCCCCTGGTCACCACAGCTTACATTCTAAAAGAAATCAGGAGTCTAACTTTTCATCGTACAATATGTTGTGATACAAAACGCACAGACAGCTTTCAAAATAATGCCATGTAATGCCAAGAAAGACACAGAAGGAACAGGAGACTTGACTATATCAGTTGACAGCTGGCAAGCACAACCAAATGAAATTTTAAGTTAAAAAAAAAGTTCTGTCTAATGGGGACTAACGGATTGCTGGCAAAGTATAGAAAACAAATATCAGAATAGCATTTAATTTGCAATAAAAATTGAAATTTAATTCAAAGCAAAAATTTAACATCTCAGACTGCAGACAACATACAAAAGCCACCCATAAATCATAATAAAATGGTATAATGGTATAATCCAGTTAAAATTAGTCATAGGAACATTTTGGGTATTCAGCAAGCAGTTTTGTGCAAAGTACCTCCATAGCTGAGATGGATAATATTCCAACGTGCGTGTTTGGACACTAATACATGTAGGTCCATAGACATACTGGAATTTAAAAATATAATCAATCATGGTGAGCTGCAGAACAGCATAGGTCACATTATTACATGTGTTTTACAATAGCACAGGATATATGGATTCAGGCAAATATTTAGAGTAGTAATGTTCAGTGTACAAAACACATGCAAACTGTCAAACTGTCTTATTACTTTATTGCCTGCAGAATCACAAATTAAAAGTCTTTTTTTTTTCCATTCCCACAGTTTATTCATTTTAGATTTACCACTGATGGTGGCCTTGCTCATTTTAATTTGTCATATATATTTCATGTTGTTAATAGCCAGTGATATCATAGATATATTGGCCTGTAGTAAAACCATTTGTGTTTTTCTATCCTACCTAGCGCTAGAAATGAGAAAGTCTTTACAGTTTTACAGATTTACACAGATATGTACTGTATTTCTGTGGGCATAAAGAGGATTGTGTTCTAGAGATAAAGAAGATTGTTTTCACAATGACCTCTGTGCCTCTGCTCTGATTATGTTATGTTTTTGGTAGGATTCTTTTATTTCATTTGAACAACATAAAAAAGGATTACCTCCTGCAGAACAGAACAAAAAAAGTGATGACAATGAGCCGTACACAAACAGAGCACAAAATATAAAATGACTAGCTTTGCAAAGAATTTTTTGTTGGGTCTTTGTCCTAAGTTTTTTCTATAGGTGCCAATAATAAAAATAAAGCATAGTGGTTATTATGTATAGAGCATGTTATACTACATGTACTAGATCAGCCATTCCATATATTATCCTATTTAGGTGTATCACTTCTCTGGAGATATCCCATACAGGGAGTTATATTTTTATTTAATTTGTTTTATTAAAGTATAACTTTTAAGAGGGCTTTCTCCATCTTCAAAAAAAAGTCTTTGTATGGGAATGTCATGGACAACAAGAATAGCATTTGTGACTTAATCAGAATGTTAATTTGCACTTTTTTGGCATTTAAAAGGTTCCTCAATAATGGTTTTATTTCTGCTCCCCCAAGATTTCTTCAATCCCACAGATACAACCTTCTGCACACAAATATTTTCAGTCCAACACAGGGATCAAGGTGAAATAGCAAGGCTCTATGAGGTGCAAGTTTGACCTCCAGAACGAGTCCCTGCTCATCATAAATGTTCTCTGTAATACATATATACATAGTTAAGAACCAATGTAATTCACTTTGCAAGATATTATACTACCAGTAATCTTATTAACAATTAAAGTTATTTTTTTTACATAAATCTTAATAAAATTGTGGTTTTCTTATATTTCTAAAAAGTTGAGATTTTGTAAGGCAAAACTTCACCAAGTAAAAGTTGTTGAAGTTCTATAGTCAATGGAAGCTGGGCTGATCTGATTACCACTTTAAATCAGTTCAGACCTTTCGAGGTTGTCAGCATTTGTTTGCTAGGAATTGTCTGAAAAACTCATTGTTTGGTCATAAGTTTTATCTTTTAATCCTTTAATAAATTCAATAACAATCATGGTTTTAGAATTATTGAGTTTAGTCATGGTTTCAAACACCTTTAAACCCACTAAAATCCCACCTTTCATAAATACACCTCCACTATTACTGCAATGTTGAAAGGCCCAGTCACACCAGGTAATGTAAGCAATCAAAAAGCATTTAAATATAAGCACCTAGCACAAAATGTGCTAGGTGCAAAATATATAAAAAGAGCAAAATGCTACATAGTGAGCATTTTTTACCAAGACCTAGCAACTTTCAGGAATAAAACTAAAGCTGAAAGCAAACTTAAGGGACATTCTTCTCTGTCCATCATTTTCATTTAAACTATGTTTAGCAGTTCTTTCTATTTAATTTTCAATTTAAATTTCCATTTTCATTACTTGGATGTTTTGTCAAATAAAAGTAACTTTTCAAAACAAAAAAAAAAACATTTGTAAACAAAAACATTTACATTTCAAATATCTGCATTGCCCTAGTCAGAATAGCCATGATCCAATCTCAAATTAGGCTGTGATAAATTGTAATAGCAATAGCATGTCCAACACCTTTAAGGCTGGGGACAGACAGGGAGATTCGGGGAGATTCTGTCGCTTGGCGTTTAATCACAGACGACAATCTCCCCAAACTCCCTTCTCCCTGTTCGTCGCTAGTTTAAATGAAAAGGCGCCAGCGCCGTGCACACGCGGCGTGGCGATTTCCGGAATCGCCCGAAGTTTCCTCACGAAGTAACTTCGGGCGATTCCGGAAATCGCCGTGCCGCGTATGTATTAGCGCTGGCGCTTTTTCATTTAAACTAGCGGCGGACAGGGAGAAGGGAGTTCGGGGAGATTGTTGCCTGCGATTAAACGCCAGGCGACAGAATCTCCCCGAATCTCCCTGTCTGTCCCCAGCCTTATAGAGAGAACTGTTTAAAAATGAATGTGTAAAGCACATTTTTTAAATGACTCAAATGCTACATTTTTTGTTGAATTTGGAAAGCTAATACAATATAACTAAGCATACAATATAACCCTTAGTTTTTCTTTTAATAAGGTAGTCCTAAAAAGGGTTAGGAATGTAGCATGACATTGATGGAATATGGCCTCTTAAAGCTCCCATGCTATGAAGGAAGGTAATTGCTCAGTTTATTGGTTTCTTGGTTTCTGCCAAAGAGTAGGATTCCATGTCCTACTTGTCTTTCCTTCAAGGCTGGAATGAAAACAATATTAATTGAGCAGGTAAGAAATAAGGGGTTGGGGGTGGCCAAGCAGTGATTTTACATGGGTCATATTTCATGCAAGTCTCTAATATTTGCATCTGAGAGGCAAACAATTCACTGTGTCCCCTTGACAGCTTTGATGGTAACAAAGAGCCTAGTCTTTGTATTCCCTGTGAGGTGTAGTAACTTGTTCTGATCCCATGCACTAATGGGAAATAGGACTTCTGAGAATGGTGCTACTAATTACAAGAAAATAAATTAGTAATAACTAACTAAAATATTAATAGTACAGATTCAAGGAAGCTGTGATTCAGCAGTCAGCTAACAAGGCTGAGGAAGAAAAGCAAACAATAAGGACACTGAACACTAGTGTCTAGAAGCATTAGACTGGCACATTATAAAGTGGCTATAAGCAACATGTTAATGCAATTTTAACTTTATTTGTATGTTTAAAGGAGGCTGCATTTTTATATTTTATATATTGTGCTCTTCTGTGTAATAGAGGTTATTCCTGAGATCTATTGTTAAAACAGCAAACTGCCATTAACTCCCAATATGCAAAATAAAACTACCTGTATGAAATGTATTTATTTATTTATTTTTAATCTTGAGGGAAAAAAAATATAGACACACACAACCATTTACAATAACCATATTTAGGGAGACTGACATGCCTCTCCTACAAATATCTGTGTTTTGAAACAGAGAGAAGAGGCCTGCAGCAATTTTGCAAAAGCAGAAGGAAATGTGCAAAGTGCAAAAAGTTGCATTGTTACAACAAAGGCTTGTTCCATTGTGAAGTGACAGATTCTGTGACTTGACATCCCTCTGTTTTCTGGAAAATCTGTACCGGATCCATTATGGAAAGCAGAGGAAATTTAAGTCCCAATATCCATCCCTTCTCAGTGTAACATGGTAACATATGATCTCCCAGAGCATATTAGAAATAGACAGATAGATACAGTAGATAGATAGATAGATAGATAGATAGATAGTGGATGGATGGATGGATGGATGGATAGATATAGATAGATAGATGATAGGTATTGTATATACACACGCACACATGGCTTTTGCTGTTTATGTGATGGTGAAAGAAACTTTGCCTTTACCAAGTTTTTTTTATATAGTGACTCATCCTATTTTCACATTCTTAATATGCATAAACAAGTTTTAAATTAACAGCTGGAAAAAAATGAGGTTGATTGTTAAAAAAAAAAAAGAATACAGAAAATATAACACTACAAGAGAATTAGCAATGCTTTGCAGAGCTGGTATAAATGCTTGGATGAAGCAGTAGGAGGAAGCAAAGAGAATAAGAAGATATTGCAAGGATAAAAAAAGATGTCATCTAGTGTAACTCAGGCAGCTGCACAAGTTTCTTGACTGAAAAAACATGCTATGAATAAAACACAGGTACATATCTGCTTGAAATTAGTAATCTAATTAGTAATATCTGCTTATTTATAGTGATGGGCAAATTTACAGTATTTGCCATCCATGGATTTGCAGTGAAATTTGCCATCTGCAAATTATTCTGTGAATCTGTGGCAAAAATTTGCCTTGGAAAAACAAAAAATGCACAGTGACAATAAAAAAAACCACATTGACTTTAATGAATTTGGACGAAAACATTTGTAGCATGGAATTTTTTTTTGACATGCATTGATTTCAGTGGGTTTTGAAAATTCACAGTTTTTCACAAATGTATTCATCACTAGTTATTTATTATTAATTGAAAAAAAGAGAAGAGAAAAAATTCATACAAAATTTAAACAATGAATACTAAGGGGCAGATTTACCAAGGCTCGAATTCAACCATCAAATTTTTATTGAATTTTAACCCTTCGAATTCGATATTCAAATTCGAAGGGTTTTAACAATATTCGATTAATCGAACGATCGAATAAAAAAATTCTATTGATAGATAAAATAGTTTGAATCAAACAATTCGATCGAATTTTTTTTATTTGATCTAAAAAAGCTGGATAAACTCTATGGGAGCTTCCCATAGGGATATACAGCAATTCAGTAGGTTTAATATGGCGAACTAGGCAACCAAATAAAAATTTAAAGAGCAAGTAATTCGACCATCAAATGGTCGAATAATTGAAAATATTTGTATTTGATCTATTTGAATCATTCGATTCTGTTGAATTTTTTTAATTTGATGGTCGAAGTGGCCAAAAAACTATTCAAAAAATCGAATTAGATTTTTTTTTTTAATTTGATCGATTTTCTAATCATTCACACAAATTTAGTAAATCTATAGATGAGTGTGTGTAATAGACACAAATTGCGGGCAGCAAATTGCGAGAATTCGCAGCGAATTCGTCCCAGGCGAAATTCGACCATCACTATTAATTAAGAAAAATAAGTTGATGTCCCTTTTCCTTCTCAATCAATTAATTATAAATACATACATTCATTAAACACCAATCAATTATTTAAGGTAAACATAAATTAATTCAAAAGATTAATTAATTAAGTTGATATAAGGTTCAGATTAGAAATAAATTACTAAACATAGGATTGGGAGTGCTTTATGCAAAGCAACCTGATTACATTTGTGCAAAGGTGAACTTTTCTAAAAAAAAAAAGTGACAAGGCCTATGTAGATAGTAATTGAACAGCCAAAAGAAATAAAGTGGCTAGTGCAATAAGCTTAAATTAATTAAAATAGTTCATTGGTTAATAATATTATAATGCCATTGTGCTAATAAATTCATAGATTCAGCTCAAAAATAGATAGTGCCCACGTTCTTTGACTAAAGAGAAGAAAAATGAAAATAAATAGAAGGTGGAGTTGGTAGAAATTGTAGGTAAATGGAATGAACAGCTTGCAGGCAGTTGTTTTAAACTGCAAAATTTTCATTTATTAGCAGTGCAAAAAAAACTACATGTTTCGGGTTGAACCCTTTTTCAAGTTTGAACCCTTTTTCAAGTTTACACTTGAAAAGGGGTTCAACCCGAAACATGTAGTTTTTTTTAACACTGCTAATAAATGAAAATTTTGCAGTTTAAAACTACTGCCTGCAAGCTGTTCATTCCATTTACCCACAATTTCTACATACTTACTTGGGGCTGCACAGGCTCCCGGAATGTTTTACAGCTAAAAAGATACTTTCTAATCGCTACGTTTAGGGCCAATAAAAACTCTTTATATTAGAAGGTGAAGTTGTCCCAAAGAGGCTAGCTTATTTGTTTTTATCTATGGGACACAGCAAAGGTGAGGTAGACCGAGAATCAAGGACTGTGGTCTCAATGGTACCTTTCCTGACTTTTTGAGGAGAACTACCTTCCCTGGAAAACCACAAATCCAGGACCTCATAGAAAAAAAGAGAAGAAGTAAAAGAGGAAACAATGAATGGGCTAAAAATATGATTGAATATAAGTTAAAAAACCCAAAAGGGGATAATAAAAAATGGAGAATATAGCTCCTTAGTGCCAAAGTGCGTTTCGCAATCCGCTTTCTCAAGGCAATGCGTGTCTTTACACATGCTGACTATTTATTGCTTTGACGTTTTTCAAATTTCTCTAGAAGTTCGCGAAAATTCGGTGAAGCAAAACGCTGCCGTTTCGCCCATCAACTAATTCTTCTTAATTAATTATTTTATTAGTCTATCACATACACTCATCTATACACTTAGGGGCACATTTACTAAGGATCGAATTGATTCGAAGTGAAAATTCTAATCAAATTCAAATTAAAAAATTTGACTTTTATTTAATTTTGGGCTTATTCGACTATCCAATAGGCCAAAATTTGATTTGAAGTGGCCAAATGCAAATTCAATTGTTGAAGTACTGGCCCTTTAAAATTTTTTGATATAACAAATCGGCAGATGTGAAGCTCCCATAGGATTCTTCCAAGTTATTTTGATCGAATAACATTTTTTTTGACAGAGCCACTTCTCTGTAATCAGAGTTCAGAGCTATAAGTGAGCAGGGAGAGGCAGGAAGTGATGTCACAACAAGCTAATACTGCAGCTGCTATCCTAAACAAACAATGCGCTTCTAGAGCTTTTTACTCAGGTATGTAAACCATTCTTCAAAATAAATATAGCATTCTAGCTTGCACTATTGCTGCTAATCTATTGGCAATAAAATGCCTCCGTTGCTTTCCTTCTCCTTTAAAGTCAGGCATTTTCCGACTTTTTTGTCGGTTTGTCTTTTTTTGTCCAAATGCATTAAAGCCAATGGTTGTTTTTTCTTATGGTGAATTTTTTTGTCTTGGTGATAATTGTGTCTTGGCGACTTTTTTGTTGCAGAGAAATTATTTGTGGTGGATTTTGCTGCAGTTTTCCGAAAATATTTGTATATGGAGCATTGCAGAAGTTTGCAGCAATTCCATGTCTGGCAAAAACATTCGCTCAACACTATTTCTATGCTTACAATCTGTCTTAATAATACTTATAGGCACTGACAGAAATACATCCAAGAGCAATGATGCATCAAAACAAATATTTTGTAAACTAAAAGAATAGCTTGAAATGGAAAAAGAATAGCTAACCAAATTTTTACCTTACTGTTACAACTGGCTATCATCATGCAAGATTAGTATAGACTGTATTAAAATATCTGATTAAATGAATGAAAAACAAACAAGCACTGGAATGATTAATCATAATTATGTTATGAAGAATGTGTGGCATGTCATGTTTTACAGCTGAGAGTAGGATCAAGCAACCATATCTACTAATTTTCCTTGTCATTGAATATATTTATATATTTATGTTGTATGTTTGGTCTAGGATATACCATGGCATACTACATGATATTAGCATGTTGAGTATCAGGAGACCAACATTTGCAAATAAATAGCAAATTAATATTGCACTTCAACTTCTGGTGCCAAAAAGGCGACAAAGCAAATCACTATTAATGCATACTTATTCTACATTTGTCAACACTTACATAAGTATGCAAATAAGATGCCCTCATTTGTGTTTCTAATAAAGATTTTTTTCTAATTAAATGTCATTATTTTGAGCTCATGCAAACGGTTACCTCTCACATTAAATGGTTGATTGCAGGTCTCCATAGTAACTACTTCTTATTCTCTATTTATCCTCTTTATATACTGTGTTTTTTTCCTATTTAATAACCAGAATACAAAATCAATTTTTTAAAACTGTTTTTAAGCAATTGATGCAGTAATTAAATAATGCATAATGGAAAAATTTTAAATGAAAATAATGACATCTGACAATGTAATTTTCTTTCTTAGATTAATAATTGCAAAGAAAAATTTTGCATAGCACATTTTGTCAAATTTGGTTTAAATCGGGAGTAATTTTTGGGGTAGTTTATATATACAGTATATATACAGTGTATATATATATATATATATATGTGTGTGTGTGTGCACAGAATGTATTATATGGGTTATAAGTGGGTTTGCTCAAGAATTGCTTGCATTACACACATCTTTTAAATTTTTTGTTATAAATGGTCACACCAAACTGTATGAATTTGTGCACAAGTGAAACTCCTTGATAAGCAATTACAGTACTTTTTTAACTACAAGTTAATCAACCAATGCTGATTGAGACTTGGCATCTAAAAGAACAAACAAAATATAAATGAAATGGGGAAGGTATCTTGTACCAAAGTTGATGAATACTATATATTATACAGTCTGCTCTCCTGAACAAATTCAGCAAATTGAATTGCAATTTGCCACCCATAATATTTACACATTCTCGTCCTTTAAAATTTGATCTGACCTCTGACTGGATTTAAGGTGGTACATATATATAGACTCAGGTATGCATAGTAGTGATGTGCAGATCAGGATTTCCCCGACCAGCACCCGCCCTCCCTCCACCTGCGCCCACCCAAGCCCGATTTCCAGGTCCCTTTTATAGACACTGGTAAACCAGTGGGTCCTGCGGGCATCGGGCTTCCCTGCACATCACTAATGCAGAGCTAGAACCAACTTGAAATTAATATATTAGAGACATAAAAGTAGCCTTAAATTGAACAAACAAAATATAAATGAAATGGGAAAGGTATCTTGTACCAAAGTTTATGAATACTATGGGGCAGATTTACTAAGGGTCGAATTCGAGGGTTAAAAAACCCTCACCCTCACAAAAAACTTTAAAACACCTATGGGAGCTTCCCATAGTGTTTTAAAGCAATTTGGTAGGTTCACTCTGGCGAACTGGCCTATCAAATTTTTTTTAAAGGGGAACTACTTCGACCATCGAATATTCGAATATTCAAATATAAGTAAATTCAAATTATTCGGGTCGGTCGAATTTCAAAAATTCGATGGTCGACCTTGCCTCATTTGCATATTCAAAATTCAAATTAGAATCTTTTTGAAAATTCGATCGAATTTCGAATCCTTCATGTGAATTTGATAAATCTGCCCCTATATGTTATACAGTCTGCTTTCCTGAACAAATTCAGCAAATTGAATTGCAATTTGCCACCCATAATATTTACACTTTCTTTAAAATTTGATCTGTACTCTGACTCTATTTAAGGTGGTACATCTGTATAGAATCAGGAATGCATAGTAGTGATGTGTAGATCAGGACTTCCCGACCCAGACCTGCCCTCCTTCCCCCTGCACCCACCCAAGCCTGAATTCCAGGTCCCTTTTATAGACGTTGGTAAACCAGTGGGTCCTGCGGGTATCGGGCTGGCCCGCACATCACTAATGCAGAGCTAGAACCAGCTTGCAATTAATATATTAGAAACATAAAAATTATTAAAATATCTTTAAATTTTAAAAAATAACAGATAATTAATATATCAGATATAAAATAGATATGCATGTTTGATTTCAAAAAGCAGTTTTGCTTTATAACCAAATTAATTGTGAACTAATATGAGAAGTTTAAGTTCATGAATGTGTCATTTTTTAACCTTATCTTAGTAAGTAATTATGTCCAATCGTATAAAAATGGGATTATAATAGCTATTATTGGCAATGTATGATCTGACTGGGCTTCAGCTTGCACACCTGTATGAAATCAGCTTTGCAGAGCTAGTACAAGCATGCAACTAATATATTAGGAGCATAGAAATTATAAAAGTAGCCTTAAATTGAAAAAATAATAGTAATTTGTGGTAATTAGTATACATGCCACTTTAAAAGACATTGCCCCAGAAAAAACAGTAAAACCCACATTTGCCTGCTTTGGTCATCAACAAGCCACCCATTGCCCACATGGCAAAAACCTAAAATAGGGAAAAAACAAAAGATGCATCTTGTAGGACATCTGGGTGGATCCATATAAGGCCAATTTTATGTATAACAGTGGGATCAAATTCAAGTTAAATAAAACAAGTGAAATGTTACTGAAACCTAAGTATAAATACTATTTAACATCCAGTTTCTGCTATTGTGTACTGATCCCTAAATTGATATACAAGCCAGACAACAAACTGTATGGGGGAAATGTAATACAATTAGCAAAGAGTAAAACTTTGCAAATAAAAAATTGCCTGTTGCGATGTAATATTCTTTATTAGGCTTTCATTGCAAATTGTGAACCTTTAAAACCTGCTCTACAGTTTCATTAAATATTTTGTCGCTAAAGAAGTCTCACAATTGAGAAATTTTATTACGTACACTGCGAACCTTCACAAAAGCAATTTGGTCGCAAGCTCTGTGATCATCAATCAGTGAAAAACAAAGTCGCTTATGTGTCTTGTGCCTCAGTAGAAACAAAAACATACTCCTAGAGGAAGTTAAAAAAAATAAGGAATGCTATTCTAATTCAAATCTGTTGGGTACAAGAACTCTTTGCATACATACAAAGAAGGGATAAGAACAATCATCAACAACACTAAGGGGGTTATTTATTTAAGTCTGAATGCCAAAAACTTTTTTCATGATTTATTATACCCCCAGGCTGCTAAAAGTTTGAATACGAAAATATGCTATCTCTAAGCTGTGGGGTCCTGTAGAACAAGGCAAATGTCCCATTGCAAATTTGAAAATATCACGGTCTGGACAAAAATCCCAAAAAAGGTTTTGAGTAATTTCACCAAAAATTCAAGTGTTTTGGGCATAAAACCCAAAAAATTCTGTGGGGAGGTGTTCGTAAAAATCCTATTTTTAAAGTTTTTTTCATAACTGATTTTATCTAGTTTTTTCAATGAGAAATAAGGTCAAATTGTGGATTCTAGTTTGGTCTAGTTTGGTCTGGTTTTTTCTGCTTCTTTACTTAATCTGAAAAATTGGATTTTGATAAATAACCCCCTAAATGTTAAACTGCATTAAATACTTAAAATTATATGTATATAGATGTAATGCTGTCCTGGGACCAAGACTGAAGTCCAACACCTTCAAAAACAGAGCTGTTTAGATGTCCTGTTTACTAATGTTCTTTGATGCACTGTAACATATTTTGGCAACACCTATGTAGCTATGACTGGCTTTGAGTTCCAGACAGGTGGAACATTGGGTGATCAAAATAAAACCAAGGGTTTAGGCATAGAGATGGAACAAAATAGATGGAACAAGTCTGACAAGCCTTTGTCACCCATAGCAATTAATCAGCAGGCAAAATGTATTGTCTGCTGTGTGAAATCAATAAAATAATATACCCCATACAACTAGATGCTATTTATCATTCTCTATTTGCATAAAGGGATGCCTTTCAAATTTTATTAAAGATGCATTTTACTATAACCCTAAAAGGCAGATTTTTTTTTTTCAATTGTGAGTTTAGAACAAAAACTTTAAAAAATTATTTACAGGCCCCCAGTGTCAGATAAAAGTAGAAATGTCAGATAAAGAAGATTATATGCATCAACATGACTAGGTTTTCCTGACTGATTCTTTGTCCAATAGCCTATTTAAGGCTGCCTCTTTAATCATTTAGAACCAGCAACTATTATCTCATAAAAACTAGCATACAGTGTATTATTCAGTGCTCATGTATTCCAAACACATTGACCCTGTGGTTGCCCAGTGTTTCTATATAAATTAAAGTATAAGTATCACCTAAAAAACAGTGCTTCTAAATACTGTAAATGCAGTCATTTAAGGTCATCATTTCACCCAAATACTTGAGTTCATTTAAAAAAAAAAAACAGTCAAATGAATAGCCAGATGTTAATAGGCAGTGATCAATATTAATAGCAGCTATATAGAGCAGTTAATGGAATTCAACAGTCAATAAAGCAGATGGTTAATATCAAGGCATGGTGATGTTTCTCAAGAACAAATAGAATGGAGCACTAGCTACAAAGGTTATAACTTATCACATAAATATTGCCACTCACACTGAAGGTACTATGATACAGTCTTACAGCTAGAGTTCCCTTCTAGGCCAGAATTCAACCAACTGTAAGCTAGTGTTTTCAAAACAAGATAAGGCTCTCCTCTTCCACCTTCTAGTTGTGTTACTTCTACTCGTTTCACTCCAATATACTGCTTTTTGCAGCATATTCCTGATCATATTTATTTTATGTCACTCAATACTGGAAGCCCCTCAAAAATAAAATATACAGTGCCACGTCTTTCAATCATGTTGCTTCAACAAGCACTTCAAGAATACCTCTAAAAATATCCAACAATGCCTATATTTATATCTTCCACTATTTTCATGTTCATGTAGGTTCTAAAACACCTCATGTAAACAGCCCATAATTTAACCCTTGAGAAATGGCATCAGTTCTATTGTGTGATTTAACCCCTTAGGACATATTTGGGGGAATGTAATATCACCAGTGTCACGTCATCTCATGATGAATACAGGACTGCTGCATGTACTGTATTCATGAAAAATGCATGGGTCTTAAAGGAGAATTCAACCCAAAAGTTAAAAATCCCCTTTCTTTTAAAAACAGTCTTTTATGTAAGCCATTTAAAATAAAGAGCTTTTACAGGCATGTCCCCATACCACACGCTTGATGCTTACATAGCTACCAGCCACTTTTTTAAAAGCTAACTATTTGCCTTCTAAGAGAATGTGCTCAAAAACGTAGACCTTGGGTTTGCAATGGATGTGATTTACTTGCTAAAGAATTTGATAAAGTACCAAACATAAGGTTGACAATTAAATTAAGGAACACTGGCCTTCAACATACTATGTGTAGCAGTGCCCCAGGGGTCTTTGGTTGAGTGCTTTGTTACATATCTACAAATGACCTTGAGGTTGCAATAGTGAATTCCAGTTTATCTGTTTGCTAATGCTTCTAAACTGTGACGAAATGCTTCATGCAGGATATTTCAGAAATATCTCATTTCATTTCAGAAATCAATTCATACAGTTAGGGAGGCCTAGAAACTAAACAGCAAATTAAATTGAAGGTTGATAAATACAAAATATATGTATGTATATGGGTAAAAACATTATGAATGCTAGTCGTCAGAGAAAAAAGTACACCCGATTTTAATATGAAAGTCTTTAAAACAATGGAAGAAACTGAGGAGTTCCAAGGCCATATCAAGGCAAGAGGCTGCAATCTGAGTGCTTTTATACAGGTCATAGAACTCAGAGTTGACTTCTAAAATACCCATATTTTAAGACAGAGTGTATATATTATGTATCTGACAGTACAAAATTAAGCACCAATAATAACTGATCATCCAACTAAGCACCATTTATTAAAATACCTTTTAAACAATATTTATGGTTTGTGTGTATTATATAATTGTGTTGTGAGCTTTAAAGGGGTTGTTCACCTTTGAGGTAACTTTTAGTATAATTTAGAGAGTGATATTCTGAGACAATTTGCAATTGGTTTTCATTTTTTATTGTTTGTGGTTTTATAGTTACAGATGCAGTCACTTGGATTTGTAAGTTAAATGCGTAGTGACTCAGGGCTAATTGAAGAAACTGTGTTATCTTAATGCATTTAACCTTTTCATTAGCATACCAAACACCATTGTTTTCAATGGTGAACTCTTTAATTGGATGGGATGCTGTGACACAATATTCTGTGATAAGTGGGATAAATGGGATAAATGAGTTAAGTCACAACACATTTAACACACAATCCAAAGTGACTGCATCTGTATTTAGCTTTATATTCAGCAGCTCTCTAGTTTGCAGTGCCAGCAATTTGTTTTCTAGGGTACAAATTACCCTAGCAACCCAGCATTGATTTGAATAAGAGACTGGATATGAATAGGAGATGGACTGAATAGAATGATAAGTAATAAAAAGTGGCAATAACAATACATTTGTAGCCTTACAGAGCATTTGTTTTTAGATGGTGTCAGTGACCCCCATTTGAAAACTGCAAAGAAACAGAAGAAAATTGCAAATCATTAAAAAACTATGAAAAATAAATAATGAAGACCAATTGAAAACTTTCTTAGAATTGTCCCTTCTACAATATACTAAAAGTTAACTTGAAGGTGAACCACCCCTTTAATGAGCTGGAGGATGTTTTGGATGATAGACTTTGCAGCTCTAGACAATATTTGCCTGCCAAATTCTGTCTAATCTCTTGTAGGCTTCAAAAGAAACAAAACACAAATCATTCAAAATGTGTATTATAATGTATACTCCACTGCTCAGACTCACACCAGATGTATACCTGGTTTCAGGTGCTGTAAGCCTCCAGTAATCCAATTTCAAAACAAAAATCCCACAATAGACAAAAAATCATCCAGTATTTTTGGAACCGTAGGTACAAAGTAAATTCCATTGTTGTAATGCTTCCACTGATCTGGTATAACCTTAGTCATGCTACCAAAAGGGTTTTAATGCTGAAATTAAGGATAAATGCATTAAGAAATCCCACCAAATATATAAAAGAAGAAATACTGTATATAAACTTTTAGAATTTAATGTAGGCGATATGTATCGATTTTAGTAAAAAGCAATGGGTCGTAAAAAGCAATGGGTCCATAACATTGTGAGAAAACACAGTGACAGTTATTTGAGTTGAAAATAGACAACTGTGAATCAAAACTCTGCATTGTATCTCCCAGCATTACTGACCAACAATAGACAAAAAAAGCACATACCTGCACAGATATACTGTACCTTCACAGTCATACACTGTCAGGAATCAGGTCTGGCCTTGGTTTAGTGTGGTCTAGAGAATGTTTCCAACACCTCCTCTACTGTCAGCAATCCAGTCCAGCTTTGCTGTGGTTTATTCCAGAGTCTGTTTCCAAACCTTCCTTGCTTTCTGGAGTGACCACTTCCAAAGTACCTTGCTTGGTCATTGGCTTCAGCACCACTGACTTTGAGGGTCCAGTGTTTTCTGACTGTGTTCTGGCCATTGTTCTTGGCTTTAAGTATCTGCCCCTTCTTTGCTGTGCTTCTGGACTATTTCTTGTGCATTACCTGGCCTGCTCTTGACACACTGCTAACTGATTCAATCAGTCTCCATGCTGCCTCTGTGTCTGTAAATAACATCCAGTTCTGCTGTTAACCTTAACTGGCCTGCTTTCTGGTCTGCAAGTGTTGAACTTGAACTAGTAACTCATATGATCCAAAACACCCCCTAATATCCCAAATCCTCTTAGGAAAAATAAACCCTACCAAATACATACCAATACTTACATGCTTAACATATAAATGAATGGGATCTTTCACCAAACAAGATATACCAAATAAAATATTTCTGCTGGCTTACCATAATGTCCCAGCATACAAGAGGAATGGGAAGTAATACATAAATAAAGGAATGTCTGCTTCCCAGCACTTGTGGATTCAATTAATACCCTTCAAGGGCATTTTATCCCTACCAAAAACATAGCAAATTCACCTTGCTTCTTAGACACACTTATTTATGAGATTTAGTTTTATTGAAGTTTCTGACCTCTATGTGAACAATTCCAGTGACCATAGTGTGTGATGTCTAAACTGGATGTATTTATTTCACTTTGGCATTGGAAATTCAGTTGTTAATTCAGTAAACACAGGATTATATGCACAACTCTTTTTTTATTCAGAACTCTACTATACAGAGGCATGATAACATTTTGAAGCAGATCTGATAAATTACACTAATACTGACTTTATTTACATTAGAATACTGTATTTTGGTGCCTTAGAATATGATGTTAGATGTCTGTTTCTATTAAATGTACCTTGCGGTTTAGGTAGACAGGCAAGTCCAGTTCCGTAGGACTGATACTTTTATGTGTAAACCTAGTTTAAGTCTTAATTCTAGTTTGTGGAAACTTAGTATAACTCAGATGTCTGTGTTCAAGCAGGCTTCACTTGTAATACTTAATTTCTATGTGCAATATGCTCCTGCTCCAACCATATTGATGAAATCTAGCACAATATAAATATTAAAGGGGGCCTTTCACCCTAAGGGCATGTTTACTAAGATTGGAGATAAATATCTGGAGAAATTTCTGGAGATGTTGCCTATAGCAACCAATCAGATCTTTGCTAACTTATAGGTGGCTGTTTAAATCTAATTGCTGATTGGTTGCTATGGGCAACATCTCCAGAAATCTCTCCAAATATTTATCTCCAATCTTAGTAAACATGCCCCTTATTTAGAAATAATTTCAGCTCCTATATTATGATTAGTCAAGCAAAATAAACTTCATTTACACTATATGAATTATTTAAATCTTGTTTCTTTTTGTCTTGGAATTCACAATCATAGCAAGCAGGCAGGTGCCATTGTGTGGACATTGTTATTAAGGCAAGCTTTGTATCATGACAAAGTCTAGTTTATGTGCCAGAATGGGGCACCTGATGCTCATGCCCAAGCACTGACTACACAATTAAATGGAGCACAATCACATCTAGGAAGTGCAGAAGGGAAAGTAAACGCCTGCCATGATGACTCATGCAGTATGTGATTGACAGCTGGGTGTTTTAAATGAGCACTGATATCTTTTTTTTTTAAGTAATAAAATGAATTTGGGTTCTATGTTTAACTTCAAAAAGTACTTTTATTATATAGCTTTTTATGTCTAGGTGACAGGTACCCTTTAATAAGTGTACATTTCAAATAGTAATGTTTTAAACTTTGGGATATAGCTAATAATGAGAAATATAGATTGACAGGATACATAAAACACTGTAACTGAAAAAATATTCAGTGTGTATGGCTGCATGTTTTGAAAGCCTTGACACCATGCCAAAAAAAAATAAGCTTCAGTTTCACATCTTATTATTGTCTCAAGCCCTTGGCGATGGCTCAAATTAAAATATAAGGTGTCAGATCCAAAAACTGTCACTGAATTCTGTGATAGTCTCTTTAGAAACAGAGGAAGAAAGCTGGCATCTTAAATTATATTACTTACTAAGCACTTAAAATGCAAGGAAGCTTTAACTATATATACTATACCTTTCTATACATACATAGATTTTCTTCTTTTATGAAAAACTGTAATGACTCATTTCAGCTTCATTTTATATACAGTATGTACTTAGATATATGGTTCTGGGCTATATGGCATCATTTATATCATTATGAAGCACAAAAGTTGGTGCAAGGCACACTGCTAGACTCACATATTGATCAGACCAGGAAAAATAGTAGATAAAAAACATTAAAACTTTATTTATATATTCATCTCTCGCCTGACACGTTTCGTGTCCATAGGACACTTAGGGGCTGATTTACTAAAGGGCGAATTTCAAAAATACTTTGAAAGTCGACAATCGAAAAATTTTTGTGGGTCATTTTTTATCAAATACAGCCTCATTTGATCAAATTAAAATAGTTCTAATCGTTCTAATCATTCAATTCGATCAAACAATTCGAACGATTTTCACCCAAATCCATCAATTTCTCTTTATTCGATCATTCTAATATATTCTATCATTTGATTGTTCGCTATTCGATGATCGAATAAGCCAAATTTGCATATTTGACCAATCGAATAAATCCTACGATCGTTATTCGATCGTTATTCAATCGAACTTCGATCTTTTCACGTGAATTTAGTAAATCGGCCCCTAAGTGTTCTATGGACATGAAACGACAATATGGATTGTCCACTCCCTCCTCTATTGTGGTGAGTGATTCCACAGATACTTGGTATGCTTTGACTGCTTTTATATGACATTATTTCACACTCTGAAAGGGAACTCAAAGCACATATGAGGTTTATGTAATTGATTGCTACTGTTGTATTGGAATTCTTGACTTCTTTATTTTCACATTTCCATTTTTATTAATGGTAGGATAACATATTAATAAAAAGTTGTGCCAAATATAGTGGTCTATTTCAGCCTGCCATGAAACAAAATCTAATAATAAAATGTAAGGGATGAATGAAAAAAAGATGGTTGAAGGAAAAGAGAGAAATAGCAGAAGAGAAGGGATCAGAGTTTTAAAGAGTGAAGATTTGAAACAGGGAAAGGACTTTAAACATATAAGTACAGAGGAGACTGCTTATGGATGTTAGAAATGGCTTACATTTAGTGATTTAGTCAGAAAAAACTCAACCCGCATGCGACCCTAGCCCACAAAACCATAACCCAAAAAAATGATTCCATTGTAGCACTTGCATCTGCAGATCAGTGGTGTGAGTCACAAAATGCCATATATCACAATGAGATATTGTAGTATATAAATATCCTATTTTATATTTCGCTGGTATAGATATAATTATTGTTACAGACTGCACATCTGGTTTCACAAGTGTACACAGGCCATGTAATCCACAGAGCAATGGCTGAAACTTGGCTCTCATCACAAATTAAAATTATCTTCCATTATAAATTATTTCTTTTACAGGTCAACTGTATGTTATGGATTACATCTCGCACCAAAATAAGTCAGGTATTGAATTTCTGTACTTCTGGCTGGCTTTTTGCATTAGCATCAGTATCACCCCATGTAACGAAGATACCATTTGCATTTGTTCATAGCAGTGTGTCTGCTTCTCATGTTTTGCCTTGTTATATGGCTGTCAGAAAAACAGTCAGTGTGTTTTTCCTCTTATTTACTCTGCTAGGTTTTTGTGCATGAAGAATTTGTAATATGTTCAGTAAATACTGAAAAAAGAAATGTGTACCATGCAGACATGTAGTTAATTACTAATTTTGATTGTTAATTTGGTTCTGTAATGTTTTAGTCTTTTTTCCCAGTGACTTTAAATGCCAAATTCTTTATATTGCATGGGATCATGGCTTGATGGATACATGTCACATTCTATATATACAGCAAATAAATGGCTTGCTATTTATCATATGTTTTCATTACTTCTCTTCATGTTTTAATGCATGGAAGCATATGCATATGCTATAAGAACTGTGTTTGGCATACAGTACAATAATTTGAGATGAAATTGGATTATTTATTGCTGCTAATATAATTTTTCACCAGGAAGAAGTCAAATCCACGAAAAGTTTAGATTATGATTTTGTAAGTGTAAAGTCTGAATTTATTTTACCTTCCTTTGTCTTTACTATATATTTTTCTCAAACCATTCTGTAGAACTCTTAGGGTGCATCGAGAACATGTTGAGAAAGTATGCCTTAGTCTGTTTCCTGCTACTACCAATATTACTGATGCCTCTCATCCATCTCTGCAGTATTAGGAAGTAGAAGGCAGGTCAACAAGGAAGGCATCCTAGGGGCTTGGAAGGCTCTGTTTATGTTATAAGAATGAAAGGAAAACAGTAGCATAACATCCACTCTGGTGGCTCTGAGAAAATGTGATCAGAAATCCAATGCAGGATTGGGTAATATATATCCTTTAATTTATGTAAACTGCTGTACCTCTACCAAGAGAAACTAATATACAAAGTTGTATTTCATTTTATTAAGAACCAGAATTATTTTATAGTTTGAATGTGTGATAAATTGTGATGCAAAATATGAATTAAAAAAAAAGTTACTGACCCAGAACAAACAAAAGGTTTTTTTAAATTATCAACAAACCTTATTTCTGCCCTACGTGACTGCACATATATATCTTTTGCCATAAAGGTCCCATGACATCAGCAGTGGTCTGCAGTAATCAGCAAGCTCAAAGAACATGAACAACATATCAAGGAAAGGCTGCTGTCAAACAAATGTTAACAAAATCAAATATATTATGAGTATATTGTTTAATACAATTAGGTCTTTGTTCTCAATGGGTATCTGCTAGTGAGCATTGCTGTTGCATTTCTTATGCATTTTCCTCTACAGAGTTTATCTCTGTGAACTGGTCATTGGTCTGTATTTTCTTGAAATAATCTTTGTAAATACGAACTATAAGCATCCTCATCAACTGGTTGCCAAGAATCCTTTGAAAATAAAAGGCATTTTGAATAAGACTTTGCATTTTCTGCACTGACCATGGAGACCTTAATGACTGTAGCTACAAAGGATCTGGTTTGTGCACCTTGTGGTTTTTAAACCCAGGCTCTCACTGCAAAACTAGACAATCTGGTGTTATGATGAGTGTCAGACTATGCTCTCCTTTATGATTTAGCACTGCGATCTACATTTTCTCAGTTTTTGCTGTAATTTTTATCAGGGATTTTAATCCTAAATGTGTAATTGAATAACAGCTGCACAGGTCATTGGAGAAGATGGTATATAGTATTTGATGAAAAATAAATATTCTGTGATTTTGGTACAAAGCAAAGCTCTTAAACTGGTCTGCATTGAAAGGTGACCATATTCTGTTTAACAGCCTGTGGGATCCACAGCAGGAAAAAAACTTTGTTCAAAAATAACAATTTCAACCACAGGGGTACTTAGAATAACTATTTATAATAAACAGCAAGTATTCTGTAATATAAAATAGCCTTTAAAAATCAATGCTTACATTACAACCTGTTGATACATCTTGGTAAATGCAAACTATAATCATCAGTATCAATTGGTTGTCAAGAATCCTTTTAAAATAAGAAGCATTTTGAATGAGACTTTGCATTTTCTGCAGTGACCATGGAGACCTTGATGACTGTAGCTGTGCTTATCATACAAAGGATCTGGTTTGTGCCCCTTCTGGTTTTTAAAACCTGGCTCTTCCTGCAACACTAGACAATATGCTTTCCTTTTGGATTTAGTAATCTTTGCTGAATGAATCCCTTTCTTGGTTTGTGCTGTTATTTTTATCAGGAATTTTAATCCTAAATTTGCAATTGAATAACAGCTCCACAGGTAATCAGAGAAGATGGTATATAGTGTTTGAGAAATAAAATATTCAGTTTTTCTATTTAAATCTGAGGTACAAACAAAAGCTCTCAAACAGGCCTGCATTGAAAGGTGACCATATTCTGTTTAATAGCCTGTGGGATGCACAGCAGGAAGAAAACTTTGTTAAACAAGAAGTTGTTCTAACAATTTCAACCACTGCGGTACCTAGTATAACGATCTATGATAACTCACAAGTATTCTGTAATATAAAATAGCCTTTAAAAATTATTTCTTAGATTACAACTTGGTGAAGTAAAACAGATATTTATAAAGGTTCCTTATACACACCTAAGATTTATTAAGGGTAAAATTGAAAATTCAAAAATGTCAAATTCAAATTGTGAATAATCCAAACTCAATTTGAATTTTGAGATTTATCACAACATGGCCCTTTATAATTTGAATTAGATTATTCGCCACCTAAAACCTGCTGAGTTAATGTATAAGTCAATGGGAGAGGTCCAGGAACCAATTTGAACGTTACTAGCCTTCCTGACATTCAAATTTTTTCGAATAAAAATCGATTCAAGTTTAGTCGAATTCAGTACAAGTTTTAGATTCAGTATAAATAGTGAGAGTTTTAGCTATTAAATTTTTTTGTCAAATAACCCCCCAATTTAATTTTGAATTTATTTGAATTTATTAGAGTTTAAAAAAAATGAATTTGAAATTTGACCTAAATGTGTGTCCTATTGTTATTGCCTTATATGAAATGTGGGTTGGCACCACATTTATTTCATGCTGGTCTATTTATAGAAATCAAAGCTTTCTTATCATTGTTGCAGTTCCTTGATGTCTTTTGCCCTCTTCTTAAGAATACTTTTTTTTGTACACTGAGGTGCACATTTACTGTTGGTTGAATTTCGAAGTGAAAAAACTTTGGCATTCGACCATTGACTTTTTTTTAGCCAATTTTTGATCCAAAACGGACCATTTTCAATCTAATTCGAATTGTTATAATCATTCAAGGGGCACATTTACTAAGGTTCAATGTGAAAATTCTTTGAATTTTTTTTTGGCTACTACGACTATCATATAGGCCAAAATTCGAGTCGAATGGAAAAAATTCGAAAATTTTAATTTTGAAGTACTGTGTCTTTAAAAAAATTCTAATTTGACCATTCACCACCTTAAACCTGCCGAATTGCTATTTTAGCCTTTACAAAGTTTTTTGCAAAGTTGCTAAACTGTGTACTTCACTTTTAAGCACTTGGCTCACAAATGACTGAATTATTTCTAGGGTCTGCAGATGCTCTTTCTCCAGAGAAACTAAAGCAATAGAATTTAAGCTAATCTTTATTAAATTCATACTTGTCCAATGTTATTTACATTAATGCAGTCTCTTCAATACAGCAGTACTGTCGTTGCTTTATTAGCTAAAATGTAATCACTGACATTTCACACATGTAAGTCCAAACAACATTTGTTGTATTGCATTTTGCTGTTTCTACAGTAAGTAACAGAAGATACTCCATTTGTTTCTCCTTAGTATGTGTGGAAAATAGTTATTTATCTGCTGTCTAAAAGCAGTTCAAGTTGATGATAACCAGCACTAAAGTCCAATTTCTAAGAAAAAAAAATTGTGTGGTTGAAATCATGGATAATAGATGTAGTGACATAACTCTGTCTCTCTCTTTAATGATAGCAGTGTTTGCTCTTCTGATATCTTCGCAGCTTTAAACATTGTCAGTGTATGTGCTGTTTGTGCTGTTACTGTTTGAAAGAGCCAAGAATGTGGGTGTTTTCCACATTGAATCCTGTAAGTCAAGGTTTTCGACGTTTTGCCTGAAATAAAATAGGATTGTCCTACAAAGCTGTGTTTAATAGTAGCTGTACTTGAAATCCATTTTGTCTATTCACTGAAACAAATAAGAATGTTGCAACATTCTCTGATCTGCTACAGAGATTGAGGTACAGTAGCTGCATTTTTTAATAGTATGTAGTGATGGGCGAATCGCGGGAATTCGCCGTTGGCTAATAAATTCGCCTGGTGAAAATTCGCTATAAAAAAACGAGTCGCGCATTGAAAACGACGCGTCAAAAACGACGCAACGCTCGTAAAAAAAAGTTCCGCAACTAGTTTCGCAAATTTTTTCACCAATTCGCGAATTTCGCTGGAAATTCGCGAATTTTTCGGCGAAGCGAAACAAGGTAGATTCGCCCATCACTAATAGTATGATAACCAGAAAATTGAGGGCAGACTTATCAAAGGTCGAGTTATATAGTTTTTTCACCTCAAATGAACTTGAATGACCTTGAATAACTTTGAAACTCAAATAGTATCTAAAACATTTAAAATGCAAACAAATACTACCGACCCAAAAACTCGAATCAGGTTTTTTCTCTGAAAAAAACTTGTCAGGAAGGCTATTCACATGTTCAAATGGGTCACCGGGCCTCTGCCATTGACTTCTACATGAACTTGGCAGGTTTTTAGGTAGTGTACAATGAAATCCAAGTTGTTCCTGGGGTCAAGGTATGATAAATCTCAAATTTAAATTCAAGGTTGTACTATTCCCAACTGGAATTTCTAAGTTTTTGACCAAATTTCCAACTCCAAAATTTTTATTGTAATTTACAATTCGAACCTTAATAAATCCACCCCTTGATATTTCAGAACTCAAAGTTAAATTAGGATACACATTCATCACTGGTAGGAGTATGAGTTGATTCAAGTTCCTAAACTTGCAGTTGGTTTATGAGATATATCTATAGACCTGCAATAGTCAAATTAAGGCCTAAGGATAGCTTAGATTGCATGAGGAGGTGCAGATTTGAATTATCCCAGTATTATGAAAATTTATGATATTAAACCAGCAACAGAAATCTGGTGTGATATGCATCAGATTATGATGCTAAACATGCAGATTTCCCAGCTGCTGAACAATTAAAGCAAACATTTCATTGTTTGCCATGGGTTACTGCCCATGTGTACTTTAGCCCAGTGTTTATAAATGGACCCAACTGGGTATATATTTATTTTCAGTGAGTTTTGACAGTGTATCATACGGTAATGGGCAGATTTAATTAAGATTTTAATTAAAAATCAAATAATTTTTTTTTATTTTTTTCTAATGGTCAAAACTGTCAAATTCAACTAGGGAGTTATTTAAATTTAGTTTTTGTTTTTTTTTTAATTCTAAATTGATTTTCGAGATTTATCATACTCTGGCCCTTCAAGAGTTCAAATTTGACTATTGGCCTCTTAAAACCTGCCAAATTACTGTTTAAGCCATTGGGAGAGGTCCAAGGATCAATTTGGAGCTGTTTCCAGTTGGCATGGATGAATATAACCAGTTTTGCTTCGCCAAAAATTCACCGCCGGTGAAAATGTCCGTCTATGTCCTTCAAAATGTTTTTGGATGCGCACCATTTTATTTTGAGGCACGACACCATTCAGGTCTATGGGCATCATTTCCACTGCAAAATTCATTCAATCCTAGTCTTCCTGACATTAGAGTTTTTTTCTGAGAAAAAAACACAAATAGCGTTTGATCAAATTCGATTTGAATTTTTGGATAATTTCAATTCATTCATTTATTTTAATAATAAATTTGATTGGTTGAATTTTGAATTTATGAGAGTTTTGAGGAGTTTTTAAAAACTCACATGAAATTGAAATTTGATTTTTGATAATATGCCTCCCCATATCATAGACTTTTTTCATCAGCTAGATACAGTAATAAGGCTTTCTTTCTGCAGTACATTAATCAGATCTTTCTCATGTCATCAGTTGCAATGTCATGACCCCCACACACACACAGAAAAGTTGCAGAGTTTATTAACAGGATAAGCAAAACCTTGACTCTGCCCTACACGGTTGCCCTTTGATGATTATTAATTGCAGTCCTTCATTAACCATTGCTTTTTTAAAGAAATCTAAAAAACCTTTTCATCAGGAAATGTACAGAAAGTGAAATGATACATTAATATACAGAAGTGCAATGTAGTAAATTATAATTTTCGCACTTATGTGACATATTACATGTAAAAATATGGATATAGAATTAAATAGTGACAAGTAAATCTCTCATGTACTGACAACTGAGTAAGTTAATGGCTTATTTGATGCGTAGGTGTGAAAAAATTACCTTTTGATTGAGAGTTTTCTGAAATAGGAAATTTCCAGAATTCGCAACAGTTGTAAGCTTTTATAAAAATTACAGCTGAACATGTAGCTGTTGTCACTGTCACCCTGTTCTTTTAATTAAAGAACTGGGGCTATTCACAAATACTGTATATTGGATATTTTTTTGATGTTTAAACATATATGAAAAGGGAAGACAAAAGGGTCAGAAGATTGATGTAAAAGTTGCACGTGAAATAGAAGCAGCTGAGAGTCTCCCAAAGCTGCCCCCAGCCCAGTGAACCTTATTCATGAAGACCATCTGACACCATTAAATCATCTTGCTGTGTTGTTTCAGTTATGCTAGGCGGGGGGAGGCGGATCCCTCCATAGGCTGATTACAAATGGAAAAAGACTCCAACCTATGGAGAGATCACACTGCCCCCAGCCCAGAGTAACTAAGACAACTCAGCAAGATCATTTTATGTTGTCAGAGGGTCGCTGGGCTAGGGGCGGCTTTGGGAGGCTTTCAGCTGATTATATTTCGTTTGCAGCACATTTCTATTTTTAAAAGAACATGTCAGTATCACTTTAAGGGGCAGATTTACTAAATTCACATATATTCACATGAGGGATTCAAATATTCGATTGAATTTTCAAAAAGATTTGAATTTTGAATATGCAAATTAGCTACGTTCGACCATCGAATATTCGAATTCGAACGATTCGAATATTCAAATTTAATTTTATTCGAATATTCGAAAATTCAATGGTCGAATACTTCCCCTTTAAATTCGATCACCTACTTCGCCAGATTAAACCTACCGAAATGGGGATCATTCCCTAAGATCGAATTTGAAAAATTTGATCAATCGCTAAAAATTGTTTGAAAATTCGTTTCGAATTTAATTCGAATATTTTATCGATCGAATTTTCTCTATTCGATTGTTCGAATTGCGCTAAAAAGATTGTGATTGAATTTTTTTAATTCCCCACTATTCCCCCACTATTCCCTGGTCGAGTTTCGAATTATTTTTGCATTCGAAAATCGACCCTTAGTTAATCTGCCACTAAGTCTACTAGATAATCTTATAAACATTAAATAAACCCTACAAACTAGTTTTGCTTCCAATAAGGATTAATTATATCTTGGTTTAGATCAAGTACAAGGGACTGTTTTATTATTACAGAAAAAAAATGAAATAATTTTGAAACATTTGGATTATTTAATTATAATGGAGTCTATGGGAGATGCCTTTCCATAATTCAGAGCTTTCTGGATAATGGGTTTCCAGATAATGGGTCCCATACCTGTACCGTAAAATGGCAAATAGTGGTATAGCGACTTCAAAGGAACAGTAACACCAAAAAATGTAAGTTTTTTAAAGTAAAGAAAATAGCATGTAGTGTTGCCCTGCACTGTTAAAACTGATGTGTTTGCTTCAGAAACACTACTATAGTTCATATAAAGAAGCTGCTAAATAGCAATGGCGGAAATTGAAAAATGGCTATATGGCACAGGATAAGTAATGGATAACAGATAATATAATGTTCTACAGAGCTTATCTGCTATCTACTGTGTAACTTGAACCTTTTCTCCTTTGAATGGCTGCCCCCATTGCTACATAGCAGCTTATTTATATAAACAATAATAGTGCTAAAGCAAACACTGCACTTTTACCAGTGCAGGGCAACACTGAATTATATTTTTATTACTTTAAAACAATTTTATTTTTTGATGTTACTGGTCCTTCAAATAACAATATCCGACATCATAAATGCATTATTTATTGAAAGGCAGAGGTTACTGACACCCCAAAAACATTATATATAGGGAGGGACTGTGGGAAATTTAGCTCCAGTTACATACAGTAATGAGTCCTGACACCCCTGAAAGATGGAGTAGGTTTTGACATTCTACAGGTAAAAATTAGCCCAGAAATCGTCTGCTTCTCTAATTATGCATTAATGTTTCAGTGGCAGATGTCAAGATAGCACCCAGGAGAACCGTTTTGCTCTAAGTGGGTGATTTGATAATACTAGAATTCCAAAGAGTTTGGTTTGTTTGGAATTCAATGTCAGTGTGGTTTGGGGGATTTTGAAATATATATTTTGCTAATTACCTCTCTAAAGCTTTAAATAACCTAATGATTATGTGTGTCATATTGTATATACAGTAATTATTTGCAAAAAAACTTAATGATGGCATTATGTTTCAGCAATTAGGTTTTTTTATTGTTGTTTTTTAAAGACCCACCCTTAAGTATTTTTTTAAAATGTGATTTATATTGGGGTAAAGTTAATACAAAATTTTAAAGAAATTAAAATAATTTATATACAGGTATGTGATAGAATCTTAAATTAGGTATGCACTCAGCATTAATTGCATGGAAAAAAATGCTCATTCGGCACTTACTGGACAGAAGTAGCCAATTTCTAATTTCAATATACTATTTTTCATGCATAAGCAAATTTCAAAAGAAAATCCAGGGCACCCAAATTATTGTAATTCTTACTGTACATTTTGGTGAAGAGCGTTTTCCAGGATCAGAACTCTATTTATCATTTTTTTTTATAAAATCCAGGGTGCCGTGATATTTGTGATCAGAACTCTATTTATTATTTTTTTGATAAAATCCAGGGTGCCGTGATATTTGTTGTATGTTACAAATATGTGAAAAACATAATATAGGAGTTGTTTTATTGTTTGGGAGAGCCATATTGAGGGTGCTGATTAGCATTAGACTTACAGTAGTTTACAGTTTATAGCAGTGATGGAAATGGGGAGTGATGCGCAGGGATGCCATTCCTTCACTTATTTTTGCGAAATAGCAAGAGTTTTGCATCCCAGAACTGTCTTTTGCTCCTCTCCACTTTTGCATGTAAATAAAATGCAGATGTAAAATAAAATAAAGTTAAATAATAGATAAAAGGAGAGAAAAGATTGCTGGGAGAGAGACAAGATAGAGAAGTGTTAAATAGATAAAGAATGTGGAGGCATCAGAGAGGGTTATAGAGAAAAAGAAAGCAGAAGAAACTGGGGAACAAAAAGAGAAAATGAAGGTATTAAACAGCAGCAGCTTACGGAATAGTGAGAGAATGATGTGTATGAAATAATCTTAGGTAATATAGAATATGATGGGGTCCCTACAGGTCACATACTTAGGTAAATCTATGCATACTGGGCATTAAACTGTGCCTTAGAAGGAAATACCAAACTGGAAATATCAAAATGGTTTTGCTTTAAAGTGGGTAAAACCAGAAAGTTTTGGTGTGAGGTTTAATATAATAATGGGTGTGGCTTATGGATCTGGCTTATGGTTGTGGGAGGGGCTTGTTGAGCATGCTGCGCTCTGCTCACCACACAGAGCATCTGTTTACTTTTTTCACTCCAATTCAAGCACTGGTTTATAGTATTATTTAGTGAGAGGCTTGCCATCTGCAAATGGCTGACCAATGTTGGGGCAAAATGACCATGTTTGAAAGAGGCGTAAACAACCTGTCATTAGTAAGTAGAATACAAAAAGGTAATAGCAAGGCATGGGTAGAAAAATAAATGTCTTTTAAATATTTGTTATACAGTATTTGTTTTAGCTATAAATTTGGAGAGAGTGTTTCTTAATCTTATATTCCTGTCCCTTGGGACATCCATTGCAGCACCCAAAGCATGCTATTACATTCATTTATGGATTATGGTGGCATATTTTAGTCTGTGAAGTTTCTTATGAACCAGGTAACGTCACTAATAGGATTTTTGTAGCTGTATAAATCTCAGTATAGGTCTTTATATTGTTCAGGAAGGGAGGAAGTATATGACCAGTAGTTGAGATAATGATGTAAAAATTAATCCTCACTATTAAAACATTTGGTATGTACAGTTGAAAGTGTTTCATTCTGGCTATTTTTGTCCAACTTTAGATTTGATGACTGCATGGGAGGTTATAGAGATCTGACTTGCATATCCAGAATTTTACATTATATCTTCCTGAGTAGCTATTCTTAATTTCAGGCAGCCTGTGGATAGTATGAGTTTGTTGAAGGACATTTTTTTTTAACAGACTGGCATGGGACAGATCATACTGTACATAGAAATATAAAAGACTGGAGTGCCAGGTAGGATAAGGCAGGCCAAGCGCCAGGGGCAAGCCTCAGAGCTCAAGCAACAACAATGAATAAGCCAGGATATAGACTTGAAAGCCTCCTTCTCCAAACCCTCCCTGATACATTGAAGGAGTGTGAGTCCTCCAGAAAAGCAGCAGTCTGGGATCAATAAGAGATTGGGAAAGGGGTGAGGACTAAGCTCTGGAACAGATCTAATAATAGTTTGGGTCCTGCTGTGACGTGTCATCAGCATCTGAGCAGTCTGTTTTCTATTATTATTCAGCTACTGGCACCACTTTAGTTATATAGTTACAAAATAATTTTGATTGAAACAACTTCACATTTATCTTCAACAAATAAATATATACACTTCAGAATAATTTCAGTCCAACATCACTAAGCCGATCAATCACTGTCAATTTTATTTCTACATTAATAATTTACTTGTAAGTGTACTAGAGTAATAGGAAACCAACAGACCCAAAAGTCATGACGTTCATGCTGCTGATTCTGTATAACTGAATCATTAATCGAGGCTTGTTCTAAATAATAGCAGTGTTCAAAATAATGATCGATTGTTCCAAATAATAGCAGTGTGACATTCAATTAGCAAGGTCATTAATTCTGTCATAAAACAGGTTTAAATTGCGGCCCTTATTTAAGGGAGGAAGGCAGCAAATTTTGTGCATGCTGGTTAGTGTGAATTTCTCTCTCTTTGAATAAAAAGTTGGTTGGAGAGGGAAAACATAACAAAGTGCAAAAATTTATAGGCTGCTCAGCTAAAATTATCTCAAATGCTTTAAAATGGCAACCAAAACCTGAAGGGCATGTAAGAAAACAGGAACAACTACCCTTTGAATGGATAGAAGAATAGGCAAAATATCAAAGACTCAGCCAATGACCAGCTCCAGGAAGATCAAAAAAGGTCTAAAGTTACCTGTGAGTGCTGTTACAATCAGAACACGTCTATCTATAGCCAAACCATTGGAAAGAGGCCTCCACAGAGTCCCATTGTTTAAAAAAAGATGTGCTGAAGAGTTTACAATTTGCAAAAGAACACATTGACTGGCCTAAAGAGGAATAGTGCAACATTTGTGGACTAATGAAAGCACGGACTAGGGACTGCAGACAGTTTGTCATACAATCCCCAAACACTGAATCCAAGCCACAGTACAATGTGAAGACAGTGAAGCATGGTGGCACAAGCATCATAATATAGGGATGTTTCTCAGACTATGGTGTTGGGCCTATTTATCGGATACCCGAGATCATGGATCAGATTCAATACATAAAAATACTTGAAGAGGTCAAGTTGCCTTATGCCAAAGAGGAAATGACCTTGAAATGGGTGTTTCAACAAGACAGCAACCCCAAACACACCAGTAAGTGAGCAACATCTTGGTTCCAGACCAACAAGGCTGACTTTATGAAGTGGCTAGCCCAATCCCAAACCTTAGAAAATTTGTGGGGTGAGATAAAAAATGCTGTTTCTAAGGCAAAACCAAGAAATGCGGAAGAATTGTGGAAAATAACAGGTTCCAGAAGTTGGTAGACTCCATGAAACATAGATGTGCAGCAGTTCTCAGAATTAAGTCTTACATCCCTCTAACCAGTTTAGTTGCATCTCTCTGCACTTTCTCCAGCTCATTTACATCCCTCCTAAGGACTGGAGTCCAAAACTGCACTGCATATACCAGATGAGGTCTTACTAGGGATCTATAAAGAGGTATAATTATGTTTTCACCCCTTGAGTTTATGCCCTTTTTTATACAGGACAGAACTTTATTTGCTTTAGTAGCTACAGAATGACACCGCTTAAAAGACTAGCATTCAAAGCATAACATGGCTATTCCAGTGTGTCATATCTAAAATGCAATAGAACATGCAGTGTATTATCTAAAACACAATGATATAATGATATAAAGCATATGCATTTCCTAAATAACATTTTTTAGAGATTCATAATTATTTTCTTATTTTCCATTTTTTCCCAGCTTCCATCAACTAATTTGCCTCCCTCTGAAATAAACAGTCCTACGCTCGCTTGCAAAATTATCTTCATATTTAAAAAATTATTTGGGATTTGTTTTATTGTTCACAATAATGCCCCCCATAGTTTCTCTTTCAGCTAGCCTGCAGTTTGGTCTTGGTAGGTGCCTTTGAACCTAATAAAAGTTTTAGTTGATCCAGCACACATCAATGTCCTAAATGCACATTTTTTCTTACCAGCCTCAACTGTAAGATTTGTATCCATAAAGTGATGTCTTTCCTTGCTTACAAGGGTAATAGACTGACAAGTATACTTGTTAGGGTGCATTTTAAAGGCATTCCATTCCCTGCTGTGTTTAACCTTGTGGAAAGTCTTTTCCAGTTAATATATTGCAGAGATGTCCTTGAAAGTTTATACAAAGCAACTTAATCACTGCCTTAGGCAGATGTTTCTGCTGGAGATAAATGCAGCATTATTAGTAATTAAGGGTACAGCAAAATAAAAAAAATCTCGATTATTTTATCTTGTTTTGGTGGTATTCTGGGGTACTTGGGATCCTCTCCTTTTTGATGAGAGCTGCAGAGCTGTTTTTTATCTGTGTTTCAGCAATCCTTAGGGAAGTTCAGATTCACATCTCTGTTTTCATGGGTGGTCTCTATTTTCAAGAAATATTGCTAAAACTATTGCTCTTTTTTAAATAAAATATTGCTCTAGTGTTGAATAAAAATGCAATTGTAGAGCCTTGCATTCAGTGTAAATACTTTAGCCTCAACGTAGGATTTTATTTTTAATTCCAGGTTTGAAAGCAAGTTTTAGTTGCATTAAAAACAGGTGCACTACCAAACAGAGCCTCAATGTAGAATGACAATACACATAGGGGCTACCAAATGGGCAATCACAGCACTTATTTGGCACCTCAAGATCATTTTTCATGCTAGTGTTGCTCCCCAATGCCTATTACTTCTGAATGTTGCTCACCGGTTCAAATGGTTAGGGATCTCTGATCTAAATGTACCTACTGTAGATCTTATAGGATAAATGTCATATTTGGGGAAAAGGTAATTTATTTTCCTGATGACACTTTTTATTCAATGCAGAATCTATGGCAGTGACACTATGTAGTGTGAAATAAAAGCTGAAAATAAGTTTAACAGTTTCCTTATTTAACATCAATTAAACAATTCTTAACTTTTTTAGACATATTAGAGGTTAACCACAACTACTTCATGCCTCTACAGTTGAGTGTTCCCCCATTTAGTCCCTGTTGTTGGAATTGTAGTGTAGTCTGTGGTGTCTCTGATGTTCCTTTTGGAGACCAGTGACTGCTTGCTGAGCATTTGCAGGTTGAAGTGCTGAGCTAAAGTAAATTTTTGCTAAAGGGGAACAATCGAAAAAATGAAAATTTAACATGTTTCAGCTTACTGAAATAATAAATGTTCTAAATACAATCATTTAAAAATCTGTTCTGTTTCTGAAATAATCACGTATATTAGTTCACTATTCCTCTCTCAGTATCTGTTTCTCTTCATTCTGTCTTCATGCAGGAATTGGCTGTCAGATATTCACTGACAGTTAGATCCAACATGTTTTAGAGCTCACTCTATTAAAATCACCAGAATTTCTGTCTCTCTACATGCAGAATTTGTGCATAGATTTTGTCTGACACCCAACTCCTGCATGAAGAGAGAATGAAGAGAAACAGATGCTGAGAGAGGGACAGAAAAACTTGATTATTTCAGAAACAATGCAGAATATTGTATTGATTGGCTTTAGATTTGGTTTCTTATTTCAGTATGTGGAAGCTTAAATAAAATTTTAATTTTCGCGATGTGTATTAATTAATTAGTGTATATTTTTATTCCCTGATGGAATCATAGATTGTTGCATTTCAAAGGGCAAACAAATCTAGATTTTTGCAGTAAATTTTTTTCAGTAAACCTGGCAGTTATAATTTTAGTCAAGAATATAGTCCTGTCTGATTTCAATTTAGTGTCCTTAGGATGCATAACTTTATGCTTAGCTTCCTTACCCATTTCTTCCACATATGCCCTTTCAAGAAATCTTTTTCCAATCTCTTCCAGAGGGGTTTATGGGATTCCTCCTCAGAGGTGATTCTCTGTACACTGACCATTTGAGAAAAAGGAAGTGCTTTCAGAAGGATTGAAGCTGTTTGCATGCAGTATTGTATTACGGTCAGTACTTTTTCTATAGATCCTTGTAACAAATTGATTTTTTTTATAACATATATTTTTTCAAAAGGAAATTTACAAATAAAAATACATAAGTCACATTAAAGTTCTATTTTACAAATTCTAATGATAAAACATAGTACAAAATTTAGTTCTTGCAGTACTTTCTCTTCAGTAGCCTTCAATTATTTTCAGTATAAAGTTCTCAGTATAAATGACAAGCTTTGCCTGAAAAATGAGTTACTTATCAGAAAGCACTTTTTCCATTATGATTGTTACAGGTGCTGAGTGAAGTTATAGTTGTTCATAAGAAAAATAATAAGGTAACCATACATTCTGATTACAATTCTGTATTCAAAGTTTTTATTGTTGCTAAGCTTCTGGCAAATTTCTCCTAGTGAGGGGAGGGTTAGTGTTTTCCCTTTTTCCTCTGTGGAGATTCAGGTTATTGCTAAAGCATGATTTAGCAGCCTTTGCTGCACATTGGTGAGCCCAGAAATAGACTTACCAAGCAGAAATGTAAGGATGTCCTTCTGTATGTCCTCATGCATAAGGCATTATGATAGGCTTTGGATTTCCTCCCAAAGGGGATTGAATACAGGGGCAATACCAAAAGATATGAAGTATGTCCCCCAGTGGCTTTATCACACCTCCAACATACTTGTGAGATTTGAGGAAATGTCTTATGTAGTCTCACTGGGGTGAGATACCAATGCATTAACATTTTATAAATCTTCGCCTTTTGCTTAGTACATGTTAGACAGCCTTTACTTCTCACTTGGAACCTCGGAGCCTAGCACACTTTCCCATTTTGACATATAGGAGTGATTGCAGACTTGTTTAATAAGGGGATCATTGATCAGTGTGTGTACAATCAGCTTGAAAAAGGAACTAAAATGTTCTGAAAGCTTGCTATGATTATATTAGTTAGCCAATAAAGGTATCACCTTTATACCATTTTGTTATTTTTTATTTCAAAAGGGTTTCCCAACTACAAATGTATCTGATTTTATCTGAACTAGTGCATCTGACAATTTCACTAGTTCTTCAATATCATGTAAACCCTTTAAGGCAGTTCATTTTCCAACAATTGTTTTTATCAGACGGCATTTCCTACTCAAAAAGGTGCTGCTGATATATCAAACACGTTTTACTATAAAATCAGTCCAGCACATAACCTTCATTGTCCATAGTCTTCCTTTGCAGTTGTAGGAGTAATATTGATACCCATAGCAGCTATTATTTTTGTCTGTTTAACTTGCCTTCACAGTTCAAATAGTTCCTATACAGTACAGGACAAAGCTTTGCAGACTATTCAAAAATTCTACATTTAGATTATATGTGCAGGGCCGGAACTAGGGGTAGGCAGAAGAGGCACACGTGTATGTGTGATGCTGGGCTTGAATAAAGTATATTTCCCCAAGGTGTGTAAAATGTTCATGTAAAAACTTAATTCATGGTTACGATGAGTCCTTGTGCTCACCGTTTTATAATATCACTGATTTTTTTTAAATCAAAACATTGATGAAGCATATATGATTAATCCATTCCCTTAACAGGGAACTAGAGATTGACAAATAATGGGGCTAGCAATGCTACACAGTGAAGATCTGTGCCTCAGTAGATGTCATCTTCAGTTTAAATCTCAGCTCATGCTTTAGACAGCTATGAGGTACCAGGAGCAGACTCACACTTTGCAATTCATATGCAATATAGCATTAATTTCATACATGGCAGCCAATGACTCAGCCTTCTGCATTTAACCATCTCTTTAAAATCAGTGCCAACAACCCCTAAGCTTCTGTCCTCAACAGCAGCCCAGAGCATAATGAGAACATGTTTCATTGACACTTAAAAGTTGGCCTTACATATTTTTTCACAGAGAATTGACTAGGATAACTTTGATAGTTTTTGGACTGTTACTTTTATAGGGCTGCTGAACCTCTGGTCTGGAATATTACATTCAGAATATAAACTACAAGATGTTTAGCCATATTTCATTTGCAGCTTTATGTCTCCTGTGGTGAAGCTTGTATAGGTCTCTTTAGACTGAGCTAAACTGTGGAGTTTGGGAAGCTAAATAAACAATTTTTTTCTGTGATAATCTGCAAGTTTCTTCAAATTAATATATGTTCAGAACCTCCTGTTTACAAGCTTAACATCTGCAATCTTTATAGTCAATGATTCAAATAGCAACTTGATGTAAGGAATTACTAACTTTTTACAACATGTTGTATAAATGTAGATTTTATTTACTATGAATTGCCATTCCTGCTGCAGTGGCTTTGCCTTTATACAAATTCACCTTAGACTGAAATATATTAAAATGATAACATTAGCAGTAAGACAAATGAGAATGAGTTTAATTGAAGGGAATCTTTAATAAGGCAAATGCTAGATATGTGGCATCCTAATTGATAAAATTTCCATTTTAATCTCCCTCTTACAAGAAGAATCCACCCATTCTTTAATCTATTCTGAATTGCACAATACATTTTTTTCTAATAGATTTGAAAGGTGTGGTTTATTAGTGTATCTAACATATTTGTCCTACTTTAAACAACACAACCAAGCTGTAGTATGTTGGAAATTACTAGAATCAGCAAAACTTTTGTTATAGTAATGGTTCTAATTTAAGTATTTCAGTAAATTTTTGAGGAGCATACTTAACACTAGGCTGGACTGAGTTGAGACTGAAGGTGGAGATCACTTACATTCTGAGGAATTAGATACTGGATGACAGCTAAAAGTCTGGTGTGGGAAAGAAGAATGGCACTTTGACAATAAAACAAAACAAATGTTACACAAACAGAAGAGTCCAGGGCCTCCTTTATTGAGGAGGATTTGGGTGGTTTTATTTATCTACTGTATCCATCTATATATCTATATATATAGTATACATGGAAGATACATCTGCTCATACATAATTGATACATAATTTAAGGCATATGTTGATTCTTAGATATCATTATTCAAAATAGGCAATACAGACTTGGTTGCCTAAAGTGATTTGAGTTTAATCTGGTACTTTAGTACTGTATAAGAGACACATTTCAGTCTGAGAGTGACACACATGTAAATTCCACGTGGCTTACATTGGTAAGTAAAAATTGTAATCTCATTTTGAGAATGTTGAATGATTGAATTATTTAATTGAATGAATCAATGATTCAATAAAAGAAAAAAATTGGAATTCCACTTGGAAAACCTTCTCTGCCATGAAATCCTGGGGCAATCTTGGGGCACAGAGATCTGCAGACTGCACTTCACATCGGGTGTGGTCTTCTTTAGGCTGTGTTTGATTCTAAATGAGCAGCTAAGGAGGCATGTAGACATCCTCACCTCATGTTCCCTACCCACCACTACTTTGGACAAGGTAGGAACATCCAGATGCTGTGCTCATCACTAAGTGCCAAATTCATCTGGCACTCAGTACAGAGAGCAGTGTTCCATAGACCCCCCTACTGAGTTTAACACTGCACTTCTAATGCAACTTTAGCTATTGGGCAACCCTTGATGTTTGTGTTTTATAAATAATATAATGTGTGTTTTTTAAAATTGAATTACCCTTATTTACCTGGCTGCAGAGGCATTTCAGTGCTTGATTTGCTTCAGTAGTGTCTTTCTATGGCTACTAAAGTATATAAAGTACTGTCTTGCATAAAAAAGGCATAAACTCAAGGGATGAAACATAAATGAGCTGGAGTGATTGCAGATGAGCGCAAATAAACTGGTTAGAGGGATGAATGACAAATTATGAGGCTAGACTGTCAAGGTTGGGGTTGTTTAATCTGGAAAAAAGACACTTGAGAGGGGACATGATTTTACTTTAAAAAAGTACAGTAGAGGAAATTATAGACATAAAGTGGATCACTGCACCAGAGGCTACTCCTTTAAAGAAAAAGTACTTTCATTTGAAGCAGCGTAGGTGGTTCTTTACAGTAAGGACAGTGAGATTGCTGAATGCCTTAACGGATGTTGTTGTAATGGTCAATACTGTTAATGCCATTAAGAGTGGCTTGGATGATTTCTTATACAAGGGTATTATACAAGGTTATTTGCTTCTAATAAGGATTAATTATATCTTAGTTGGGATCAAGTACAAGCTACTGTTTTATTATTACAGAGACAAAGGAAATCATTTTTAAAGATTTGGATTATTTCATTATAATGGAGTCTATGGGAGATGGCCATTCCGTAATTCGGAGCTTTCTAGATAACGGGTTTTCGAATAAGGGACCCAATACCTGTACTAAAATCTATAGCTAGTATAGATATGGCTATACATTGTTTATGTGAGTGTATGGAGAGGTCAGTGTGAGTGGGTATGTATGGAAGCTGGGTTTTATATGGAGGGTTGAACTTGATAGACTTTGGTCTTTTTTGACCCGATTTAACTATATTTAACTAAATATGTGGTCTGCTGAGCAGAGGATTAAATGTATGATGAGGAAATAGACATCACCACCATATACAGAATTGGTAACTTTTTTTTAATGTTGGTTGTGTCAAGATAAGGATTATTTATGCTCATGAGTATTTAGTGAGAGTTACCGCTTAAGAATTAACCAGTAAGATGGCTTGATTGGTAACCTGGTAGGGCTATCCTTTACTATGCAGCTATTACCTTCTTGGCCAAATACCATCTAAGACAACATTTTCACTTGGCGAAAAACACCAATTTGTACAATAAGGCTCAAACAGAATGGAGTTTCAGCCTGGGTAATTCTCTATGACATTTATTTTGTCAGTTTCTCTTTTAACTCTTGTCTTTTAACATAAAATGGAAGCAGCCTGCATATCAGAGAGGGAGGAGACAAGACATATTTTCTGTCTGGCCTACAGTCAGGGGCGATCCAGCCCATTTCGCCGCCTGAGGCGGCCTTCAAATTGCCACATCGCTAGTGCAGAGTGCAATTGCTCACTGGAGCACTCCACATGCGAGCACATGAGTAATTTTTTTTTTTTCATGGATGAAAAAAGATTCCAAATTTCAGATTTGGGCCGATGGGGCCCACAAGAGTGTGGGGCTTGTTGGGTTTTTTCACTGTGCCTCCCCGGGCCAGTCCGACCCTGAATATAAGAAGTCACCTTTGAGTTTCATGACATGTATAAATGTGTTCAGCCTTCAGTCTAGTGTATTTAAATAGCCCAGAAATTCCTAAGTGACTTCTAATATCATTATATTCTACAACAGGGGTACATTATTCACTGTATAATCTTAACCTTTATTCTGTGCTGAACATAGACCTCTGAAGAAGACCCTCAAAGAAGTGGCGTAAAATAAAAGTTTCTTTAGAAAAATGCAGAAAATAGAAAAAGCAATGAGATGGTAAGATAACAAGTAAAAAAAGCAAAAATCAGCTATGTGATTGTGTGGTTACTGTGGTTATGTAATTCATTTATTACAATGTTCAGGTTTGAGACTTGTTATCCAGAATGCTTTAGGTTTTTCCTGATAAGGGATCTTTACATAATTTGTATCTCCATAATTTAAGTCTAATAAAAGATCACAAACACAAAAATAAACCCAATAGGATTGTTTAATGATATTTTCTTCTGTGTCACTCCATGTCAGTACACATGGGCAGTATTGCCCCTCCCAGACCTGGAGGTAGGACCTATAACATAGCCAATCAAAATGAATCATGACCTATAAGACCACATGACTTCCTCCTCACCACTGTTATTTTTTTGTCCTACTGGACAGGAAGGTTGGATCTCCCCAGTGGCGTAACTAGAAGGCACAGGGCCCCCCTGCAAAAAAAATTTATGGGCCCCCCAAC
>CM044436.1:107105680-107120349 GCA_024363595.1 Xenopus borealis
GTAATGGAGAAGAATTTACCTGATGCCCCAAGATGCATAATCTGTAAATTATCGCTTATTATGAAGAAATGCACGTGTGGGCATACCCATGGTCTTAGCCCAGTGCTAAAATATCCCCCCTGCTATATGCCCATCAAGGCACAAGATACATATAGTGCTTTTTGGAAAGAGACACAGGTGTGGGCTTCCCACATAGTTACCTGTGAGATTTTTGACCTCCCCTTTCTTTTGAGTTACATGAGGCTTTACAGAACATCTGCAAAATGGCCATGGGTATGAAGATGGGCTATTTACAACAGCCTGAAGCTGGTGCATATGGTTCTTCAGTTTCCACTGTGTGTTTGAAATGTTCCGTGCACTGGGAAGTCTGCGTGCTAATTATGTCCCCCAGCTGAGAGCTATCAGGGCTTTGGTTGGAGTTTCCATCTTGCTAACTAGGTGCAGCTGTTCCTTTTGGGCCCTTTACTATTGCTGTTTAATATTTAAAGTTTTGTATGGGTGAACCTGGGTTCTCTATGCAGACACAGAGGTTATATTTGCTCTTGTTACAAGGCACTTCCAGGAATGAGGTTTGCACTGCTGAAACAGTATAGCACCACCTTCATTTCTTATGAGTCTGCTCTTAACAATCAGTGTTCCACCTGACTGGAGTATTCCTGCTGACAAGCCTGAGCTATCTGGTAAGCTGTGTCTGTCTTTCTCTGACTTCTTGTATTATCAGGGTTCTAACTGGAGTTACCATCCTGCTGATGGCTATCCAGTAAGGTGCAGATACTCCTCTGGTCCTCTTTGCCGGAGACTTGCACTGCTGAAGCAGTATGGTACCCCCCTTCCTTCCTTACAATGAGTCTGCTCAAACAAGCAGCCTGCCACCGGGGCTACTACTGTCTAGCTCATATTATCTAGTTGGGTGCCGTTGTTCCTCTAACTTCTTGTATTGATGTCATCTGAGGTGGTAGTTTTGTGAGCCAGAGTTCTCTGTGCAAACACACTAGGGGGGGGGATGATTCATCAAAGAGTGAAGTTCCGCCACTAGAGGGAAATTCCACAGCTCTCAGTTCATTTCTATAGGATTTTGAAAGGCCTACAGATAGAGTCACTTGGATTTGTAAGTTAAATGCGTCGTGACTCAGCATTAATTGAAGAAACTGTGTTATCTAAAGTTATCTTAACTCATTTAATGCATTTAACCTTTTCATTAGCATACCAAAGCTCCATTGTTTTCAATGGTGAACTCTTTAATTGGATGGGATGCTGTGACACAATATTCTGTGATAAGTGGGATAAATGAGATAAATGAGTTAAGTCGCGACGCATTAAACTCACCATCCAAAGTGACTGCATCTGTATTTATCAATGGGTGAAGTGAAATTTCACCCTTTGATAAATACGCTTTTCAAAATCCCATAGAAATTAATGGAGAGCTGCGAAATTTCACTCTTCACTTCACTCTTTGATGAATCTACCCCTAGGTGTGTGTGCTCTTATTATGCATGGTAATTCCAGGACTGGCTATGGGTTTGTTCTGCTGTAGCAGCATTGTACCCCATTTTTTCCTATGATTTTTCCACACTTAACAGGCAGTGTTCCTATTTACATGGTGCCTTTTTGTGTGATGTAGGCTCTCTCTTAGATGATATTTTATTCCCATTTGGTGGTTTTAGTTGGGAACTCGGTTGTACTGTAGGTCAACTACATCTACTGAGTTTTGCTGGCTGTATGTTTCCCTTTAAATGTTGGTACAGTATGTTGAAGTGCAATTACTGTAACATCTGCTGGCACCTTAACAGGCTTGAAGCCAGCTTGTAGCCTATGGCCATTTTTGGGGCCTCTGGCTTTCATTATGGCCCCTGGCTTGTGGTAGGGCCCTTATTTCGGTCCTTGGCTCATGGCCTCTGGCTTTCATTATCACCCTTGGCTTGTGTTAGGGCCCTTGTTTTGGTCCTTGGCCTTTTTACCATTACCCTCGGCTCATGAGTCTGCTGGCCTTTTTACTGTGGCCCTCGGCTCATGGGTCTGATGGCCTTTTTACCATGGTCCTCGACTCATGGGTCTGCTGACCTTTTTACCATGGCTCTCGGCTCATGGGTCTGATGGCCTTTTTACCACGGATCTTGGCTCATGGGTCTGCTGGCATTTTTACCATGGCCCTTGACTCATGGGTCTGCTGTCCTTTTAACCGTGTCCCTCGGCTCATGTGTCTGCTGGCCTTTATACCGTGGCCCTCGGCTCATGGGTCTGCTGGCCTTTATACTGTGGCCCTCGGCTCATGGGTCTGCTGGCCTTTTTACCTCATGGGTCTGCTAAACTTTTACCATGGCCCTCGGCTCATGGGTCTGCTGGCCTTTTTCCATGGCCTTCAGCTCATGGGTCTGCTGGGCTATTGCACAAGCCTTTGGCTCATGTGGTCTTTTACCAGGGTCCTTGTCATGTTTGTTTGGTTGGCATTTTACCAGGGTTATTGTGGCTGCTGGTTTTTTCCATGGCCCTTAGCACAGGTGTTTGCTTGACTTTTACCAGGGTTCTTGGGCTGTTGGCCCTTTTCTGTGGCCCTTGGCTAAGGTGGGCGCTAGTTTTTATTATAGTCTTTGGGGGCTTGTGGTTGCTGGCTTTCATGGGGCTGCCAGCCTTTGCTGTGACCTATGGTGCATTGACTACCGGCTATGCAGTTGCCGTTGGTAGGCTTGGCTACAGTTTTTTCTGCAATTTTGCAGCAATACTCAGTAGGACAACAGCCATTGGTTTGGTCTTGTCAATAATCCTTGCATGCATGGTTCTGGTAACACCAGCAGTAGGCATGATTGGCTATTTGGTTGGATCTAACATAGGCCATACCATCAGCTGGTGTTTGCTCTGAGTTTCACAGCCCATAGCTAGTTTTGTTGCTGATTGGTATTCAGCAGCAGCAGTTGGTCATATGTTGTCGGTTTTATAGCTGACCTTTGCTTCTGCCTTGCATGCATTTTTTTTGGTATTGTATGCCGCTGCTTACTATCAATAAGGCTGGCTTGTGGACCAGTGTTTTGCAAGTTCAATAACTGGTTTGTGCTCCTTTGTTGAATATGTGGAAATGTACTTTTGTGTCAGTGCAGTTGGTGGCCTTGTCTCCAAGGGTGGAGCTGGCTTATGTACTATTGCTTGTGTAGTAGAGTTCCACTCTGGTGTAGTGCTGACGGGCATCATTGCCTGCTAGTGTGACAATGGCCTTGCACATCTATGTTGGAGTAAAGAATAGCTGGCTTGTCCACCAGTCGTTTGTATGTATGGTGGCTGGCCCATTTGCCAGTGGATTGTGCATCATTGCTGGTTGGTATCAGTGTTTGTAGGCTATAAGTTTGCATGCATGATTTCAGATTGTGACCCCAGCTGTTTGCTGGTTTAGTAGCCTATTGGATTCAGTAGCTTCAATGTGTGGTCACAGGTTTGGTTCAGTCCTTGCATAAACTGTAGCACTGTGCAGCTTCAGATGTAGTGCCATCTGCTTTTGTGGGTGTTTTCTAGCACTTTAAGTGACTTGGGTCTCATTTGCTTGCTCGTGCAGCAGTTGGCTGGGGCAACAGCGTATCTTACTGGTAGATGGCCTTAAGTCACATTTGGCTGGTCCAGCAGCTGACCCTTGTGCTGTTGTATGCCCCGTTCAGATTTTGTGGTTGGTTGAGCTACTGGGCTGTACCAGCATTGCTCTACAAAGGTTACAATGGAATGCTGGATTAGGATATCCCAGAATTGGTGTTCATGTAGTTAAGTCTTCATTAGGTGTTTATCAGCATTGAGTTGGTAAATCTTTGGCTTATCTCTGGTGTGGAGTTGACTCCGGTCAGCACAGGTATGAGCTGCTTCCATTAAGCTGCAGGACAAGGCTAGTTTGGGCCAAGGGCCCACTAGTGCTGAGGATCGGGTATTTCTCCAGCACTGGTGATGCATCCAAGTTTTGGTTAGTTTCTGATCTGGATCATTCTGGTTATGTCCTAGGTGGCAGTTTGTTTTCAAAGTTGCAGGATTATACTATAGTTCTTCCCCAGGTGGGGTTTTATGTAATTTATGCCATAGTGCTGTTATCCCTCTAGTCGCTGAGGGAACACTTTAAGCAGAATATGACTATTCTTGATCGGCAATGCTTGATCCTCAAGTGCCGGTCTCTGTAATTTGGAGGTTGTTTTTGTATCTCTTGTTGTCAATCGCTTACTATGTCCTTGTGCCTTTTATCTGACTTTTCAGGGGCTATACATTTTATCAGCTCCCCTGTTGGATGGATGTGATGCTGGCCTCATTACTCAAGGCCTCCTTAGCATCAGTTTGGTTATTGCCTTATGTTTGTTATTCACACCCCTTGGTTTTGAGGCATGGCTTGGTAGATCCCATGTGTACTGACATGGAGGGACGCAGAAGAAAATGAGAATTCTACTTGATGAATATTCCTTTTATTCTAGTCCCGACTTATCAACACAGGGTTTCCCATGCCAAGTAATTTATTTTGGTTACTGTACTGCTATGGCAAATGTAGAACAGTGGTGAGGCGGAAGTCATGTGGTCTTATATGATTACTTTTGATGGGCTATGTTATAGGTTCTACATCCAGGTCTGGGAGGGGCAATACTGCCCATGTGTACTGAAAATGTCAGGACTAGAAGTAAAGGAATTTAAGTCAAGTAGGTAAGTAAAATTCAAATTTTAGTTGGGATGAAGTACAAGGTACAATTTTTTTATTGAAGAAAAAGAGAGAATGTTTTCAAATGTTTAATTATTTTATTACAACGATGTCCATGCAAGACTTCCTTCCCATAATTTGGAGCTTTCTGGATAACAGGTTTCCAGATAGAAGATTCCATACCTATACAGTGAATGGTAATTAGCCAGCCTATTAAATTGTATTCAACCAAATACACTTACTTCTGCTACACATTAATTATTCAATTAAGAAACAATCAGTTTATAACATAGTAATTTAAAAAGCAGTTCCTTAATATAGCTCTCCAAAAGATTTTATAGATAAAGATATTTTATCAAGATAAATCAAGAGCTGGCTCTGCACTGCTTTCACATAAAGGTCTAATGATATTAATGTCGCCGGAGAAGGAAGGAACAAAGTAGCATAAATTTACACATAGGATTGTGAGCGATAAATTCAAAGTCTAGTTTTTGGTATATAGCCCACGTGTAAACTATACTGGTATTCTTCATATGTTATATATAAAGAATGACTCGATCTCACAACTCCTTGCTACTGTATAAGCTCTCTTAACCTCAAGTGGGTTTGCTATATGTGCAATATTTACTGTATTAACAACATGTCCTTCATTAATCTCTGATAGTAATGACCTTCAAAGTATGCTCCATGCAGTGTACCTTGAATGCCAAGCAAGGAAACTTGTATGTAGCCCAAGTGGCATCACAATGTGGTTGGCAGCAGATTCTTGCCACTAATATTAGCAGCAAAAAAATAAATCACAGCTAATATAAACCTAAGCCAACATTACAAGGTGACATCACTGGGAAGGACAGCACAAGGGATGACACATTGTTGGCAGCTGTGGTAGCATATGGCCAATATCAGTGGCATTGTTACTTAAACTAATATTATGGGCCAGATTTAAATCAATTACGATATGGTTTATTATATGAAAACCTATAGGCATTAGTCAAATGGTATATAGAGCAGAAGAAAGCTCTTCTAATTGAATCTGGCCCAATATGTGTATCCTGATGAATTTTTAGATATCAAGCAAAAATAGTAACATATACAAGGCTGTAACATGAAGCAATTGTAGACGTAAAAATATATTTATATTAAAGCATATTTATTTTAACATGCACTGTGCCTTGATTTACCTACAGCATAAACATAATTTTAATGCTTATATAGATAAGTCTTCTAACATTAATATGCATGATTTTCGTCCATATTTACATTATTTTAGGGTACTATTACTGCTTAAAATGTGTAAAAACAAAACATTAGTGAATCTAGACCTATATGTTTTGTTTGCTCATTTGCAGGGTATCGCAATAACAATTTGCATGGACCCTAAGCATTATGAGATATTTGCTTTCTTTATTCATAGTAGCAAATGATTGCTGAATAGATGCCATGGGATAGTGTTCTGTGTTCAACTTTGCCAAGTTTTCAGTGAGTATTGCTTCAGAGACCATAACAATAGTGATGTGTGGGTTGACAAAAAGTCACTCCACATCTGGCCCTAACCCACCCTCTTCTAGTCCATATCCGGTCTGACCCAGCAAACCCTCATCTGTTCTTATACTGTACCTGAGCACTTGAGGGGCAGGGCATGGCAGGCATGGCATTGGCAGTATATAAAACGGCAGACAGTAGATGTGCAGGAGATGAATATGTGTGCACTTAAAACATGAGGGGATGGGGGAGATTAGCCTGCCATCCACTACATATGCAATTTGCCCACCCAACCTTCTATTTTGGGCCAGCATGCACATTACTACAGGGCGGTCATGATAATAAGAATGTCCTATGTACATGCTGGTACATGCTGGCATATTGGGTTGGGTGTGGCATCAATTTACTCAGAAGATTCTTTCTACCTTTGTAAGTGGTAAATATGATGCTAATATGCAATTAAAATGCCACCCATAGACTCCAATGGGTGAAAAAAATTGTTGTGAGACAAAAAAATGTGACACGCCGCATTGCAAGACAAAAAAAAATTGCTTCCTATAGACTTCAATGCATTTTGACAAATTATCGCCGGTTCGCGCTTTTTTGGTGAAGCAGGTCAGATTCGTCTATCACTAGGGGGCCATATTTAAATCCTCTGGATTTCTGGAGGAAATGTTGAATTATGGGTTATAATAAAGCACATCAAAGTGTGTCTGTATATTGCACATTGCTCCACTTTATATATTCACAGAGGCTACAATAAGATGTCTGTCATGTATTCAACCCTTTTGTCTGAAGGAAACCCCCATTAGGAGAACACATTTCAGTAACTTTGTATTTTCTCACATTCTAAAAAGGAGGGATGCAACCCTATCTTGAGAATTACAGGGAGCAAATTCCAAAATGTCACAGCTATCACTGTAAAAGAACTTTTTTTGCATTCTTAAATTTTGGAGCACACACTCCATTTATTTATCAATTTGAAGCAATGAATTGTTTAACAGTTAAAGATTGTCCTGGTTCATATTTTTAATTGCTTGGTCAGGGAAAGGCTACCATCTGAGGTAGTGAAACTCATTTTCTAATTAATTTGAGCTATACTAGTTGTACTAAGGGTGCAATCAGCATGAAGATATGGTGAGGGCAGGTTCAGACTGATGGACCCCAGTCGTACTGGCATCAGAAAGGACTTAATGGCTGTCCTATACTGGGTGGGTTCAAAATCCAGAATTCCTTTTGTGAACCATGATTAAGCAAAGTAATGGTAATTTTGGGTTAAAGGAGGGATGCACATCCATCCAGTGTGTCCCCAACTAAAGCCTCTCCAAATTTAATTAGAGTGGAGAAATTCCTTTCTGACTCCAAACAGACATTCAGCCCAGTCTCTGGTTCAGTCCTATCCCATTCTGTGTCCAAGGCTCTGCCAATTATTTCCAGTTGCTTTATATTATTTAGCAGATGCAGCTCATCCCCAGTGACACCATCCCTTACTTCCACTCTGTGTTTGTTGTTTCTGGGCAGGGAAGGGCCGGTTCTTCTATCACTGTGAGCTGACAGGAAGGCCTGCAGATAGGGACAGGAAGTACCGGAAGGAGAAGAAGGCTCAGAGGAGTGACTCTGCAAGATGCTTAAATACATGTGTAAAGTAAATAGCGAACTCCAGGGGCAGCAAAGCACATTTATTTCTGGACACAGAGACCTAAAAGAAGTTTGTTTTTCAGAGTTATGAATCTTCGCAGCAGATAATCGATCAAATCACCTTTGCTGAAAGTTTCTAGGAGTATTTACAGCATAGATACATTAACAGTGCATATGGCAAAAAAAACAGTCAGTATTCTAGTAGCCAGTTTTCTTCCATTTTGCTGTTTCATATGGAGGTGACCTGGTGATGTCACAGCCTCATGCATTTCATACTGCAACTCTCCCTGAAGCTTGTGGCCTCCATGTGACACTATAATGCAGAGTGGAACGATGTCAGCTACTAGACCACTGACTGCTAACTGGAGACACCTCTACAACTAATTTTTGTTAAAAGGTATTTTCGACTACTAAGCACTTTTATGTCCTATCGCATTTAAAAAAAAAAACAAAAAAAGAACTGGATCTATTGAAGAGGATCACATACTGCCTGTTCTGACTGAAAACCTGCACTATAAAATCTAGACAGATTGAGGAAGGCAGATTAGTGCTTAATCATTCTAAAGTCTGTAAGTACCTATATACTATCAGTAGATGGTAAAACATATTTTTAGCCCCTGGTGATAAGCTACAATAACCTTGGCCTTTAGGTTTTTTTTAAATCGTGCCACAGCTAGGTATATTATTTACCCTGTATTAAGGATTTCCCTAATTATTTACTGAAATCACAAAATGTGAAACCACTTTGACCAAACTCATATCCACATTTTAACCTTATTTATCATAAATTAACTTGAAAAAAACTGATCCGGAAAAAGACCATAAAATATTGATAAAATATGTATACTGTAATGCAGTTAGGAAAGTCTACAGAGCATACATATGGCAGCGGTTGTCATGTCTTCAGTTCAGTGGAATGTCTACTTTTGAACATTATAGTGGGCATAATTTAAATTGTACCATGTGTTTTAGTTCTTGCACTTCTGCTGATGGAATCTTCTCTTTGTAGTTACCATGGGGCATTCAAATATCTGATGTATCGGGGATCCATTGATCATCCTATCAAAAAAAAACTCCATGACATAGACATTTACTTTAAAAAGCAGCAATTAAAAATGTGGCCATCTCTACAATTTTAAAATGGTTAGGTTATGAGTTGTGATAAGAAAGTCCATGTTCATAACCTAATACATTTTGAAAAGTTTCTTGAGAATTGTTGATATTTCTATGGGAACGGTCTATGTCCTTTGACGGGTGAATGGCTAGTGTCAGAGTGTAATCAGAGTGTCATAACAATAAAGGATTTATATTCACCGTCTGAGTCCCCCATACGCTCTGGTGCCACAATGCCAAAGGCCTAAGACAGGATAGACTATAAGGCATATGGTCATCTGTTTGACAGTGGTTATCCATAGGAATGATTGAAGGCCATAGTGCTAAACAGTTCACTCCATAACTATAAAACCATTGTGTCAGCATGTCTCCTGGGGCCCTATGTAGGAATGTTGCTCAATAACTTACTTTGCCACCAGTGGCTATGTATAGCCAACAGATAACTGTTGCGGACCGTTGGAAAGAGGAGATTTATGTTGCAATATATTCTGCAAAATATAATGAGAAGCAAATATTCTAGACATAGGCGTACAAGAAGGAGTCTGTCTATGTATGGTAGAATGTATAACTCTTTGTTATCACTCATGTATGACGTAAAAAGGGGTAGATAAACTTGTGTCCTGGGAGAGAACTTTGGAGAGACACTCGTGTAGCATCTTGGTGATACTCTGACTATTCTTCCCAGGCAAAACCTATTGTCTATATTTGGACTCAATAAACGACCTCCTGTATTTGTAAGTGCCTTATCTCTTGGTTTTGCTTTACACACAAGGTCATAGAGGTAGAAATAAACCAACAGAATACATATGGCAGCAGAGGAGGCAGATGACCCCCCACTCTCATCTTCCACCCCTATCCTGTGTATTATTCAGATTTCCATTCCAGAGCTACTGTAGGTGCAGAGTGCAGTCAAACTGTGGATGTCAGGGGGCTGATACTCCAAAAGTGAGCACAGGTCCAAAAGTTACCTATAGATTATGTTTCATCTGCAGCATATTAAGTGTAAAATGCATTTCACAGGGTTAAACACAGAACACAAATGCTGCTTAATAAATATACATGTCAGTATATTCCACTTGTAAGCAAGGAACTTCATTGCAAAACAAACCATTGCGGTTGTTGAGGTGAGTAAGAAAAGACATGCTTTTAAGGCTTTCAAATTAGCTGGGACGGTCGAAAAGTTTATCAGGTACAAGAAGGCCAATACATCATGCAAAAAAAGACAAGCTAAAATCGATATGGAAAAGGGTATTGCAGCAAATATTAAAAAGAATGCAAAATTATTTTGTAAATGGTAAAAAAAAGTGAAGGAAGGGGTGGGGCCCTTAATTTCAGAGGGGGGTCAGCTGGTTGATGTGAACAGAAAATATTTCTTAACTGTTACTTTTCATCTATCTACATAAATTAGGAACCATTTAATTAAGTTTTAATAGTCTCAATTCTAGTAATACAACTAATGTTCATGGTTTACGCATGAGAAAATTCAAAAAGTCTGGGACCAAGTGGTATGCATCCCAGGGTACTTAGCTCTGTGATTGCCAAACCACTTTACTTATTTTTTCAGGATTCATTGAGGTCTGGCATGGTGCTGAGAGACTGGTAAATTGCTAATGTGGGGCTTCTATTAAAAAAGGGATGCCGTTGTCAGCCTCAAAATTATAGGCCGGTTAGTCTAACATCAGTAGTAGGAAAGCTTTTTGAAGGGGTACTAAGGGATAAGATACTGGACTTCATTGCAAATCATAATACTATTCGTTTGTGCCAGCATTGTTTTATTTGTAATAGATCTTTCCAGACTAATTGAATTTCCTTTTATGAGAAGGTGAGTCAGGACCTCGATTCTGGGAAGGCAGTGGATGTGATTTGCTCTGTACTTGGTCCTTTGATTTTCAATGCGTTTAGTAATGACCTGGAGGTGGGCATTGAAATGACTGTTTCTATTTTTGCTGGTTATACTAAATTGTGCAGAGCTATAGGTTCCATGACAGATGTTGTCATACTGCACAGTGATTTGACTAACTTGGAAAAATGTGCAGCAAACTTAAGTCCTTAGGGATATAAATGAGCTGGAGATGCAGAGATGTACAACTAACCTGGATAGTAGGATGAAAGACTTCAATTATGAGGGTAGACTGTCATGGTTGGGGTTGATTTCTCTGGAACAAAACATGTTTGAGAGGGGACATGATTACATTTTGCAAGTATATTAGAGGACATTATAGACAAATAGCAGAGGACCTTTTTACTCTTAAAGAGGATCACCGCACCAGAGGCCTCCCCTTCAGACTAGAAGGAAAGGACTTTCTTTTGAAGCAACGTACCGGGTTCTTCACAGTGAGGACAGTGAGGTTGTGGAATGCACTTTGGTCTTTTTTCAACCCAATGTAACTGTGTAACTATGTTTTATTGTTTCTTACTGATAAGTTCACTTGTTATTTGAATGTCCTAAACCTGACTGTTTTATCAACCTGAATGTCTCTTCTTAACTTGTCAATTTTCTAATGCTAATGGACTGCTGCTGAACATAGAGCAGTTGTTCTGCATCTATCAGATTTTGTGCTTCTTACTGATCTGATAAGTTGTCATCGTGTCTTGAAATATTTGGAATGTCTACTTTTACACATTATAGTTGTGTGCACAATTTGGAATTTACCATGTGTTTTAGTTCTTGCATTTCTGGTGTTGAAATCTTATATTTGTAGTTCTCTAGGGTCAATCAATCATGTGATATGTTGTGATTCTCCATATTGGGGCAAATGCACTAAATCGCGAAAATGCACTAGCGACAGCTTCGCCAGGTGAATTTGCACTCAGGGCAGTGAATGTTAGCAAAGTTGCGCTACCGTTACTTTGCCAGGCAAAGCGCATTTACGCAAGTGATGCCTAATTTTCATACAGTGCAAAGTTAAACGTATAATAGAAGTATATGTTACAGCCAATACATTACACTACACAAGCCCAGGAAACCTTTAATAAATAAAATAAAGTTCTCCTATTGCCCTAAACATGTGCCCACTGTATAATTGAGTTGCCATATGTTAGGAAATGTAGGGGTGAAGGAGGGTAACCCCCAAAAAATGTTCCCTATTTTTCAGACTATCACCCTACAAAAGCTAAAAGACGCCAGCATTTTTTTTTTAGACTTTTTTTTTCTATTCTATTGTATTGAGCTTCGCCAGGTCTGTCCTGGCGAAATAAAATCTAGCGCAAGAGGTAACATTCAGTAAAATGTTCATCTCAGTGAATTAGCGTAGTTACATCCTTTCGTCAGTGCGCAACTTCGCCTGGTGTAAGGGTGCGAAGTTGCGCCAATCTATCTACTTCGCTAGCGAGTTTTCGGCTAACTTAGTAAATTTGCAAAGTTGCGAATTGACGTCACAATGTCGAATTAGCGCTAGCATTAGACGCTTCCCGCTTTAGTGAATTTGCCCCCTTATGTACTAGTGTATTTGAAATGCATGGGTTTTCAAAATGTTGCTTTTCATAAACATAAAAGAGAATATTTAAATGTGACTCTATATTATGTTAATATGTTAGTTTCCTTTTAATTTTTTCAGTTTATGTTGTTGAAGTTTGTTATATTGCCCTGTATAAAAATACCTACATTTACTGTGTATATTAAAATTAGTGATGGGCGAATTTATTCGCCAGGGGCAAATTCGCAGCGAATTCCCGCGATTCGCCGCTGGTGAATAAATTCGCGAAACGCCAGCGAAATTTCGCCTGGCGAAAATTTGCTGAAAAAAAACGAGTTGCGGGAAATCGACACGACACGCATAAAAATTGTGCCGCGACTCGTTTCACGAACTTTTCGCCTATTCGCGAATTTCTCTGGAAATTCGCCAATTTTTCGGCGAACCGAAACTGGGGAGATTCGCCCATCACTAATTAAAACCTGACAAGCAGGATTCCTGCTTGCAGGACTCCTGCTTTAAAAAGAGAAGAGAGACAGTATTTAAAAGAGAGAGAGAATCCTAATGACTTAAGCAAACAAGAGTTAATTGGACTTAGGGGCAAATGCTGAATGCAGGCATTGAATTGATCATGACCAATATTTTTCTGCATGTGGCACTTGTCTTTCCATCAGAATTTAAATATGATATACTGCTACATTTTACTGGTAAAAACTCAAATCTAGTTTATATAAATAACCTGCTGCATATCCATGAGGGAGCCATTAAAGTTAAGTAGGGCAACAGGACACACATTCACATAGCAGATAGTAAACAAGCTTTGTAGAAAGGTTTTGGTACTTATGCAGTGAGCTGCCCAGGGGCCAAATGTCATTCATGGATTTTCACAGAGCGATAGAATGAAAACTGTTTTGCGACTAACTACATTTGCTTTCAATAAATTGTTATATTGGTAGAAACTGGATGAACAGATAAAAAGTTTGAACAATTTTCCATCATGGTGTTACAGGTCCTGTACTAGGATAAACCCATGCAAATGGGATTTTCTTGGAGCACATTTGGAATTCATTCCCAGAATTCCCTTTGTTTATCTAAGTCTGTATGAGGCAGTCTCCTCCCTTGTCACTTGTTTGGAAAACCTCATGGTGGCTCTACTTAAGTTGATCAGACAACCTGCACTGCACTGATGAGCCTCAAGAAAGGCAAAACTGGTCTGCAGTTGGAAAATCTGATCAGCTATTATCCTGGCTTTTGCTTTAAAACCCAGTGGGTGAGCTTTAGCCAATAGGATAAAACCATGCAAATGGGATTTTCTTGGAGCACATTTGGAATTCATTCCCAGAATTCCCTTTGTTTATCTAGGTCCTGTACTAGTAGCTGTTCTAAACGTCTCCCTTGCCTGGGCATGTAAGGACATTTGTGGAGCAAATGGAATATGGAAGATTAACACCATAAAGAACCAGAATAAAAGGAACATCATATTCATAAAGCCTAACTCCAGTTTTGTGAATTGTTAGTATTTGAACAGTTTGGCATTTAACTGTCTATTCAAAAGTCAATTTTATGAATAATAGGAGAACGTTGCATTGGCATGAAATTGGAATTAAACAGGGGTAAATGTATAGATTACCCTAGAAAATGTTCTATTCAAATCTCAAACAGTTTAGCTACATTTTACTATTTACTTTGCTAGCTTATGTATAAAAGATTGGAGTAACAGTGGTTCCTTTTTTTATAAATGTGTAACGCTTTCTTTGGCTAGTTAAAGCACCAAGGGTTAAAGTGTCCAGCTACTGCAGGATGAGCATGGTTACACTGCGACTTACACACCAGGGCAGGGCCTTTGCCATGTGAAAGATATACTTTAGGAGGTAGTATAACTACAATACCCAGGCAAACTGTACAATAAAAGATGAAATGGGCATCAGGAGGTTCTTTACAACAAAAAGGTAGATGTTTATTAGCATAAGCAATATCCCCAGGTTTAGTACTCACGTAGGAGCATTCAGAGAAAATAGCAGAGGTGCACACAGCAGTAGTTGAGATATTAGCAGAACTTTCACACACACTACAATAAGGTGATTATTCCTCAGAGTCCGATAAAGCAAGGGTACATCCATTCCATGCAACCCTCCTTCTCCTGCAATCTGCCTGCCCGGAACACCATTGTAAGGCTGGAAGCCGCCGCTAATCCTAATCCCTACCACCTCGAAGTCCCTACACTAAAAGCATCACAGGAGAAGCTTTGTAGGAAGATCTCTTCCTGCTACCACTCCTTGTTGGAACATGCTAAATACTCCCAACTGCCTTTCTCACCCTAGAGAGACTATAACAGTACTACCCTGCACTTGCTATCCCTCATTCACGGGGTGGCC
>CM044436.1:107122715-107144653 GCA_024363595.1 Xenopus borealis
ACCAGCAGCCAAAGAGGAAGTGGCCACTCCTTTCCAGCACTATAAAACTGTGTGGCAGGATGTGGTCATTACACTCTTGGCTGTAACTATTGGTTAGATGTGTACACTTGAAACATAGACTTCTGCCTAGTAACAGAGATCAGGGACTTAACTCCATAGGTGCCAGTAAGAAACCTATGGGTCCCTACAAATGCACCATGATTATAAAAATGTTTTTAACTTAAAAAAAGTTCTCATCAGTCATGCCCCTTGGCTTCCACAGTCAGCTGCACACACTACAGTGTGCAATTAATGAAAAATTAATAGTCAAACTGATCTGGGGATGTTTCTCATACTTTTGGGCCTATTTATCGAATATCAGGGACCATGGATCAGTTTCAATATATCAAAATACAGGAAGCGGTCATGTTGCCTTATGCTGAAGAGGAAACACCCTTGAAATGGGGTTCAACGAGACGACAACCTCAAACACAACAATAAAAAAGCTTGGTTTCAGACCAACAAGATTGACTTTATCAGATGGCAAACCCAATCCCTGGACCTTAATCCAATAGAAAGCTTGTGGGTGACATCAAAAATGCTGTTTCTGAGGCAAAACCAAGAAATGCAGAAGAATTTTGGAATGTAACAGGTGCCAGAATTTGGTAGACTCCATGCAACACAGATGTGCAGCAGTTCTTAGAAACTTATACAACTAAATATAAGTTCAGTGATTCAAAGGAAAGCAAAATCTTTTAACATTATTAATTCATCCAGTAAATAGTTTGTGAAGAAGAATGCAGACACTGCTAATTTTTGGAGCAGCTTAATATTTTTATCCAAATCCTGATAAAGCACTGAAAAACTGATCCAAATCTGTAAAATGTGTTACAAAGTGTTAAAATGCTGCACAAAATGTATTTTTAATTACTTCAAAAAAATGTTGAGAAAACGCTAGCATTACAAATAACAGTTTTTTAGCTATAGGTTAATGAAATATGGTTTATATGTAGTTAAAAAAAATGTTATGGAATACATCTTGAAATTTAACAGTAAATCGGAAATTTTCCCATTTCAATGGTTTACAGGTCCTTTTTAAAACAGAAGTAATAGCCTAATATCTATTATATTCAGAATATGAGTAATTTATGCTTAGCGTTTTTTTAATAGTGTAAAAAGATTAAGATGAACAAAACAGTTAAAATGTGAAATGCTTTCTGTTTTTAGATAAAATAGAAGATGAGTTGGAGATGACAACAGTTTGTTATCGACCAGAAGGACTTGAACAGCTTGAATCACAAACAAAATTTAACAAAAGGGAATTACAAGTTCTATACAGAGGATTCAAAAATGTAAGAATGCATAATATTTTAATTTATTATATATGAATTTTATTGTAATGACGTCTTCCTCTTCTTTCTCTCCATTCCACATTTCTCTTCTCCTGTCCCTTACTCTCTCTATTCCATTTTTCTATATTTTCTATCTTTCCTCTGCTTTCCACATCTTTCACATTTGTAGTTGTTGGTAGCATAGTATTTTATTTATATATTTTCTTTTAATATTTGGTGATAACGTTTGTGACATTTGCAGGGTAAACTATGAGGTGTATGTTATTATTTGACACAAAACAAAACCACTGAATTCAAATTGATGACTCAGTGGTTTCCCTGAAATATTACATTATCTGCCTTGAATGTTTTTAGTCCCATGTGTAATAAAGTATATGTACCTACACTTTAGACAGTAAAGGCAATGAACAAAAATAAAACTGACTTGAAACAATAGTTCATTCCACCAAAAAACAATAAACCATAAATGTCCTACCTGTATTGCCCCATTTGTGGGAGCTGGTAGGAAGCAGCTTGGGCATTCTCAGTTATTCAAGCATAGACTTGAAGGTCTTCAAAGGCTTCTGGTGTTAACGCACTGTTAGAGGCTATTGTAACATGCAATAACAATGCTGAAAATGTGTTTTTTGGACATAATTATGAATACATTATGAATTAAAATTATTATATTTGTGAACCTGGAGAGAAATATTTTTGTCTAATACCATTTCCTGTGGTGTTTAGGATATTTATATTTACAACCCATAACATGTAAAGAAAGATTTTGGAAATGATCATGTGTTTTGCAAATAAATGATGCATATTTATAGGGAAGCCCTTTTTACTTCACATTTGTACTGCTGTCAGATTTTCATTGAACTGCACATATTTATTCTGGCATGCTTGGAAGATATGATTTTTCAGTATTATTCACATGATATTTCCTAGCAGTATGAAAAATATCTACATTTCCAGTCACTGGATATTTGTAGCTATAAATAAGCTGTTACACGCAGATTCAGACATGTTTTAAAAGCCGATGTCTTGGGAAAAAAAAGATACATTTAAAATGTCACCCCATGATCTCCTCCAAAATAAAAGAGCACAAAATGCTAAAATGATTGCTTGGCAGTTGGTACAAAATTGGCAGGCAGTGAAAAAAGGTTGAAGGCATTAAAAGAATTAAAACATCAGCAGGCAGAGAATGCCTCGCTGCCCTTATTGTAAAGAACCTATTTGATTGCTTTAGATGAGAATGCCGTTTATAAACCATTGGCTTTTTCTTTGTTCATGTATGTGTAAAAAAAAACCTCAATTGTCTATATTGCCCTCAAACTTAACTGTAAAGAGTTATCATGGCACCTCGCAAAACCCATGTCTTTGAATTATACAAACCCCGTCACACTTTTACAGACTTTCATTGTAACAGAATTGTTCCTTCTACCAGTTTAGTTGAACCTTTCTGCACATCTTGAGCTAGGAGTTTCATTACTCAGGAGGAATAAGGTCAGTGCCCCAAAGAATAAAAATTTGTAACAAGGCAAAAATTATATTTTTATCCTTTGAGTCGGTGCCTATTTATTTAGAGGTGTTGTGAAACTTCAACAACCACTTGAAGTGAAAAGAATGTTTATTTGAAACTAGCTCTGTGGATTCTGAACTCACAAAGAGTCAGAACTCTGAACAAACGAATCACAGTTTTTATAAACTTGGGAACCTATGACATAAGGAATTGTGGGTGTAAAAGGTCATTTCCATTGTGAAAACATAGGAGCAGATTTACTAAGGGCTACATTTTTGAAGTGAACAAAACTATTTATTCTTTTGAATAGGTCCATTTTCAACCGAATGAAAAATCGTTCAAATAGTTCGATGCGACTGAACGGTTCACCGCAAAATCCTTTGAATTCTTGGAACTTAGAACTTTTTTCAGGACAGGTTCTATGAGGTCCCCCATTGGCTAAAATGGCAATTCGGCAGCTTTAAGGTGGTCGAAGGATTTTAAAGGGCCAATACTCCAAAAATTTTAATTGTCGAATATTCAAATTTTTGCTATTCTAATCAAATTTTGGGCTATTCGATAGTCGAATTACTTTGTAATTAAATTTTTTAAATTTTTTTTTAATTTGAGGTTCTTCCTCAAGGTTAAGGTGAAATGACCTAGCTAGCTTTATGGAATCCACCCAAGTCAGGAGGGCTCCCGAGGGAATTTGCACACACAGAATTTTATTCTTTCACAGGAATGGGACTTGTTATCCAGAATGTTCAGGACCTGGTGTTTTTCCAGATAAGGCATCTTTCTTTTCAGCTCTCCATACCTTAAGTCTACTAAAACAAATATTTAAACATTGATTAAACCCAGTAGGGTTGTTTTGCCTCCAGTTAGGATTAATTAAATCCTAGTTGGGATCAAGTACAAGGTACCATTTCATTACTACAGAGAACAATTAAATAATTTAAAAAATTTAATTATTTGATTGCAATGGAGTCTATAGGGTTTGGCCTTACTGTATTAGACAGCTTTCTGGATAACAAGTTTCGATATAATGGATCCCATATCTGCACTAAATAGCTTAAAACACTGGGGGTTATATTCTTTATTACATGTTATACAGAACGCTGGCTATACAAGCATGCCCATTTGTGCTCATTTAAAAAGGCAGCCTCTTAACTTCAGCTTATTAATTACACACACATAGCGATACACTCCCGCCCCCTCCCACTCTGCACCTAAAAATTAGTTGGAGTTAGAGTTGGAGCTTACCAAACTTACCTCCTATAGGATGCCAGTCCACATAGGGACTACCAAATAACCAATCACAGCCCTTATTTGAAACCCCCAGGAACTTTCTACAACTTCCCCAACTCTTTTTTCATTCAAATGTGGCTCATGGGAAAAAAATTTTGGGAACACCCCCCCATTATGGTATGGGAATGGTGGAGGGTGCTTACATTCTCGCCCCCACTACTCCTCATGATAACAGCACTTCCAAACACAGGCAAACATGTAAGAAAGCAAAATGTGAATTGATAATAGTATAATGATGATATACTAATATAATAATATAATAAATATTAAATATATGTATAATTACATTGACCACTAGGTGGCGGTGCTTCCTAAGTTGAACTGTGAAATTTGTTTGTACTGAAGAGTGAATTAAGCATTCAGGAACAGGAAATACAGTGGCCATTCCGCCAGTGATAGAGGAAGGGACAGCAGTCTTTGTTAGTGAGAGATGAGGAGAAAAAGTTGTGCCGCTCTCTACCTGTTATGAAGGAGCCTCAACAATAAACTTCAAATGAAGAGGAATTCTTCCATACCTCATGTCTTAAGTTTACAAACATAGCAGCAAATATTCTACCTGCAGGGACAACAGTGCAAAAATACATGGCAGATTGGACCCCCCCCCTTTGCAATGTAAATCCCCTACCAACTGAAACTACCTATAAATGGAAATTATCCAATAAAAATATCCTCTGACTCTTTCTCAGCTTAGAAGGCTCCCAACAGAATTCAATTTAATGTGTAAGTAGCATTCACGTTGGTTTTGACCAAAGTTGTAGAGTGCAAAATAGATGTGTACTGGCACACAAATCCAAGCAAAAATGTAGAAGCTACAATAAAGGCCTGTTTTATTCACATGATATTTATTTGATTTGAACTATGTAAACAAGAGGCAAGAGATCCCAGAGACAATCAAACAAATGCACTTTTGATGTGAAAATGTATCTTGTGAATCAGGAATATACAAATGTCAGAATTTCAGGAATTTCAGCAACATTTACAGTAGAGAAGTAAAAGAAAGTACCAAAAAGGAGAAGAGTAGTAATGAGTGAATCACATTGAAGTCAATAGGCATCAAACAAATTTTCATGTGCAACAATTTTTTTCTCACTCCAAATGCCCTTTAAGCTTCTAGTCTCAGTTCTCCCAAGAGACTTAAATAGTTCTAATTTTATATTTGCTTATCTGAAATTGTTACCAATGTATCTAAGTGCAGTTGTTCAGTGTTCTTGGCTCTCTGCCAAAAAGCCTCTTTTAATTAAAGGGGTTGTTCACCTTTGAGTTAACTTGTAGTATGATGTAGAGAATGATATTCTGAGACAATTTGCAATTGGTTTAAATTTTTAATTTTTTGTGGTTTCTAAATTATTTAACTTTTAATGAGCAGCTCTCATGTTTGCAATTTTAGCAATCTGGTTTCTAGGGCCCTAATTTCCCAAACAACCATGCATGGATGTGAATAAGAGACTGGGATATGAATTGGAGAGGCCTGAACAGAAAGATGAGTAATAAAAAGCAGCAATAACTATACATTTGTAGCCTTAGGCTTAGTCCAGACGGGGAGATTCGGGGGCGATCCGTCGCCTGGCGACTTCTCGCCGCGACGGATCGTCCCCGAATCTCCCCGAATAGCTAGGCACCGGCGAGGCTTAAAAACGCCAGGCAATTTGGAGCGATTTAAAAAATCGTGCCGCTCCGTGTGGACACGCGCCGGCGTTTTTAAGCCTCGCCGGTGCCTAGCTATTCGGGGAGATTCGGGGGCGATCCGTCGCGGCGAGAAGTCGCCAGGCGACGGATCGCCCCTGAATCTCCCCGTCTGGACTAAGCCTTACAGAGCATTTGTTTTAAACTGGAAAGAGTCGGAAGAAAAAGGCAAATTATTTTAAAAAAATATAAAAAAAAATAAATAATGAAGACATTCAAAAGTTTCTTAGAATTGGCCATTTTATAACATACTAAAAGTTAACTTAAAGGTCAACCACCTCTTTAGGTTTCAGAAACTTTGAATCTTTTTCTGGAGTCATTGCAGATCTTTGGACTTACGCACAGGTTTGCATTACCACTGATTGTAATGTAATGCCATCTAGTGGTGAATGGAAAGAATGAAGTTTTTATACTTTTTTACTTTTAAACTTTTCTATACTTTATACATTTATTAAATTTTTTACAAGTAATATATGTTTAGTTAATGAAGGTGCAGCACTGTATGCTGGTATGTATGTGTGTTTATACTGATTGTTTGTGTTTTAAGGCATTTATTGACCCAGACTGGCATGAATTCACTTTAACTATCTGTGTTGCAGATCTATGTGTACGGAGTATGTTATCCAGAAACCCATCATCCAGAAATATCTGCTTAAGGAAAGACCTTCTCCCATGTACTCCATTAAAACCAAATCTCTCAAAGATATAATGAATCCTTGTTAGAGACAAAACAATTCTATTGAGGTTATTTATGATTTAAATTATTTTAAGTAGACTTAATTTATGGAGATCCAACTTATGGAAAGATCCCTTATCTGGAAAACCTGAGCATTCTGGATAACGTGATCCATACCTGTTAAATATATGTAAGGATTTTATATGGTTTTAAGGTGTTTGTTAATATTTAAGCCCTAATCCAGTTGAACACTGTGTATTAGGGCCGGAACTAGTGGTAGGAAGAAGAGGCACCTGCCTAGGGCGCAACAATGGGGGGGGTTGGTTGCTGGGCAGGTTCTTATTAAAGGGTCTTATGCCTAACCCTAGTTTGTGTTTGCTTCCCTCTGTCACCCTTCACTCCCCTTTACCGCTCTCCCTCCTCTCTGTCACTCTCCCCTCCTACTCATCTGTCACTCGCTCCCCTCCCTCCCCTGTTACAGCGCATGTGTGTCCGGATTCACATGGAGTTACATGGGCTGCCCGGTTAGCTTGGCCTGGCCCTGCTGTTTTCTTTGCAAATGACTCTTTGACAGTGATTGGTGTTGCCATTGTTTCTTTTAAAAATGTATGCACTTATCACTTTCCACTTTCAATCCTCAATGTTGGAAGCCTATTGTCTATGCTAAAACATTACACAACAAACAACTGCTACACAAAAAATAGGGTTGATTTTCCAGAGAGACAACTAAAAATCTGATATGTTGGTGTACGTTCCAGGGAGGGACATAACCTGTCCGCACCTAAAATGTGAACACTTAACCTTAGATAGTAACATAGTTAAATCGGATTGAAAAAAGACAAAGTCCGTCAAGTTCAACCCCTCCAAATGAAAACCCAGAATCCATACATACACCCCTCCAAACCCTCACATAAACTATATATATACCCTTATCTATACTAACTATAGAGTTTAGAATCACAAAAGACTTTGACATTATGTTTCTCCAAGAAATCATCCAAACCACTCTTAAAGTCATTAACAGAATCAGCCATCACAACATCACCCGGCAGTGCATTCCACAACCTCAGTGTCATCAATGTGAAGACCCACCGACGTTGCTTCAAAGTCCTTTTCTTCCAGTCTGAAGGTGTGGCCTCTGGTGTGGTGATCCTCTTTATGGGTAAAAAGGTCCCCTGATATTTGTCTATAATGTCTTCTAATGAGTTTGTAAAGTGTAATCATGTCCCCTCGCAAGTGCCTTTTTTCCAGAGAAAACAAACCCAACCATGACACTCTGCTACCTAGTTTTCCAGCTTAGACAAATCACTCAGCAAAGTGGTAGCATCCTGCATAGAACCTTTAGTTATGCACAATTTAGCATTATCTGCAAAAAAAGAAACCGTACTTTCAATGCCCACATCCAGGGCATTAATAAACAAGTTGAAAAGCAGGGGACCCAGTATAGAGCCCTGCGGTACCCCACTAACAACATTGGTCCAATTAGAAAATGTTCCATTTACAACCACTATTTGTAGTCTATCTTTTAGCTAGTTCTCTATCCAGGTACAAATACTATGTTCCAGGCCAACATTCCTTAATTTAATCAGTAACCTTCTGTGTGGCACGGTATCAAATTCTTTAGCAAAGTCTAAGTAAATCACATCCACTGCCAACCCAGATTCGAGGTCCCTGCTCACCTTTTCATAAAAATAAATTGAGTGAGTCTGGCAAGATCTATTATGCATAAAACAATGCTGGCTCAAGCTCATGGTATTATGATTTGCTATGAAGTCCAGTATCTTATCCTTTATAAAGCCTTCACAAAGCTTTCATACAACTGATGTCAGACTATAGTTTTGAGGCTGGAAACAGGATTCATCTTTGAATGGCAGCACCACATTAGCATTTTGCCAGTCTCTCTGCACCATGCCAGACCTCAATGAATTCTGAAAATTAAGTAAAGAGGTTTGGCAATCACAGAGCTAAGCTCGCTAAGTACCCTGGGATGAATACCATCTGGCCCAGGACCTTTGTTTATCTTGACATGTTCTAGTTTCTTTTGAATTTCCTCATGTGTGAACCATGCATCATTAGTTGTATTACTAGAATTGGGACTATCAAGAAGGAAACCTTCATTAACTGGTTCCTCATTTGTGTAGACAGATGAAAAATAGGAGTTCAGAATCTCAGATTTCTTTTTGTTCTCATCAACCAGCTGACCCCCCTCTGATATTACTTACTGTACTTGTTACTATTAACATATTGAAAAAAGAATTTTGGATTATTTTTACTGCTTACTGGCCTGATAGCTTTTCTGTGATTTATTGGCCTCCTTGTACCTTATAAATGCTTTGGCTGTCCCAGCTAACTAGAAAGCCTTAAACTTATCTTTTCTTACCCACCTCAATACCATCACTTCTATTGAACCAAAAAAGTTTTGCAACATTCCTTGCTTACATTGGGGAATATACTGAAATGTATATTTATTAAGCAGCATTTTAAAGACTTCCCATTTTTGTTCTGTGTTTAACCCTGTGAAAGGCATTTCCTAATTAATATGTTTACAGTTTGCATGCTTTAAATTTCGTGTTCTAGAATTGTCTCTGCAACAGAATCTCAAAGGAGCCCATGTTATGATCACTATTCCCTAAATGCTCACCCACACAAATGCTAGACATGAGTTTGGTATTATTAGTTATTTCAAGATCCAAAAGAGTTATTCCTAGTAGGTTCTTGGACGAGCTGGAATAAAAAGTTGTCATTAAGCATATTTATAAACCTACTAGCTTTTTCTGTCTTGGCAACCCCATTATCCCGGTCAGTGTCTTGATAATTGAAGTCACCCATAGTAATAACTTGACCTAGTTGTGAAGCCGCTTCTGTTTGTAAGAGTAGCTGGGCTTCATACGCTTCACTTATACGAGGTGGTTTATAGCAATAAATGATGATGATTTTCTTTGCAACCTTTTGCCCAGTCAAAATCTCTACCCAGAAGGATTCCACCCCCTTACCAGTGCCAGCAATTTCTTTAGTGCATGGCTTTAATTCAGGCTTTACATGCAAACATACTCCTCCAATATAATGTATTTCGTATTCTATAATGTAAATATGTTTCACATGATATATTAAAAAAAGATATATTCAAAAAAAAAGAATTGCAAACCCTCAAAACTAATTCATGAACAATTGTGCAGAGTTCCCTTCTAAGCACTTTTGCGATATACAACAATTTGCTTTTAGAGTTTCTAGTGTGAATTTTAAAAAAGAATTGCAAACCCTCAAAACTAATTCATGAACAGTTGTGCAGAGTACTATTCTAAGCACTTTTGTGGTATACATCAATTTGCTTTTAGAGTTTCTAGTGTGAATACAGTGTCGCCTGCTGGTCTTTTTCGCTGAAGTCTCTCAACTAGGACAATGAGCAGGGAAGGGGCATCCGACATACAACCAGTCAGTTCTAAGCAGAACAAGATGTTTCTTTTCTCAGGAAATTATTTTTTTTTAGCAGACTGTAGCCAGTAGCTCGAAATACCCAGTAAGTCATATATTAAAACTAGAACAAAACATAATTAAATTAAATTCCAAACGTGCCTAGAGGAGGATGCTGACCAATTTTTTATTGATACATTTTGAAGGTTTACATTTCCTTTAACAGACCTATAAACCTTACATATACAGTACCCCCATTTAATGTTTTCAGGGGTCCTGGAATAGATGGTGTAGAAATCGGTGCAAATGCAAAATCAGGGAAATGTATTAGGTGTTGGTGGGGGACCACATTAAAACAGTGGGAGAACTTAAAATCAATGGATTTAAAATTGAGGTTTCACTGTACTAAATGTGCAATCACTACATTTACAAGTACATTTTATCTCTTTTCTATTGTTTGCCTCAAGGAATGTCCAAGTGGAGTTGTTAATGAAGATACCTTTAAACAGATATACTCACAGTTCTTCCCTCATGGGGGTAAGTATAACAATTTTATAGAGAGATATATTAATTTAGTGACTGAAGTTACAAAAAAAAACACACACTAAATTTCATTTCTTCACTTATATGACTGATTTCAGCTTCCAGATAATACCCAGGTTGGCATGTGTCTCCGACATTTAACGGGTTGTTCACCTTTAAATTAACTAAGTATAAGAGAATGTTATTCTGAGACAAATTGCAATGGGTTTTCATGTCTCTCGTGTCTACTATTACTTTGCAAGTGTCTCTTCTTCAGAATAAGCACACCTAACTTTACTTATAGTGTTATTGTTTTATTCCTTTTACCAGTTTAATTGCCATAGCAAAAGTAAGGTTTGGGAACATGACATTTGTAACATGTAATCATTGTGCAGAAAATTCTATCAAATTCTCTGCAACATATTCTGTACTCTTACAAATAACTTACAAGTTCTGCTTATGTCTTCAACCATATAATTAATTCCTGGAATTGCTTCAGGTTTTTTATTGGGCTTCAACTCATGACAGACCTACTCCTTATTGTCGTCATTGTGCAAGTTACATATGTCCATTATCTGTAAAAGCCCAGGTCCCGAGCATTCTGGATAACAGGTTCTATACCTGTATTTATTCATTATACTTTTTTGTATACTTCTGAAATAACATGGTGCATCATATAGGTTTCTTTCAACTGGTTAATCTTCAGGGCATGTAGAAAAGCTTTAAGGGAAGGGAATTCCAAAAACTGGTAAAAACTCAGGAAAATGGGAATTAGTACTGAGATATGGTTAAAGAAGAAGTATTGAGTTGAAGCACAGAAGCAAGCAGTAGGTAGGGAGCATGAAGGAGATTAGAGGTTTGAATATTAATGTTAAATGTGTTAATTTATTCTGAGTGGAGCCAGTTGAGAAATTAGCATAATGGAGCAGCTCACTGTAATTGTAAGATAAATGGATGAATCCAGTGATAGCCTTCATAAAATACTGTTTTAAAAGATGATAAAGCAAGTGATCACCGAGTAAAATGCAGCAATCTAGTATGGAAATATTAAGAGTGTGTATGTGCCTTGGCTAAGGTAAGTTTGAAGTTCATGAATAGATCTACAGAGAAAGCATTAGGACTTGAAATTTGTTGGGTGGGATGCAAAACAGAGAATGAAGTTGACATATACCAAAGCCATCATTCTGTGTGTTAAACTGTATGGTGACAACAGTGTAGAATCATTCTAATGAAAAGGAGTGCCTGCTGCTCCCATTTACACTTTGGTTGTCAACCCAAGCACTCGCTCCATGCACACACAGCAAGTTAAAGATCACTGTTCTGTTCCCCATCAATGAGCAAGATCTTATCCTGCTGCCACCTGTGATCTTTCAAGGTAGTGAGTATGCCAAGGTTATGGTTTCAGGAAAGTAAGGCATCATTGTATAGTTCTATAATCTAGTAAAGCTAAGAGTAGTAAGGGCTCTACCACACGAATTTTTGAGAGTAACAAAATGCATATCAGTGATAGATTAATTACTGTTGAAGAAGAGCATGTGATGGTCAAAAATTAATAATGGAAAATGAGTAGGGTTAAATGAAGCAGTAAAGGGAAAATGTTATAATAAGTGTGTAAGTAAGATAATCAGGCCTAGATGAAAGGAAACAAACTTACTGGCAGTCTGGACCTGGCAATAATTCCAGTGACACTGAGCAGATTTTGTTCATAGCACAACTGATTTGTGCCATGAGAATTAGATGATAAAGCTATAATAGATGCCACTAGGGATGGCGCGAACAGTTCGCCGGCGAACTTGTTAGCGCGAACATCCGCTGTTCGCGCTCGCCAAAAGTTTGCGAACGTCGCGCGACGTTCGCATTTTGGGTTCGCGTCAATTTGGCGCTTTTTTTTTGCCGCATTTTTTTTGCCCTCTCACCCCAGACCAGCAGATACATGGCAGCAAATCAGTAAGCTCTCCCTCCTGGACCACCCCACACCCCCTGGGCCACTCCCCTTCCCTATAAAAACCGAAGCCCTGCAGCTTTTTTTCATTCTGCCTGTGTGTGCTGAAGAGCTAGTGTAGGGAGAGAGCTGTTAGTGATTTCAGGGACAGTGGATAGTAAGTTTGCTGGCTAGTAATCTACTGTTCTTCAAACAACTCTTGAGCTTGTTCACATTCTGTCTAAATATCAATCAAGAGCTTGTTCCCATTCTGTCTAAATATCCATAATATTACCCTCTCCAGAAAAAGCACCTGAGTGACTTTTTTCAAGCAGCCATAATATATTTTACGTAATCCGTATCCACCGGTGTAGTAGTGTATACGTTGACCTTGTAGGCATTATTTGCCCTGTAGCCATTTTTTGCCCAGTGTGTTCTTCAACCATCTAGCTGTGTGAGCTTGTTCACATTCTGTCTAAATATCCATAATATTACAGTGTCCACAACCACCTGAGTGACTTTTTTCCCTTTACAGCACAAAACGCAGCGCTGTGTCAACAATGGATTTTTAAGATACATTCTTGCCCTTGATCCCCCTCTGGCATGCCACTGTCCAGGTCGTTGCACCCTTTAAACAACTTTAAAATCATTTTTCTGGCCAGAAATATCTTTTTTAGCTGTTAAAGTTCGCCTTCCCATTGAAGTCTATGGGGTTCGAGAACCGTTCGCGAACCGTTCGCAAATTTGCGGAAGTTCGCGAACATGTTCGCGAACTTTTTTTCGGCGGTTCGCGCCATCCCTAGATGCCACACACTGGAGATGCTCTTTGCATAAAATTTCTAAAGAATGCTTAGTGACTTTAGTTTTAAAGGAGAGATTGGGGGCATCACTCCCTCTTTGGCTAAAGGAAATAACAAGTGAGCCTGAGACTCCTCACCTCAGATAGTTACAGGTGAGAGTTGTGGAGCTCCTTATAGGCTGCCAGTTAGTTGTAGGATAGTGATAAAAGCAGTTTAGGTTCCATCCAGGAGTCGGAAGGGACCAGTGTCTCAGCAGTACCTCGCCTTGGGACCCAGTGGAAGAGTGAACAAGGGTCAGTAGGACCTAGTGTGCCTCAAACACTAAGCTGACCCCTGTGCCTCAAACACAAAGCTGACCCCTATGACTAAAGTCTGTCAAGTTCAACCCCTCCAAACTAAAAACTCAGCATACACACACACACACACTCATCTCCACTCTTTCACACAAACCATATATGCCCATAGCTATACTAACTGTAGAGTTTAGTATCAAAATAGCCTTTGATATTATGTCTGTCCAAAAAATCATCCAAGCCCCTCTTAAAAGCACAGTACAGCATCCTTTACTTGTAAATAGGTTTTTAAGTATGTGCCATTTGACGCTTCCTATACCACCTGTACAATAACTTCATGTCTTATATTTTAACTATTACAAATATATACTGTGTTCTTTGTGTTGTAATTTCTGTGAAAAGTATGCTGCTGCCAGATCCGTATATTTTTGGAAAGTACACATTGTTTTGTACGGAAGAGCACTAGGACCAGCAAAAAAAAAATTCTGATGAATTATGACTTTTAAAACTCATAATTATGACTTTAAATCTCATAATTATGACTTTTAATCTCATAATTATGACTTTAATATGACAAAATTAGTATTTTTAATCTCATAATTATGACTTAATCTCATAATTTACTTTTAATCTCATAATCGTGATTTTTAATCTCCTAATTATGACTTTAAAATGACAAAATTATGACTTAATCACATAATTATGATTTTTAAACTCATAATTATGACTTTTAATCTCATAAGTATGACTTTAAAAAGTCAAATTTTAACATGAGTTTAAAAGTCATAATTTCGACTTTTTAAAGTCAGAATTATGAGATTAAAAGTCATGATTATGAGTATAAAAGTCATAATTTTTACTCTTTAGAGTCCGAATTATGAGATTTAAAATCCGAATTATGAGATTTAAAGTCAGAATTATGAGCTTTAAAAGTCATAATTCATCAGAATTTTTTTTTTTTTTCTGGCCACAGTGCTCTTCCATAGTTTTGAATCCAAAATGCGTCAGCAATGTATTAAGGAAAGGAGCTACAGGTGTCTGTGCTCCAAAATCGAGAGCAGGAGCCTGTTTACCGGTTTACCTTATTTCTCGACAGATGCCAGTATGTATGCACACTATCTCTTCAATGCATTTGATGCTGCACAGTCAGGATCCGTAAAATTTGAGGTACCTTTGTTGTAAAATAAAAAACCTATTTGTTACTGTTTTTCTAATTTTAAAGCTTAAAATTGTATTCTCCACCTTCTTCTTTCACCTTGTTTCTTTCTAAAGCAGTTCTGGGGTGGGGTCATTAATTCTGTTAACTGTTTTAAATTGATACATTAGATTTCATATGGAATATCTTCTCCCCTTTTTATCTTAAAGGGGAACGCCACAAAAACATAACTTAAGCTTTTTGAAAAATAAACATAATTTCAAGCAATTTTGCAATATACATCAATTAAAAAATATGCAGACTTTCCATGGTTTTTAAGTCCCTAAGCCTTCATACTTTTTGAGGAAACAGGTAACTGTGATGGGTATATTAGGGGTTTCCCATTTAAATACTCCATCCCCCCATTTGTGTCTTTCTCACACTCTGCTTTTCTCTTTGGAGTGGAGGACCACTAGAAAGCACATGGCAAGGCTGGTGTTTGGGGTAAGCCTTGTAAAGGGAGGTGAGTGCTGACTGAACCCCTAGGAAGGCATTGGACGCTGATGGTGAGAGTGGGATGGGACCTTGGAGGGACCGGAAAGTGTACTTTGGAAATTTGGAAAATATCCAACCTGACTGGAATTATTCTGGATATTGTGAACCATGAATATGTTCCCTGTTGCACGTAAAAAGTGTCTTCTCTGTGTGAATGTCAAGAAGTATTTTATTCTTACAACTCCCTGCACCTTTGTCTTCTAGTCCGGGTAATGGTAATTAATGGGAAGTACTTCCTACACATATATACATAGAGATACTTTGTGGGTAAGAAGGTTACAGTGTGATTTAGATGTATTATTATTCATGACTGTACGTGCATCTCCACGTTGGCTTGGTTGATACTTTATGGTGTGTACTTTATGGTGTGTTTTGTTGGTTTTGTTGGATATTGTATGAACCTGTTACGACTTTGGTTCTCCCTGAATCCCCACCCTGTTGTCAGTGACGTAACTATCATACAGCAGTCACCATAACCAGTGAGGGCCTGGGCGGACAGGACTGCATATCCAACATGGTCAGTCCTTTCTAGCCCCTTGAGGAGGTTAGTTGCAGCACCTGTTGAAAATGCACCACAGCCAGCAGGGGGTGTAGTTGTTATGCTGCTACCTTTTAATTTTATTATGTAGTTATGATTTAGTATCACTGATACCATGGGGTGTAGCTCTTCAAGTCTTTCAAAGTGCCTATTATTGTTGTGGTAGAGGAGACTTGCAAAAGCCTCTGCTTTGGGCATGATGTGGTCCACAAGAATGAGAAAGAAGGAAAATATACATTTTTAGGGTAACCTGTGAATTCAATATGATTGCTATCCGTGATGTAATAATGTTAAATATATTCACTTATATTTAATCAATAACAATGCAGTTTATTGTGTGATACATCTTCATTTTACCATTTGGGGTACCAACCCAATTTACCACGTTTTAGAACTATAAGCAAAAGTTATTGTTTCTCTCCCTCTGTTTATCTCTTTATTCCCTTCAATCTCTCTCTCTTTCTCTCTCTCTCTCTCTCTCTCTCTCTTTCTCTCTCTCTTTCTCTCTCTCTGGGAGAAATTTTTCAAAGAGTGAAGTTCCGCCCCTAGAGTGAAATTCCATAGAAAAGAATGGAGAGCGGCGGAATTTCCCTCTAGTGGCAGAACTTCACTCTTTGATAAATATACATCTCTATCTATATATAGTGCCATAAATTTCTTATAGGTGGAGTTTGAAGGATTTGGTAAGTTTATTGAAGATGTTCCTTCTTTTGTTAACAGGATTTTGTTGCTGCATTGTCAGTATTGTTAAGAGGAACCATTCATGAAAAACTGAGGTGGACATTTAACCTCTATGATGTAAACAAAGATGGAAATATAAACAAAGAGGTAAACATCTATTTTACTTACATTTACTGGATTGGAAATATATTCACTCTGTAAGGTTATTATATGTGTTTAATTGTTTAAGTTATTGTGTAATAATTCAAAAGTTAATGAGCCTTTATCTTTCCAACAACTATTGTTTTGTATGGTTACTAAATATAAACATAGCATGTACAGGTAGCAAGTAATCAGAAACAAACAATAAATATATATGTTTATAGGATAAAAGGTATGAGCGATGATTGATATGAATTGATAAACAAATCTGTCCATTTTTTCATCGCCAAAAATTTGTGAAACGTTTATTCCCGCAACAACGCCCAGTGATGGGCGAATCTGTGCCATTTCTCTTTGCCGAAAACTTACGTGAATTTACTGAAAACTTTGAGAAACGGTAAAAACATTGAAGTCAATGGGCATCAAAATTATTTTTGATGTGAGTGACAATTTTTATAAGCACGACTATTTTGTCCAAATGTGTTAAAGTTCATGGGTGTCCATGTGAAAATGTTTTTTCTGTCGCAGCAGATTTATTTGCTGGCAGCGAAAGGCGGAAACTTGCCCATCACTATTAAAAACCTGTCTGATTTTTTTTACATTGCTTCTTACATAGTTACATAGTTACATAGTTAAATTGGGTTGAAAAAAGACCGAGTCCATCAAGTTCAACCCCTCCAAATTAAAAACCCAGCATACATACACACACACACATCTCCACTCTTTCAAACACAAACCATATATGCCCATAGCTATACTAACTGTAGAGTTTAGTATCAAAATAGCCTTTGATATTATGTCTGTCCAAAAAATCATCCAAACCCCTCTTAAAAGCATCAACAGAATCAGCATCACAACATCACCCGGCAGTGCATTCCACAACCTCACTGTCCTCACTGTGAAGAACCACCTACACTGCTTCAAATGAAAGTCCTTTTCTTCTAGTCTGAAGGGGTGGCCTCTGGTGATCCTCTTTATGGGTAAAAAGGTCCCCTGATATTTGTCTATAATGTCCTCGAATATATTTGTAAAGTGTAATCATGTCCCCTCGCAAGCGCCTTTTTTCCAGAGAAAACAACACCAACCTGGACAGTCTACCCTCATAATTTAAGTCTTCCATCCCTCTAACCAGTTTAGTTGCACTTAGTCTCTGCACTCTCTCCAGCTCATTTATATCCCTCCTAAGGACTGGAGTCCAAAACTGCACTGCATACTCCAGATGAGGTCTTACTAGGGATCTATAAAGAGGTATAATTATGTTTTCATCCCTTGAGTTTATGCCCTTTTTTATGCAAGACAGAACTTTATTTGCTTTAGTAGCTACAGAATGACACTGCCCTGAATTAGACCACTTGTTATCTATAAAAACCCCAAGATCCTTCTCACTTAAGGAAACTCCCAACACACTGCCATTTAGTGTATAACTTGCATTTATATTATTTTTGCCAAAGTGCATAACCTTGCATTTATCAACATTGAACCTCATGTTCCAGTTTGCTGCCCAGTTTCCCAACTTAGATAAATCACTCTGCAAAGTGGCAGCATCCTGCAAGGAACCTATAGTTCTGCACAATTTAGTATCATCTGCAAAAATAGAAACCGTACTTTCAATGCCCACATCCAGGTCATTAATAAACAAGTTGAAAAGCAAGGGACCCAGTATAGAGCCCTGCTGTACCCCACTAACAACACTGGTCGACTGGTAATGTTATCTACTACTACACTATGTTGCTGTTTAAGATAAAAGCACCACCTATAGATTATATATTAATACTAGTTTTCTAACACAGGCACTGCTAATAAATAGATCTGACCACCAACAGATAATACCCAAGTGCCTTGAATCCCACATTAAAATGAATAAACCATACAGAATCCTGTAGTTAAGTGTATGTCCTTATATAGACAGTGGGATGGCTAACATTCCTTTGGTTGATGTGGAAGGAGAGGAGAAGAATAAAATTGCATAATGAATGATTTTTTTTTTCTGTCATGCAAAACAAAATGCCGCATGGCAAATTTTTTACGCAGTTTAAAAAAATATTCACTGTGGCGAAATCCAAAAGTTTGCAATTAATCTGGTGAAATGATTTGCTCATCCCTAATAAAAATCAAATGTATCAGAATGAACTGTAACAATGCAGGGTGACCTGAAATGGATACCCTGCTCTTGAGTTCTCCTTTTCTTGAATTTTCTGTATGTCCAACTTTCAGGAGGTAACCAATCAGTGACTTGAGCGGGGGTCACATGGGACATAACTGTTCAGTGTGTTTGAAACTGATACTCCACATTCAGCTCAGATTCAAAAGCATCAGTTATGGCCCATGTGCCCTCCCCCCTCAAGTCACTCTCTTGCATTCGTTACTGGTGGATATTTATTTAATTCTGTATGTTCTTTGTATAAACACTTTAATTTTACAACACTGTGGAATATGTTGGTGCTCTAACAATACATGTTAATAATACTATCCAAAGCGTTTACGCTTTAAATGTTTTGGCGACTGTGGTTGGCCAATATGAGCAGATACACTTAAATGAGAAGGAAACCCTGTCGGCACAAAATGCTTCCCCCCCCCGTAGGCCCCCCTGGCCTACCTACGGGTGCATGCGCAGTAGATCAGAAACCGGCAAATGCCTCCTACTGTGCATGCTCCAGAAGAAGCCGCTCAATACAGGAAGAAAACTGCTCGTAAGAAGATGGCAGCTGGAGGGGTAAGTAACAAGTTAGGGGCATTTGCCCTGGGGGGAGGTAGGCCGGGGGGGGAGGAGGGAGTTGGGCCTACGGCGGGAGGCGTCTTGCACCTACAGGGTTTCCTTCTCCTTTAAGTGTTTATGTTTTGTAGTTCTTTTAGTTAACAGACCCTTGTTTAATTACATGAAAGAACTTAAACTATCTGGGCAATCTTCCACAGCTATAATTAACTGAGATGGGCCCAGACAAGGCTGCCCCCCCCCCCTCGCTCTATGCCATTCAGTTCCTGTAATCAGAGATCATTCTGACATGATTTGCTGATGATTACTAACTGACTAACTTTCAAGTTTCTTTACTGGTAACTAGCTGAAGTATCCAGAACATAACACTGAAAACACTGGGGCTCATTTATCAATACTGAGCAAATTTGTCTGTGCTTTTTCAGGCAGCTGCAGGTAGAACAATAAATGCAACAGTTTGATGTTGTCATGGGTAACTGCCCACAGGCAATTTTATAGGGTATAACAAGGCACCTCAGACTCCTGGCCCATGTATAAAAAAAACTCTGTTCAAGTCATAGCATGTTATATAATTACAGAATCTTACAGTAACAGATACATTACACAGTATACTGTATATATATACTGTAGTTGTGTTGCCTAGAAAAAAATATCTATAAATCTATCACACTGACATAATTGTTTTACTTTTTACCCTCTCACTTAGGAAATGATGGATATAGTAAAAGCTATATATGATATGATGGGGAAGTACACCTACCCGGTTGTTAAACAGGATGCTCCTAAACAACACGTAGATGTATTTTTTCAGGTACAGTATATTTAAAGCAATATTATGCAGGTATGAGATGCGTTATCTCTAATGCTGATCCTGGGATTAGAAAAAGTTGTATCTGTAAATGCTGCTATTTGTACAATAAAAATAGATTAATTAGATGCCAGGAGGTTCTTATGTTGAAAACAGAACAGGTGTTTATTTATTCAAGATAAATGACCACAGGTATACTAACGTATGAGGAGCATTAGCATATCACATCAGGGGAGTAGATAGATGGGGCAGATACAGCAAAGGGAAGACAGTTACTCCCATAAGGCATAGTAGTCAAGTGCACATCAATTCCCAAGGCAATACACCTTTAAGTGGTCCAGATCCCATCCACTGGATTAGGGAGGGGAGAGGTTAGGGAGACAAAGCTAAGCCTAACACCCTATCCGCTGTGGTCCCTTCACTAAAGGCATACGGGAAAGCCTTGTGGGAAGCCACTCCCTGCTACTTGATGGAGAATACAGCTGCTCTTGCTATATAATCTGACTTTCTCACTCTCCTAGATAGTCTATAACAAGATATATTCCTGTTATAGCTAACCTCATTCATGGGGTTGCCTGGTCCCCAACTCAATCACCAAAGGGAAAGATCCCTTTGGGGCACTGTCTTTACTGGGGCCTTGGTGATCCCAGGCTCAATGGAAACACCTAGCTGCAAAGACACCAGGAGCTAAAGAGGAAGAGGACATTCCCTGCCCAACACTATAAAGACGTGTGGCAGGAAGTGGTCATTACACCTCTTGGCCAATAACTAGTGGTGTAAAATGTAAATTAAATATATAGGCATCTGCCTAGTAACTAGAGAAATAAAGAAAGGTAGCGTTTAAAGCCATTGGTACATTATATAACCTATGGATCCCTACATATATCACCCCTTCTCCAGCATAAAACAACCACCAACATTATCTAACATTTTCTGTATTATTGAGATATTCATACCTTTAACAACTTTTCTTTGAACTTTGTCTCTTTTACTAATATAAAAAAAACTGGTGGGCAAGATAATCCGATACCAGTTCAGAAATATATTTACATAGTAACAAGTTAGGTTGAAAAAAGACACACATCAAGCTCAAACTTTTAAGTCTGTTTTAACCTGCCTAAATGTTAGTGGATCAAGAGGAAGGCAAAAAAAAAACCATTTGAAGCCTCTCCAATCTGCCTCAGAGGGGGAAATAATTCCTTCCTGACTCTAAAATGGCAATTGGACTAGTCCCTGGATCAACTTATATTATGAACTATATCCCATAACCCTGTATTCCCTCACTTGCTAAACCCATCCAACCCCTTCTTAAAGCTATCTAATGTATCAGCCTGTACCACTGATTCAGGGAGAGAATTCCACATCTTCACTGCTCTCACTGTAAAAAACCCCTTCCGAATATTTAGCTGGACCCTCCTTTCTTCGAATTGGAATAGGTGGCCTTGTGTCACCTTGTATCAGTTATATTGTCCTATGAACAATAATATACAATATAAATCTATTATTGTGAATAGGGTATTACAATATATTTATCAGTAGTTGCATTATCATGCCCACTGGTTTTGTCTTATTCATATGTCACTGTACCTAAAGGGGCAGGGGATTGGTGGTTCATAGTCGCATCTACCCTTGTTCCTCTATAGTGTTTAAACCTTATATGCCCTTTCAATAATAACCCTTTCAAGAACTGTGCTGTTATTCTAGTAGGTTCTTACCAGTTCTTTGTAATGTGGAAGAATGACCTTCTTATGCCATAAATCATTATCCTTTTAATTCAGACAGTACTGTACCGGCTCTTCCTACTGCTGATTGGCATTGCTTGCTTGTTCATAAATTTACATTTATCAACACTAGGGGCCTTATTTATCAAATTTATCATTTATCAAAAACATTTCTGAGTGTGTATATATATATATATATATATATATATATATATATATAT
>CM044436.1:107153557-107179325 GCA_024363595.1 Xenopus borealis
AAAAGCCTTTTATTCACCGCATCCTCCTGAGTCGGGGTGTGCGTGCCAATTGGAAGTTTTTACACAATAGTAAAACCCATGTTCCACTGCGTACTATTCAGTTACATTGAGAAGGAAAAACTACAGCCTGCCAGAAAGCAGTTCCCTCCTAAAGTGCAGGCACAAGTCACATGACCTGGGCAGCTGGGAAATTGACAAAATGGCTATCCCCATGTCAGATTTCAAAAATTAAATATAAAAAAATCTGTCTGCTCTTTTGAGAAATGGATTTCAGTGCAGTAGTCTACTGGAGCACTATTAACTGATGCATTTTGAAAGAAACATGTTTTCCCATGACAGTTTCCCTTTAACTTCAATGTGGTGGGTGGCATACGTCCCTAGATAGTACTATGCCATTTGGTCTACCATAGTCTCCATTAGTTCAAAGATATTTTTGATATTTGATACTGCTGTATTAGTTAATGGTTTTCTTCATTTAATTCTGAAAAATCACTGAGTAAGGTTTTGGTTTATTTTGTTTTTTTATCATTTCTTTCTCTTTTATTTTATATGTTATGTTATCTATTTTCCTTTGGAATCTTTGATTTTAAGTACAGTATATGTGCTAGTTTGCTCAAATCTTTCATAGGTCTTGCAGGTCAGTTGGCTGGCCCCCGGGTGCCTATATTACGAAATATGCTTCTGAATAAAATGCAATGTCATACCTATAGATTTTGTCTTCAAATATATATGGGATTTTTTTGCTTTGTTCTTGCAATATAATTTGCAAAACAATACCCCTAACCTTAAAAAATAAAATAAAATCAGTGATTTTAATTTGAGAACAATTTCAGAATTTTATATTATTCTGAAATGTAATTTGACAAATTATATATATAACTTCTATTATCATCATCATTTATTTATCTGGCAGCAATTCACTTGTGGTTTTACAAGAATGTATATATAAGAATATATAGCATTATATCTACTATTATTTGTGTTCACCATCAAAATTCAGTTTCTATTAAAAAAAAAATGCTTATTCTTACAGATTATTATCTTTATATTACTTATAGGATAGTTCACATTATTATGTTTCGTTTATTGCAGGATGACAACATTATGAGATCCTTGCAACTTTTTGAAAATGTGATATAGCACCATGGAGACACCTGTTATTTATTGTGAATATTATAAACCGAAGCCACAATATCGAAGAACAAATAAAAAGTCCAGTTCTCTTGAACACAAGGGGATTTTAAAGCTCTGCCATTATTTAAGAGTATTTAAGAGTTTTGTATGTATCCTAGTGGGGAAAAGTCTTGAAAATCCCCCTGGTATAAAGGTTAATAAAAACATTACATTTTATATGCTTTTTCATGCATGCCTTTAAAGATCTGCAAAAAAAATTGCTTTTATTTTGAAGAACACTAAATAAATATTTTGCTTGTCTGCTGTAAATGCTTCTGCCATTGTAATCTAATAAAATTGGTTACAAAAGCAAAATGCTGATTAAGTCATTGCTTGCTTAGATATTTTATTGTAATCAGGCAACACAATTTTCTCTATCTTTCCGTAATAATTTTGAAAACAGAAATTTAAAATTTCATTAATAAAATACAATTATTTTACATTTTATTGTAAAATGTTCCCATGATATGTACAGTCATTGTTATCTTCAAAAAGTGTTTTGTTTCATTGTCCTTTGTACTGTATGATTAACAGATATTTTATTTTCAAATAAAGCACAACATAAAGCTTAATTCAAATTGTTTTTGAATGGCATACACAGTAAAATAACTGATGCCCTACACCTTTAAAAGTCAAGGAAAGTCGAAAATAGGGAAAGCCTATAACAAAGCTAGAAATTCTGTATTTTATATGCTAAACAGAAACATGAACTTACTGCACCACAAGCAGTGGTTTATGCTTTCAAAGTTGGTCATAGGGGGCTGTCATCCTGTAACTTTGTTATACATCTTTGCAAGACCAAGACTGTGCACATGCTCAGTGTAATCTGGGCTAAGTTTAGGGATCTTCATAAATTATCAAAATCGCACAAGTCAAATAATATCTGCCAGAAGCCGATACAGCAAGACTGAATAATAATCAGAATATACAGACTGTACTGGATCCTGTGTTGCCATGTAATCTAATGTGGATTTTATAGTTTTTGTATTGTTTAATACAAACTTTCTCCAACTCTCCATAACCAGTGCTGCAGCAAAATATCCTCCAAATAGAATCCCAGTTTATCTGGCTCCATGATCTTTGTCCCTGCAACTGGAGTTGGAAACAGTAAAGGGGATGTAAAGGCAAAAATAAAATCCAATACAAATCTCTACACAATCGCCAACTGATCTACATGGAAACAAAGCTGCTGGAGTTCTGCACAGCTGGGAAGTAAGGCAGGGGCTCCCCCTGCTGTTCATAAGTATTGTTTCACTGAATAGCAGTTACAGGTACTGTCTGACAATTCCTATCCACAGAAGTAAATGAAGGGAGAATTTCACTGCATACAGTCATGTTTCTTATAAAAACAGTACACATTTTTTAACTAAAGTATATTAGAGATAGGTTTCTTTTTCACTGAAGAAAGTAAAAATTGCATTTTATTTTTTTGCCTTTCTGTGCCCTTTAAGATAGATTCTAGAAGGAGAAAACTCAGCAATGGAATGAATGTATTTTTCACAAGAAAATTGTAAAGCATCCTATTGACCTGGCATCCTAGCCCTCAGTTCAGCAGTAAGGGAACTCATACAGAGCAAAAGGATCCATGGTTGTTAAGAGTTTTGGAGTTGATAACATCTGCAATAGATGCATCACCAAGGGCAAAGGCCTATAGGCATCTTTAGCAGGGGAAGATGGTTTTAGACTCTCTTATTTTAGATTATTTGTTGAGACCAAGGAAGCCTTTCTGGGGTCGGGATACAAATCTTGCAGATCATGTGGTAAAAGGCATGTGGTCAAGGAAGGAGGGGTCAATCCTCAAACTTTCAGGAGTTCAGAGCAATTAATGTGGTCTGATTGAAATGAACAAATAGAAGAGGTCCTCTGCACCCATTATCAATATATTCAAGACAGTAAGACACTTTGTGCATACAGCTACCAAAAAATGCCTTACCCTACAAAACAAAACAGGGATTGTTTGTCCATATTTAAGCTGGCCAAATACGTCAATCATCCCATATCTGGCCTGTCCTACTCTCAAATTGCATCTGATTCATTAAGAATTGTATTGCTTCATTATACATTTTACAAAGGGACTAAGTTTTACCTGCAACTTACTTGCTGCTTTCAAAGTAAAACTCCCAAACCTGGTTGCCCTTTTATTAGACAACAGTGGGATCACCGGACTATAGCTTGGAGGGTGGGAGCTACAACAAGGAGCTGGCCACTGCTCTAAATACATATAGACAAATACAAGATAGGACATCTTACACAAGTAAAACTGGAGTTTTACTTTGAAAGCAGCAAGTACAGTAAGTGGCAGGTAAAACGTAGTCCCTTTGTAATATGTATAATGAAGCAACAGAATTCTTAATGAATCAGATGCAATTTGAGAGTAGGACTGGCCAGATATGGGATGATTTTGACGTAGTTGGCCAGCTTAAATATATTGCAATATATGGACAAACAATCCCTGTTTGTTTAAAGGGTAAGGCACAAAGTGTCTTGAATATATTGATAATGGAGGACCTCTTGTATTTGTCTATATGTATTTTTGGTCACAGCTTCATTGCACCCCCTCCTAATGGTTTTAAAATTAGTGGTGAGCACAACTTTCCCTTGTTTTTTATAGCTGATTGAAATGAAGACATCAGAATTATTGAATATTTGTTCACTCAATTTAGTGACAGTGAACCAAGGAACGAGAGTCTAGTACAAATAAATGGAAAAAGCACTCTAGCAGACACACTGATCATGAAATCCTTTTCTTGGGGTGGTGGCAGACTGGGACAAAGCTCCCCTACTTCGGGGGAGAATAATATCTCCCCAAATGCAAGAGTCACTGGCGAGATGGCAGACATTTCTGAAGTCACACAAAGTTGCCTTACAAGAACTTTGGAAATCCAAAGCGATTCATACACCATCCCGTCAGCAATTCACATTTTGCATTTCAGGGATATTGGCCACCCAAAGTAGAGAAGATTTGTCGTTGGTGAACTAATCTCTCTGAATCTTCACATCTGTCCCCACCCTTAAAATTACTGGAAGTTGCATCCCCAAGTATAAGTCTGCTAGTGGATAAGCAGGGTTACCCACAAATAGATCTTAGGGTTTCTCATCAAAACAAGAAACTTTTAAGATTGTGCTCTTTGAGGAAACTTTTTATCTGCTCATCTTTTCTAAGCATGCATACAATGAATAGTACTTGAAAATGTATTCTTCCTTTGTTTGTAAATTATTTAAAAAAATCCATATTTTCCTAATTAATTTTACTGCTCTAAATACTGCTAACAATAATGAAAGAATTGTTTTAGTTTTTCCCTGAAACCACTCTATCTCTCCCTGTGTGAGCATGATAATAAGCTCTGTATAAACTGTGTAAACAAAACCTAGTCTGCGGGCTGTATTAGATTTTGAGATAGGCCCTCTGTATAATAAACCATTCCTTATCAACAGACTTATCTATAGAGATGTTGTTTTACTAGCTTTTCTTCTGCAGTGACTTGGAAGAACAGAGAAGTGGTTTAATTTTCTTCATTAGAGCAAGCAATAAAAAACATATATGCTTTAATTTAAATGACAGGGGGAAAGTTTGTTCAGCACAAGCCCTACCCAACTCATGTGGAAAAGCAAAGTCAACAAAGTAAGCAGGCATGCTGGCAAAGTAGTCTATTATCAAATAATGTATTGGATAAATCACAGTTAAGATTGACATAAAAAGGTGCAGCGTGCTTTGTGATGCCTTAATTCTTCAGTACTACACAGGAACAAAATAAAAATGGATGTTGTGGTGTTTATGCAAATGGCCTGTGGATGTCACTGTGCACAGGACTTGTGCTGTGCATACACAGGACTTTCTGTACAGCTTGAAAGGGAAAGTAAGGAGTTACTGTTGTTGTGTAAGGACTGTATGAGCCTGTTAATAAAGCACTGTTATACTCTCCTCATCTTCGGCTACCAAACATAACAAATGGCGACAAGGATGTCTCTTCTACCTCTGCCGCAGCCTGCAGCTTTTCCTCCAAACCTTGGTGAGCTAACCATACCTTTTACTGCTTGGATTCGTATGTTTGAAATTTACACTATTGCTGCTGACGAAGGGGAGATTTCTGCTGCTAGAAAGTGTGCTTTACCTATTCACTGCCTGGGAGCAGAGGGACAGCGTATTCTATACATTACCATTACCTGATGAAGCTTTGAGAGAACTGATGTTACCTGTGAGTTTGGGAATCTAACAGATAAAATGCTAAGAGACCAAATAGTGGAAAACAAACTCACATTGCATTAGAGAGAGACTGCTCCTAGAGCAATATTTAACCCTTGCAAAGGCTATTACAGTTGCTAGCCAAATTTAAAAAGCAGTGGCAGACAGGGCCGGGCCAAGGTACTTTGGCACCCTAGGCAAGGGGTTCAATCAGCGCCCCCCCACCCAATTCTGTATGACCATTTCCCACCTATTCACTTTTTCTGGAATAAAGAAACCGTATAACACATTAATGAATCAAACTGTACATGTGCCTGCCAGCAGCACCCAAAAAATTGCCCCTAATCTGTACCTGTGTCAGCATGCAGCCAAAATATTGTCCCCAATCTGTACCTGTGCCAGCAAGCCAAAATATTGCCCCAAATCTATACCTGTGCCACCAGCATTGTCCCTAAGTCTGTTCCTGTGCCACCAGCCATTGCACCCAAGTCTGTACCTGTGCCACCAACCATTGCCCCCTATGTCTCTACTTGTGCCACCAGCTGGTCCCCTAAGTCTGTACCTGTGCCACAAGTCTGTACCAGCCATTGCCCCCCAAGTCTGTACCTGTACCATCAGCCATTGCCAGAGCATCAGCAAAAATATTGCCCCAGATCTGTGCCAGGTAAAGGGCAAGTAAGAGGGAGATGGGGACTGAAGTAGAGCAGAACACTTCTGCTGGAGACAGGGGTGAAGTTAAAACTTAAAGAAATAAAAAAAAATGATTTCCCTTCTAAAGTGCGCCCCCCCTAAGACTGCGCCCTAGGCGGCCGCCTACTCTGCCTACCCCTAGTTCCAACCCTGGTGGCAGAGGCTAAAACTCTCAGTCAGGGAACTGCTGGGAATGTACAGACTGTGAATCCAGCACTGTGGCCTAATTATGCACAGTCACAAGCAAAATACAGTGCTAAGGAAAGGGATTCACTGCAAAACCATTCAGCAAATACAAATAAAAAGTACTGCTTTCACTGTGGTTCAACACAACACACTGCCAATATACTACACGTCCTGCAAAAGCTATACAGTGTTGCAAATGCAACAAGGTACTGTAGGTCATTTGGCTAAGGTCTGGCATAGTTCTGCTAAATATGTTCATGAAGTCACTACTCCACATGTCACAGTATTAAGTGTGGTTAAAGCTGGTATGTTTATTCTAGACAAGTTTATATGCACTGTAAATGTCAATACTGCTTCTGCTGACAAAGGACACTCCATTAACCTGATGCTTGATACAGGTTCAGCTGTTTCTACACTACCATAGGATATTTTCTTGAAATACTTTACAAACAATCCCTGTTCTTTGTTGCTTGCCAGTGACTGTAAAATTCAAATACTGCAAAATTTGACTTTTACATAGTGAATAAGGGTACTGCTATACTTGGAAGGGATCTCTTTGTTGCATTAAACCTACAATCAGTGGTTGGTCTCATTACTACAACTCCAGTGCCTGCCACACAGCCTGTGTCTAAAATTTTACCACAAAGCAACACTTAAGACGATTGCCCTACTCTATAAGCGAGGCTGCCTCACAGGATCTACATAATTACAGAACATGCAATGCAACAACCCAAGCATCTCCATTTGAATTATTACATGGCAGACAGATGAGCACTAAGTTACATGTTGCAGACATCAAACTTCCACTAAATACTATTCCTACAAAATCATCTACTGCGGACATTGTCAAACGTGAACAAGCCAAATGCAAGGCTTATACTGACAGAAAACATGGTGCAAGAGAAGTACACTTTCAGCCTGGATCTTTAGTCAGAATTAAGAAACCAGGAATACTGAAGTAAGAACAATCTAAATTTACTACACCACTTAAAGTGAGACGCCAGCGAGGACCATACACATATGAACTGTCTGATAGAAGCATATGGAATGCAAGTCGTCTTGCTCCTGCTAGATATGACTTTGGAGAAGCTCCATTTGACAAAAGACATTTTCCTACTCCTGATGCCAACTGCAATAGGCCTGAAGAAAATGAACCTATAAGGCATACTGACAGAATCAGAAAACTACCTGCATGGACCAAGGACTATGTGATGTGAAGAATGTATATATTGCTTTAAGATGCGTACTGTTTCATTGTTATTATTTATTACATTTCCCAAAATACTTTCCTACTAAAGGAGGAATATGTGTTGTTTGTACAAATGCCCTGCAGAGGTCACTGTGCACATGAGTTATGCTGTGTATACACAGTACTGTCTATACTGTTTAAGAAGGATAGAGTTGATGTAGGCATGAGCCTGTTAATAAAGCACTGTTATACTCAACAAATGGTTGGGGTAACAGGCCAAGTCAAACATGCCAGAACCAAATCAGAATCAAAAAGAGTAGTGAAAACGGACAATAATCAGAACAGGCATCAGACAGGACTAGAATCAGGGACAGGCATTGTCAGCAACAACAGGAATACACAGAAGAATTGCATCCAGGAAAATACCTTTATGTTGGGCAATGATTTCTTCATTGAAAGCACTTCAAATATTTGAATTTTGCACTGTACACTTTGTTGTCACGTTCGGGAAAACTGAAAACTGCGGAGCGCGCGAAACCCAGAAGAAGCAACAAGGGGACAGATGTGGTGGGCATCCGCTCTGCACCAGGCAAGTTTCTCACATCTATTTTAAGTATTTGATAAATGTTACAGTGCTTTGAATGTTCTCCATAAATTTTAAACTAATTAAAAAAACATTCCTGCTTTACCTGGTCCATAGTCATTTCTGAAACATTGCTGATGTGTACATGTCAGATTTTTCCATTTCCTCTAAATAATTAATGTAAAAATTTATATTTTTCTTACTCTGCATACAAATTCAGATTTTTAAATTTGAAGTTTATGTAAAATGTAGATTTGGAGGGGGTGCACAATTGGATTTAGAATTTTTTTATGACATAAGTATTGATTGAGTTTTGAATAATGAAAGGTGGAACAAACAATGAGATTAAAAAAGTGTGAAGTAAAAGTAATGATAGAAAAGGGAGTGTATCCATTTACTAGGTCATGATTTATATTTTATTCAAGGTGCTTGCATAACCAGTAAGCTCCAAATAACTGGAAGGCCATCTCTCATAGGCTTCATTTTAACAAGATAATTAAATAATTTTTTTCTAATGTCTTTGTGTTTTTAGGCTTGAACATAGCATTTCCTCACATTTGTGGGAGATGATCCATAATGAGGGGATTTTTTTGTCTTTGCAATTTGATAATTAGCTTGCTTTTTTTTTACAAAAAAAGTATGGGTTGCAGATTCTCTATTGGGGTGATGTTGGTTGAAGGTTATAGCGATCAGTCGGGATTAGTTTATACAGCACTCAATGTTAATGTAAATCTACCCAAAAACATAATGAAATAAAATGTAATTCCAATAAATTTTCAGAAATAAATGTGATAATCAGTATGAGTGAATGGTAAATAGAATTGCAATTGAAATCAGTATATTTCTTATGGTTTTAATTCTCATCATTCCTGGCCCTGTCAACCAGCTATCTGATTAATGTGGAGGAGACCTGACTCCTATTAGCAGGGTCAGAACTTGGGGTAGCCATGTGCCTAGGGTTTAATGGCGGTGGGACACTAGGCACATAACTGTTTTGTCTATCTACCCCGTGTTCGAGTCCTGGGTGAGGCAATCGGAGGTCCTTTGTACAGGCACATTTTACCACTCTCCTGCTCACCCAAACATCATATATGCACTGATAAAGTTAGAAATTTTGTTTTACATTGTATACTTATTTTATATACAGATGAGATGACAATAAATCAGACTTGACTAGTTTAAATTTACAATTATAATAATTAAATAATAAACATGTTAATGTTTAATATAACGTGTAGCAGAAAGACATTTTCCAGTGTAAAGTCGGATCAGATTAAGTCGAATGGAGTCTTTTGTTAATTTTTTTACACCCAAAGTTAATGTATTACAATGAGAAAAAAAAATGTCTTTCTGACACCATCTGTTTTTATCTTGTTGCATGAAGATGAAGCATTCACATCCAACAGTCGCAGGGCCAATACAGACCCACTCCCCCGATCGGCTGCCTCTAAAGTAAAGAATATGCTAAGTATGTGGCATCGCAACTGCGTGGGGTGTCAGGTCTGGAGTTTGGAAGCCAGGAGGGGGCCCCTGGTGACTGCCAGGATGCCCCTTGATGTTGCAGCCCCGGTGGGCCCCCACTGCTTCAGTCCTACCCTGGTCATGGTGTGTCAGTTGGGAAATATTACTTGTAGTTTTTGCATCACATTTTTGTATCAGTCCTTTTATAGTTTGACCCATGTGACTACATCCAACTTGATAGATGAGTTTTGTTGATCTAACACCATTTGACAAAAGCGCTCACGGAGTTCCGCCATTAGGGATTTCTAATACAACAAATAAACTTTTTTTTTCATTTCAGTAGAATAGTCAGAATTTATTTTAAACACAATTCTTCTTTGTTTCAATGTTTATAAGGTCCCTCTATGAGTTTAAAGGCACACTTCACAAAGAAAGTTCAAAATTAAAACTTTTATGAAAATTGTAGCACAGTATTACTCACTTTCCTTGTTAATACAGCTTGGTTCAATCAGTTCTTCTCACAGGTTTCAGTTACCCAGTACCGCTGTAACTCACCACCGGACTTGCGAACCCAGCCAAGGAATTTTCTGTTGCACCAGCTACTGGTCAAGTAGTGCGTCGTACCTATGACCCTCCACTTCGCCCCAGCTAGGAATTTCTGCTGTGCCACCTTCAGCCAGCTTGACACCTTGCTGGAGCCTCTTCTAACCTTTCCAGTTAGGAATTTTTTTCCCCTTGCCTGTCTACACTGTCCCTTTTCTCACACTTCACCATACCTGTGGTAGAACCAAGGCTACTAAGCCACTTTCTCCTTGCTGAGGTGCCAGCTACCAATACTAACTAGCCCTGTCTGGCTAAGGCACACAGTGCCTGTACTTAGGTGACCTAACTGTCTATACCTGCAGGAAGTGAAGACCACACGCTGGCCAGAACCCCTCCTTTTATACCTTCCACCACCTGTCTCACTGAAGGGGAGTACTACAGACAAACTATGTTCCTTTTCTGCCACCTAGCGGCTGTTTACCAAATTAATCTACTCTCATTTTCAAATACAATTCAAAACTTCCCATGCACACACAATCAGTCATCATACAACATTAAATCAACTTTTAGCATACATTACAATTCACTCCCTTACATGTATAATATTAAAGGGGACCCGTCACCCAAAAGAAATATTCAAAATCCTATTTTATCGCATTAGTCAAGCAAAATCTACTCTATATAAATACTTTAATTCTTGTTTCCTTCAGTCTGTGAATTCATAATTATAACAAGCAGACATGAGCCATTTTGAGGACACTGATATTAAGGCAAGCATTATATCATCTCAGAATCTTGTTTGTGCACCAGAATGGGGAACCAATGTCCATCCCCATGTCCTGGCTACACAATTAAACAGTGAAGAGAATGGGGGAAAGTGTGGAGAGCAGTGACATTTAGGAAGTGCTGAATGGAAAGTGAAAGTTATTATCTGCCCTGCCTCTATGCCACGGGCATAGAGGAGGGGCAGACAATATTTGATTGACAGCTGATATTTTTAAATGAGCTTACAGCAGCTATGAATGCTTTAAAAAAAATAGAAATTGAATTTCATGTTTAATTTGAAAAGGACTTTTATTATACAGATTTTTGTGTCTGGGTGACAGGTCCACTTTAAATACTACTCTACGTGTCTTTTGGTGAAGGAGAATCAATGGGTTTGCCCATCTCTAGGATTCCCCTTAAAGGAGACATTTAGTTACATAGTTACATAGTTAGTTAAATAGTTAAATTGGGTTGAAAAAAGACAAAATCCATCAAGTTCAACCCCTCCAAATTAAAACCCAGCATACACACACACACCTCCACACTTTCACACAAACCATATGCCCATAGCTATACTAACTGTAGAGTTTAGTATCAAAATAGCCTTTGATATTATGTCTGTCCAAAAAATCATCCAAGCCCCTTTTAAAAGCATCAACAGAATCAGCATCACAACATCACCCGGCAGTGCATTCCACAACCTCACTGTCCTCACTGTGAAGAACCACCTACGCTGCTTCAAATGAAAGTCCTTTTCTTCTAGTCTGAAGGGGTGGCCTCTGGTGATCCTCTTTATGGGTAAAAAGCTCCCCTGATAGTTGTCTATAATGTCCTCCAATGTATTTGTAAAGTGTAATCATGTCCCCTCGCAAGCGTCAGTCTTGTAGGCAATATAGGGCGCTGGATTCACATTGGGCCAAAAATTGTTATTTTCTTTAAAAAGGGCACCTTTATTTAAGCTCCCTATAAATCTGTTATGGTCCCTGTCCGAGTTTCAAATGAAGGGTTGGGCGTGTCCTAATGGTCCCTGCCAGAAGCACAGTAGAAGTTGCCAATCACAGCCCTGCGTTCACATAAGCAAAGACAGGCTTCAGTTCCCTATCAGGTCAGCCTAGCTGGTGATATCCAGCAAATCCTTAATGCATAATTAGAGCATATGTTTTACACTTTTGGGAGTGCATTACTATACCTTGTTTTTTTCTCCACATTTTACTATATAATTCAGAAAGCCTCAAGCAGTATGTATGATATCGATCTAAAATATTCAAATGCAGATACACAACAAGGCAAAGAATAAATCATACTTGGCATGAAAGTGCAAGGCATTAACTCCATTATCATAAATTTGATGGGCAGCATTGGTGCAGCCAGTCAAAGGCTTTAAGAGTTTGGGCATGAAATTTGGGGTCACGCTGATAAACTCAACTTCACATCTACCATTCATAGATAGAGTAACCTTAAAATGCTCTACAAATCCTGTTGCATGCTCTGATTTTGGTCTCTTCAGTTACAAAGGTAAGAAAACGAACCCAGCAGACATTATTAATATTGTATTTGTAATCATTTTCTCTATTAGAAACTAGTGACAAATGTAGCATTAATATATTTCCCTTCACATAAAGAAAAAGACTTACGTTATTCTGTTCTTTAACATTTGCAACTCTTCTTACCCATCATTGCTCACACAACAATATGCTCACACTGAGGTATGGAGCTATGAGACTGATATTATTCATTAATATGATTTAAAGGAACCTTCAGCTAGCGACTTTGCTTTGTTTTTTTTGTAATACGCTCATGCTTAAAGGAGACAACATGGCAGCAATAACTGGATTTTCAGAGTCTCATGAAAGAATATAATAAGTATCTGAGGCTGAAGTTTAATGGTATTGACTTACATGTTTTTATTAATATCTACAATAATCAATACAGCAGTAAAAATAGATATCTGATTTTATTGCTAATCACCCCGCTGGTATGTAAGATACATAAAAGAGAAAGAGTAAAATGATCAGGCTGTCCAAGAAACAAGCACCTGAGGGGGAGGGGGGGGGCATTCCCCTGTCATAGACCAGTCCAGAACTTTTTATATGGTGCTTTAGGTCTGGCACTCATCGAATGGTTAAATAATGCCTATTTAATACCTACTTTAATGTACAGATGAAGGGTATCAGGTTTCTGGACCCATTAGCTTTTCTGCCCTTACATGATTTATACATATTTTAAATGTATTGTTTTATGAACTTGTTGGGAAATCTTTTAAAGATTCTTCCCAATTAATTGAAATAGGACTAAACTGGATTACTGGTTTAATGTCTCCATCTAGTGGTCATTACTAGAAGGAAAGCTTTTGAAGCATCAAACTGGTGGCTGTTGTGTTGGTTGAAGAAGTATTACCAGCATATTACCTTAACTGTTTGCAGCATATTTAATTTGGTTTGTTTTACGTGTTAGAACAGTCTCCTTGATATTAAATTTAATGTATGCTGCAACATTCCCCAGGTTGTTTTGTATGTAAGTGTATATCTGTCCTTTGTGAGTATACTCTAGTCATCGGTGCATTTTCTGCCTTCTTTTTTATACTAGATGTGTCTCTCCTGCTGTTTCTCTTTTTATCACTGTATAGTCCTCCTACTGTTTGTTTTATTTGGGATGATTGTCCCTCCTGCTGTCTCCTTTTTTAATGAGCCAATTAATCTTGTGCTGTGTGATGCGTTTTTCATGCATTGGGCCTCTGCTGACGATTTCTTTTTGTTTGTTTTGTTCTTGCTGGCCTCTCTTCATTCTGCATATTGTTATCTCATTGGGGCTCATTGACGAGAGTGCAAAGCCCTCAAATAAAAGGCAATTGTATGCACTTTTAATGCAATTCCCTTGCACCTGTACACAAACATAAACACATTGCATGAGAACCAATAAACCCATTCTGATGAATTTTGTGCAGCTGCACACAAACCACAAAACGTATACACTACTACAGCGGTGGATACGGATTACGTAAAATATATTATGGCTGCTTGAAAAAAGTCACTCAGGTGCTTTTTCTGGAGAGGGTAATATTATGGATATTTAGACAGAATGTGAACAAGCTCACACAGCTAGATGGCAGTTGTTTACAGTAGATTACTAGCCAGCAAACTTACTATCCACTGTCCCTGAAATCACTAACAGGCAGCTCTCTCCCTACACTATCTCTTCAGCACACACAGGCAGAGTGAAAAAACGCTGCAGGGCTTTGGTTTTTATAGGGAAGGGGAGTGGTCCAGGGGGTGTGGGGGTGGTCCAGGAGGGAGAGCTTACTGATTGGCTGCCATGTATCTGCTGGTCTGGGGGAGAAATGGCAAAATAAAAGCGCCAACTAAGGCGAACCCAAATTGGCGAACGTCGTGCGACGTTCGCGAACTTCCGGCGAGTGCAAACACCCGATGTTCACGCGAACAAGTTCACCGGCAAACAGTTCGCGCCATCCCTATTCCTAGAGTGACTATAACACAAGCTTTTACCACTAAATAAGCCAAAGACTGTAATCTGCTCAGACCCACTCCTGTACCCACCTCCCCCCACAGTGGGATCCAGAAAGAGAACCCTCAGCAGGGTTGCCAGATTGGCTACTAATTTCAGGCCCAGGTGGGTTTCCAAAGTATAAACTAGTCAAGGTACGGATTTGGGCTACATTTTGGAGCCTTAGGCAGGTTTGTACTTTTTCCCCCTAGTGTACCATCCCAGTTCATGTTGGGCAAAATTATTTTTATCTAGCAAATGCCTTCAGCCTAGGTTACTATGAGACTACAATACCCAGAATGCAATTGCAGTAGTGTAGAAATTTCTATTTGCTACAGTTCTAGTCTATCAGCAGTGGCATAATTAACAGCCCCGCAGACCCTGCAATGAGGGGGGCCAAAGTCTTGAAGGGCCCCGCCACTGCGTAAGGATGGAGCGAACAGTTTAGTTGGACTTCTCTGCACTCCCTCCAGCTCAATTTCATCCCTCCTAAGTCCAAAACTGCACTGCATACTCCAGATGAGGTCTTACTAGGGATCTATAAAGAGGCATAATTATGTTTTCATCCCTTGAGTTTATGCCCTTTTTTATGCAAGACAGAACCCTATTTGCTTTAGTAGCTACAGAATGACACTGCCCAGAATTAGACAACTTGTTATTCATAAAAAAAAAACAAGATCCTTCTCACTTAAGGAAACTCCCAACACACTGCCATTTAGTGTATAACTTGCATTTATATTATTTTTGTCAAAGTGCATAAAGTTTCCCAACTTAGACAAATCACTCTGCAAAGTGGCAGCATCCTGCAAGGAACCTATAGCTCTGCACAATTTAGTATCATCTGCAAAAATAGAAACCGTACTTTCAATGCCCACATCCATGTCATCAATAAACAAGTTGAAAAGCAAGGGACCCAGTACAGAGCCCTGCGGTACCCCACTAACAACACTGGTCCAATTAGAAAATGTTCCATTTACCACCACTCTTTGTAGTCTATCTTTTAGCCAGTTATCCAGTTACAAATACTATGTTCCAGGCCAACATTCCTTAATTTAACCAGTAACCTTCTGTGTGGCACTTTATTGAATTCTTTAACAAAGTCTAAGTAAATCACATCCACAGCCACCCCATAATCGAGGTCCCTGCTTACCTTCTCATAAAAGGAAGTTAAGTTAGTCTGGCAAGATCTATTATCCATAAAACCATGCTGCCACAAACTCATAGTATTGTTATTTGCTATGAAGTCCAGTATCCTATCCTTTATTAATCCTTCGAAAAGCTTTCCTACCACCAACGTCAGACTAACTGGCCTATAGTTCGGAGGCTGATAACGAAATCCCTTTTTGAATAGCGGCACCACATGATCAATTCGCCAGTCTCTCGGCACCATGCCAGACCTCAATGAATCCTGAAAAATTAAGTAGAGAGGTTTGGCAATCACAGAGCTCAGCTCGCTAAGTACCCTGGGATGAATCCCATTTGGCCCTGGACCTTTGTTTATCTTAAAATGTTCTACTCTCATTTGAATTTCATCATGTATGAACCATGCATCATTAGATGTGTTATGAGAATTGGGACTATTAATAAGGAAACCTTCATTAGCTTGTTCCTCATTTGTGTAGACAGACAAAAAGTATGCATTCAGAATCTGAGCTTTTTGCTTGTTCTCATCAACCAGCTGACCCTCTCTGATAATAAATGTCCCACCCCTTTCGGTTTCATTTTTTTTAATATTAATATATTTAAAAAATAATTTTGGATTCTTTTTACTGCTTATTGCTATATCCTTTTCCACATCAATTTTAGCTTGATTTTTGCATGATTTATTGGCCTCCGTGTACCTTATAAATGATTTGGCTATCCCAGCTAACTTGAAAGCCTTAAACGCATGTCTTTTCTTACCCACTTCAAGACCAACACTTCTATTTACATTACAAAAGTATATAGGTATTATTAGTTATTACAAGATCCAAAATTATTCCTAGTAGGTTCTTGAACAAGCTGGGATAAAAAGTTGTCATTTAGCATATTTACAAACCTACTAGCTTTATCTGTCCCCATTGCCCCCGTCAATCTCAGGATAATTGAAGTCACCCATAATAATAACTTGACCTAGTTGTGAAGCCACTTCTATTTGTAAAAGTAGCTGGGCTTCATACTCGTCACTTATATATAAAATTTTCTTTGTAACCTTTTGCCACTCAAAATCTCTTGTCTGTACTACAGTCTGCAGCCCACTGTATCTGGTATGTGAAAATGACACGTAAGTCTGGCAACCCTGGCCCTGAGCAATAGCTGCCTGGGTAAATCAAAGGACCACTTAGGTGTCCAAATACAGAAAGTACCAGATTTAATGCACCTAAACTTCAAAGTTATTACAAAGCTTACCTGTTATCTGCCAAGTAACCTGTGCCTTTTCTCCTTATTTAGCTTGAATGTCTCCCCCCATATCTACACAGCAGCTTGTTTATATAAACAATCGTAGTCTTTCTAAAGCACACAAACATTTACAAGTGCAGGGCAATTACTTTAAAGTACATTAATTATCTGTGGATACTGTTCCTTTAGGCTAAGGCCAGACGGGGAGATTCGGGGGCATTTTGTCGCCTGGCGACTTCTCGCCGCGACTTGTAGCCCCCGAACCTCCCCGAATAGCCACTTACCCAAGCGCACCGGCGTTGCTTGAAAACGCCGGCACGTATCCACACGGAGCGGCGCACTTTTTGAAATTGCTCCAAATTGCCTCGCCGGGCAATTTGGAACAATTTCAAAAAGCGTGCCGCTCCGTGTGGATACGCGCCGGCGTTTTCAAGCAACGCCGGTGCAAGTTGCGGCGAGAAGTCGCCAGGCGACAAAATGCCCCCGAATCTCCCCGTCTGGCCTAGCCCTTAAGCACTTATATTTTTTTATCTGTGTCTTTATATTATGAAAAATATTTTTTAAAATGTTATGTATTCCAGTGAAAGAACAAAATATTTTTTAGACAAACTTTTTGTAGCAAATGCAAACTTCTTTTGACAATGACAGGTTTAAATGCACCTTGTTGACATTTAACAATCAAACTAAATGAAGTGAAATGCACTTGCTTATTCAGTATGCTGTCATATCCATGTCCTACAAATATCACTGTGTTACATACTGGTGGCCTTGCCAGTACTTAAATGAAAGAATTAAAGCTATTTCCATAAATTGGGCAGCTGGTATGAATATTGCACTCATAAATGATTCCCTGCATCTTTAATGAGTGCCAGTATGCTCAAAGACAGATAGCCTTGCAAAGGAAGTTTCAATTTGGGCAAACAAATTAGGAAGAATTTTCCATTTTTTGCTGTTCCTTTGTTTGCATTTGCTTTGTGGTGGGGTTGGGGGTAATTTCTCAAAGTATACCACCCTTATATTTGGTACAACATTAGTATTCAGGCTGATTGCAGTCACTTTCATTATCAGCTCACAGAACCAATAAATATAAATTCAGATAATAAATGGTGGCTTTGTTAAATGTTCCTCTCATTCATACATTTTTAACTGAATTAGAACACCAAGGCTGTCAATAATGCAATGAGCTTAATCCCGTAGAAATAAAATACAGATCAGTTATACACACATTTAATTAGTGCAACCCTACTTACCAGCAGACTTTCGAATGAAGAATAAGATGGATTTCCTTTTCCCCTAGATAAGCCTATTGAAATAGCAGTAAGTCTCGCAAGTGGCAAGCATCGATGCAGTTTCAGAAGAGAATATAGTGAGTAATTAAAAAGAAAATATTTTTTTAAGTATTATGACTAAATTAAATTCTATGTATGGAAAGGGATAAATGTGTTTTTTTAATGCAAGGGCAATACTGATTTCTGGCTGAAAGAAGAGCAATCCTGCTGTCTTCCAGTAAACTGGCTATTGGTTCAGATGCAGATATATTTCATCTTGTGCCTTCTTCCAATTAATCTGTTCAGATGCAGATATATTTCATCTTGTGCCTTCTTCCAATTAATCTGTTATTTGATGAGTTTTTAGCAGGCATTTGACTCATGGAGGACAGTAAGAATGTATTATTGTGGGTAAACAGGATGAACATATTACCTGCTTCTGACTACTAGTCTTTGTATGCTATTAGTATTGTCTGAACTCTGAAGGGGATATATAGCAAATAGTGGTGGGTGAATCTGACCCGTTTTGCTTCCCAGAAAACTTTGTGGAATGGCAAAGTCAGCGGTCATCAAAATTATTGGAACGCATGACAATTTTGATGCGAGTAACAATTTTTTACGTGCTACTATTTTGCCCAAATGCATTCAAGACAATGGGCGTCCGCATTATCTTGACGCACAACTATTTTTATGTGTGCCCATTTTGATACTGCAAATTTTTCAAAGTTTTTCAAAGTGAAAGAGGAAACGCAAAATCCATGCCTGGCAAATTTAGTCATCCATCACTAATAACTAAACTAATGCTAAAACTTCAATATTGTACAAAGTTCTGTACAGTTCTAAAATAATTAATTTACATATCAGTATTCTTTTCTTTGCAACCTACTCTTTATGCAAGCATTAGAGTAAGATTTTGATGAATATTAGTGTGTGCCCCCTTTGCCTAGACAATGAAATCAAGCCAACTGTCTTTTAAAATAATTAACTCAGACACAAAGCTGCATGAAGATATACAGATTGCTGAAGGGTTTGGGAAGATTTATTGAATTATTTTAGTGGTAGTTATAATGGCATACTAGTCATAAGGTGCAGGACAAGACAATGCTCCTTCAGAGGAGGACACTTAGAAATGCTAGTAATAAGGATTACTATCGCTTCTGGTGAAAAATATACAGAGGTTGCCTTATTTGGTGCCTTGAACATGGCTTCTTACTGCTAGCTAGTGATGGGCGAATTTATTCGCCAGGGGCGAATTTGCGGCGAATTCCCGCGATTCGCCGCTGGCGAATAAATTCGCGAAACTGGCAAAAAAATCGCCAAAAAAAATTAGCCGCGCAAAAACGAGTCGCGCGTCGTTTTTGACGCGACGCGCCGAAAACGACGCGACGCGCGCCGAAAATGACGCGACGCGTGTCAAAAACGACGCGCGACTCGTTTCGCGAATCGGCGAAAAATTCGCGAATTTCTCTGGAAATTCGCGAATTTTTCGGCGAAGTGAAACGCGCCCGTTTCGCCCATCACTACTGCTAGCTATTCATTTGGTTAATTCCCTCTCTAGGATGACAACCAAGTAACATAATCATTGCCCAAGAAGAGTTAGAGAATGAGCTCATGTTCTTGTGTTGTACTCCTTAATAATGAGATTCTGGATTTTGCAACAGCAACTTATTTATTAAAATACAGTGCATGAACCAAGCATAGCTCTCTGACTGAACAGCTCAGTCTCCTTTTTTCCTTGATTGTCCTCTGGCCAGTAAGCATCCACTGGTAGATGCTGCTCCATGTGAATCAAATGATTGTCCTGTGGCTCCTCTGACTGATTACAATGCTGACCATTTATATACTGTACCTTTCACCTTCTCTGAAAAAAAACCTGAATGCTAGGAATGCAGCAACCAACTCAAAATTGATCCCTGGACCTCTCTCATTGACTTAAACAGCAATTTGCAGGTATTAGGTGGTGAATAGTCGAATTTGAGTTCTTAAAGGGTCAGAGTATGAGAAATCTCAAAACTTTAATTTGAATTTTTTTAAAAAACTCAAATAGAATTTGAATCACTCCCTCAAAAATTTTAATTTGTAATTGGACCTTTTGTAAATCAGTCCCATAGTGTTTTCTGGGGTTTTACCATTTAAGGTATTTTTTGACAAAACACAGGTAATACTGTCAATACTGTATATGTACAAATATGCAGTGGTAAGATTAATTTAAATACTTAATCTGCATTGATTGTTCTAAGACACTTTATTAAAAGAATATGCCACATGTACGCAGTATAAACATATAAAATAATTCCCTGACCAATAAAAACAGAGGACAATTACCTGAGGCTTGCTTGCTTTGTATTTCATACAAATGTTGTCTCCTTTATTTTGAAGATTTGCATACCTTCTTCCTTGCTTGTACTTTCTTGGGTGTCTTTTTGGAAATGCATGTCTTCAGTTCCTGCAAGAACATGTTTTGGTAAGAGATTTAAATTGCAAGTCTTGGTAAGAGATTTCATTGCTCATTTCTCTGAACACATGACACAGCAAAAACTATTTAACCCAAGTTTTCAAACAAATTTTAGAAATTTTATTTGTTCTACTAAATCATACATCCCTGGTGGGTGGTTGCATTTAACTATTGAACTTAAACATCCTTCAAATTGAGAATAGCAAGTCTCCTGACATTATTTTTTTCTATTATTGTGTTAATCCTCAGCAATTTTACCATCACGAGGAGACCTATTTACTAAACTCAGAAAAAAATTTGATCCAGTAATAAAATGGCAACAAAATGCACTCAAATCATTTTTCCCTCTAGTTTTTAGAGGAAGTGAGATTAGCTGTCTTTGTTATGAATTATTTTAAAAATATATCATTGCATATGTCCTAATTACTCATTTCATTATTTGTTTCTAGGGGTTACAACTGTTTTAGCTATGACCACCATTTTGATGGGTTCTCGATTAAATTTTCCAACCACTAACTGCACCATAAAAGCTATTGATATTTATCGTGGACTCTGCTTTAGTTTTGTTTTTGGTGCCTTATTGGAATATGCATTTGCCCATTATTGCTTTAAATTTAATTATATAGTCAACAAGGAAGAAGTAAAGGTACTATTAAAGTAACTGGATAGTTACATATTTCATCGTAAAGTAAAAAATCTATTCTTTTATCATTTACTCTATGAATGTTTTGACTGATGTTTTGTCAAGAGGGCCTAGGTGGCAAAAACCCTTTTTATTAACACCCCAAAACTATTTTACACATTTTAAGACATTATTATTCATTGAAAGAATTTTAAAATGATGTCTCCTCAGTTTTAATAACCTGTGAGTCTAAGTCACTTAATGGAAAAGAGCATCAGACTGAGCATGAAACACATATAACCTTTGGGAATGTTTGTAAAAATGTTTTTCCAATAAAAATATGTTTTTACTGTGGATTCCCTTGAGTTGCCGAAAAGCTGATATCTTTGCTTACTGTGGTTTCCTACTTCACCCCAAAAACATAATGTTAGGTTAGGTCAGGTCTCCTGATAAAGTAGACCATGTCTGTGAATGTGATTTATATTTTAAACTCTGATGGGGCAGGTACTGAGGGCAATGATGTATATAATCTCTATAAGGTACTGTGGAATAGGCAGGACATATATAAAGTATAATAATAGCAATCATTTTTGCAACGCACCAAATAAAAATGGGAACATGGAGTAGTATTTTTATATCAAAGGTTAATGATGGTTTGACATTCTGCTGCCCCTTGTTTTCTGCTTTGACTCAATTTAAGATTTGATTTCATTCGGCCTCCCCCATCGCTCATGACTTCAGCCGGAAGTTTTGTTTCTGAGGTTCTGATGATTCTTCCACTTCTGGTCAATGAAGAGTCTGCCATCATGCTATAACAAAAAGCTAACAATAAACTTGTCCCAAGCCGTAGGGGAGGCTAATTCTCTTAACTGACAAGTCCCTGGTAATAGCAGTTTACCATAATTGTTTTATGCAATAGGACTAGATTATCTCAGTTATCTCACAGTTGGCTGGTGGCTGTGGAATGCTGGATTGAGGTAATGGGTTGAGCTGGGTAATGAGAATAAAAATAGATAAATTAAGTCTTAAAGGAGGTTTGAGATTGGGTTGAGGGTAGGGCAAGGAATTTCCAATGCTTGACCTTTTTAGTAAACACACGGGGGGTCATTTATAAAGTGCGCGCAGCGCATAATTGTTCGCAAATGGTAGTTTTGCCCATGCTTTTTCCTGAACGCTACAATATTGCACTACTGTGCCTGTCTTTCCGGTTTTTGCGAATTCGCATAGTGAATGAATTTTCGCGAAACAATTCGCAAACAAGATGGGTCTTTGCGTGAGTACAGGCACATTGCGGGGTTGTTTTGCGTGAAAATAGCGTTAAAAGTAACTTAAATTCGCAATTTGCGAAACAGTTTTGCGAATATATTCTCCGCCACCAAAGTTGTGGAGCAGAGTGTTCGCAATTTGTGATTTTTGGCCTATTTAAAAAACTCCTATAGACATTCGCAATGTGAAAAACAAATTCGCAAATCTGTTTTGCGAATTTTCACACTCTTATTCAGCTTTATAAATATACCCAGGCGCAGGGCAAATATATTCACTCTGCGAACCAATCTGCCCTGCGCAAAGTTTATAAATGACCCCCAATGTCTGCATAGAATCATGTGTCTCAAAGGAGGTTATCAGTCAAACCAATTGTGAATTGTCTTGTGAATTTAAGAGGGACCTTTGATTATAATGAATAATGATCAGTAACTGTAGAATGCTGCATAACATGGCATTAAATATCTTAACAATAGTAAAGAAACCACCAGAATATTTGATTTAATATGAGTTTTTTGTTTTTAGATTTCTTTTTAATTAACACTTCTGTTCTGGGTTGAATCCTTTTAATATGGAGAAGACAGAAAATGTAAACATTTGCAAATTACTTCTCATAATGAATTAGCAGCAAGAGCTGCAATATAATTAATCACTAATGACACTGTGTTTGGGTTGCTGTTTTTTTAATAATGGTTCCATATAAAAGCTCCTTTTTGACATGTTTCTCTTTTTTTCAAAAGTCAGGTGTTATTTACCTGCTCATAACAGTATGTGATGCCTATTATAATGTCCTTAGTTAAATATTTGGATGTATTTAATGACGATATTTTACCTTTAACAATCAGATTCCATAAGAACTTACCAGATAACTGCACATACTTTCAAGAAACCTGTTAAATTGCTATTGTCTTTATTACCCCGATTACTATACAAGAGCTAAGCAATAAAGGTCCCCAATGTGCTGAAAATATAAACTAACAATTAAATGTTATGTAATGAGCAAATTTTAACTCAAACAATTTCATTTTTATATTCTGTTCTTTTTCATGCTGACTTTATTATTTGCACTTGTAATGTATTTTTAACTGCAGAACCCAAGGGTCAGATTTTCTTTTCCAGCTTCTAATAAAAGATCAGGGAATGTGTTTATTTCTCATGTTCCATTACTAGCCAGTAGGCATGCTATGAAAGACAAAGAGAAGCATGGCGTAGTTACCATGGGGATGTTAATGATAAGTTTAGCCACTACAGGCAGTAAGAATATGTGTTGAACCTCAAGTTTAAACATGTCGCTACAGAAAAGGTACAGATGGGTTAGACAGCAATTAAAATTAACTTTTCACAGCAGAATATTTTTAAAAGCTTCATTAAGGTTTCGCATCAGCAACATTACTGCTCAATATAAATCGGATGTTAAAAGAGAAAAGAGAGTTTCGGAGGAATTCGGAATTCATTCAGCCCAATTATAATTTTCATTGATAATTGTGTCTAATGTTTCTAAACTAATTTTTATACCATCCATGTTTTATGTTAAATGATTAATGTATCTTCAGAAATACAAATTAAGCATAAACTACTATAAAACAGTGCTCGAGTAAATATAAGGGGGTTTGTTCTCTTTAAACTTCACAATTTATGATGGTTAATTTCTGGTTTCCATGGGTGATACAATATAGGCAGTTACAACGATTAAAGCCAGCACACAAGTCAGATGCAAACCGAGGTCAAGCCCCTGGTGAGTTTATTGCGTCACAACGTTTCGGGGGTGGTCCCCCTTCCTCAGGTGAGGAAGGGGGACCACCCCCGAAACGTTGTGACGCAATAAACTCACCAGGGGCTTGACCTCGGTTTGCATCTGACTTGTGTGCTGGCTTTAATCATTGTAACTACCTTCTCCAGGGAGGGCCGTCTCCCTAAAAGCATTTTAGCACCAAGTGATATCGACACGGAAGGGCCTGAGTGTGCACGTGAGTTCTCTCTGAATGATACAATATAGGCAACACAACCTGTAGCTACTAGGAGGTCCTAAATAATGCCTATTTCAGTGCATATATGTAACAAACATCAAAGGTCATTGACCAATAGAGCGGAGGTCACAAAGTGCAAAAAAACAGGGGCAAAGCACCATGTAAATCATTTTACTTTGCTGATAGTTATCTCATTTTAGAAGTTTTTCCAAAATATATTAAAACAAATTTTACTAATTTTGAGGTTATTTAGAAGAAGATTTAGCAAAAAATGGAGGATGAATCCTCCAGGTTTCCTGCATAATTCCTACTACAAATATCTAGCTGTAGTAAAAACGATCCACAGAGCACCAGAGAGTTGTAGTAAAAAGGTGTGAACGTTTAATAATCCATATTAAAATGTAATAGCATAACAGCCTGCATAGTTAAGGATTATCCACACAGAAGTAACTGGCAGTGAAGGTTATGTTACTCCCCATTTGTTTGGATAAAATATGTAGCAGTAGAAATTTGGAATAACATGACCAGCTTATCTTATACATTTGATTCAAATTATATCTAACACTGTCCAAATATTCCAGGAGATCAGTCCCTTTGACCTGCAAATGGTGTGGGGTATTGAATCCCTTAGTAGCATTTAGGCTATGTTAAACTTTTTAATATTTTTTGAAGGTGATTATATTAATAATACTCAACAATTATTGGTACAGGAATGGGATAATTTATCCGGAATCATGTCATCCAGAAAGCTCTAAATTAAGGAAATGCCTTCTCCCTTAGATTCGGTTTTATACAAATAATCCAAATGTTTAAAAATTATTACCTTTTTTTTTAATAATAAAACAATACCTTGTACTTGATTCAAACTAAGATATAATTAATCCTTATGGGAAGCAAACAGGCCTATTGGGTTTATTTAATGTTTACAGGATTTTATAGTAGACTCAAGACTCATTCATTAAGATTTGAACAGTCTATTTTTAATTAGTTTATTCCTTATGGCTCAATTGATGGAGCAAAAAGTGCTATTGATTGTTATTGATGATTTACAATCAATTATTCGCTAACAACAAATGGTAAATCTGCTTTATCCCATCTGCACTGCTTTGCTCCTCTTATATGCCGTCCTGGGGATGCAGTTACTTGTGAAGAGAAGTGTCCTGCTTATTATTTTTTTATTAATTATTAAATAAGGACAGCTGCATGCAAGAAAACAATAAAATAATAGGAAAAAAGTGGTGATTGCATGGACTTCTGCTTCTTTGTCTAATGGTCTGGGGCTGGTGTACCTGGTTCGTCCATTTAACTTGGGGATTTTAAACTTTGAGCATGTTGCTTTGCATTAAAGGGGTGTTTTTTTTAGGGCACTAAATTACTGGATATAGAAGCACCTACACTGATTTTTTTTAATAAAATATGATAGATACGAGCACTAGGTCACTTCTTTAGAACACTGATATGTGGATCTCAATATGAATAGTGTGGAGACAAATGGTCAAATAAACAACACCTTTATATACCTTTTTTTTTTTTTTTTTTT
>CM044436.1:107182798-107204183 GCA_024363595.1 Xenopus borealis
TGGCACAGGTTGTTGAGGAGCCTACCAGAAATAATGCTATTCTGGATCTAGTGATCTCAATTGACCCAGAACTTATAGCAAATGTGCACGTCATTGAACCCCTGGTTAATAGTGACCATAATGTTATATCATTTAATGCCTGGTGCAAAAAACAAATATATACTGGGGCAACAAAAACCATGAATTTTGGAAAAGCTAATTTTAATGCCTTTAGGGCTGCCCTTCAGAGTATTGATTGGAGCATTTTGTTTTCAGCTAAAACCACAGAACAGATGGTTGTCATTTAAATTACATTAAATCATTACTGTTCTTAATTTATTCCCTTAAGGAGTAATTGTAGAAGCTCTAAGAATCAGCCTATGTGGCTTAATACAGATTTAAAGAAGATAATAGGAAAGAAGAAAAAGTCATTTAAAAACTACAAATCTGTTGGGACAGAAGCTGCATTTAATGAATATAAACACTGTAATAAATGTTGTAAATCAGCAATCCGGAAGGCAAAGAAAGGAAATGAAGAATTAATTGCGGCACAGGCGAAAAGTAACCCTAAAAAGTTTTTTAAATATATTAATAGTAAAAAGATGCAGGTTGAGAGTGTTGTTCCATTAAATAATGGTACCAGTATGGTTGTAACCGATACAGAAAAGGCAAATGTGCTAAATCAGTTTTTTTCTTCAGTGTATACAATACAGAGTCTGAGTGGCTGACTCAGGATATGATTCATAAAGCTTTAATAAAAATTAATGTAAACAAGGCACCAGGGCCTGATGGTATACATCCACGGGTTCTAAGAGAGCTTAGTTCAGTTTTAGACCATCCCCTATTTCTGATTTTCTCAGATTCACTTTCATCTGGTATGGTGCCTATGGATTCGAGGAAAGCTGATGTCATCCCAATATTTAAAAAGGGATTACGATCTCAGCCTGGCAATTATAGGTCAGTAAGTTTGACATCTGAGGTGGGCAAATTATTTGAAGGCTTGTTAAGGGATCACATTCAAAATTTTGTCCTAGTGAATGGCATTATGAGCAGAAATCAGCATGGCTTTATGAAGGATAGATCACGCCAGACAAATTTGATTGCTTTTTATGATGAGGTAAGTAAGATGCTGGACAGTGGGGGGGCAGTAGATGTGATCTATTTGGATTTTGCCAAAGCGTTTGATACCGTGCCCCACAAACGACTGCTTTCTTAACTAAAGTCTGTTGGGCTTAATGAAGTCGTTTGCACATGGATAGGGAACTGGCTACAGGATCGGCTACAGAGGGTGGTTGTTAATGGTACATTCTCTACTTGGAGTAAGGTTCTTAGTGGGGTCCCTCAGGGCTCGTTATTGGGTCCACTTTTATTTAACTTATTCATTAATGACTTAGGGGAGGGTGTTGTAAGTAATGTATCAGTGTTTGCAGATGACACAAAACTATCCAGCACAATTAATTCCATCCACGATGTGGCATCCTTGCAACAAGATCTTGACAAACTGGCAATCTGGGCAGCTAAGTGGCAAATGAGATTCAATATTGATAAATGTAAAGTCATGCACCTGGGATGTAAAAATATTCAAGCCACTTATACCCTCAATGGGACTTCACTAGGCAAATCCATTATGGAAAAGGACCTCAGAGTCCTTGTAGATGATAAACTTGGCTGTAGCAAGCAATGCCAGTCCGCAGCATCAAGGGCCAATAAGGTCTTGAGTTGTATTAAAAGGGGCATATAGTCACGGGAGGAGGGGATCATTCTTCCACTTTATAGAGCACTTGTAAGGCCACATCTAGAATATGCCGTACAGTTTTGGTCTCCAACAAGACATTATTGTATTAGAGAGGGTACAGAGAAGGGCAACTAAGCTGGTAAAAGGTATGGAAAATCTTAGCTATGAGGAAAGACTGGCCAAATTGGGGATGTTCACGCTGGAGAAGAGGCGCTTAAGGGGTGATATGATAACTATGTATACATATATAAGGGGGTCATATAATAATCTCTCTAATGTTTTATTCACCAGTAGGACTTTCCAGCTGACACGAGGTCACTCATTCTGTTTAGAAGAAAGGAAGTTCCGCCTAAATATTCGGAAGGGGTTTTTTACAGTGAGAGCTGTGAAGATGTGGAATTCTCTCCCTGAAACTATTGAACAGGCTGATACATTAGATAGCTTTAAGAAGGGGTTGGATGGCTTTTTAGCAAGTGAGGGAATACAGGGTTATGGAAGATAGCTCATTATATAAGTTGATCAAGGGACTAGTCATATTGCCTTTTTGGAGTCAGGAAGGATTTTTTCCCCCTCTGAGGCAAATTGGAGAGGCTAAGGATGGGGTTTTTTGCCTTCCTCTGGATAAACTAGCAGTTAGGCAGTTAAAATAAAAAAAAATAAAAAAAGGTTGAACTTGATGGACATGAGTCTTTTTTCAGCCTAACTTACTATGTTACTATAAATTGGAAGATGTTCGCAGGAACAAACTTGCCTTTTTGAACTGTTTGAAATGCATCCAATGGGCGGTAACTTGAAAATGGATGCATACAGGAAACCCACTCATACGGATCAATATCTGTAGTTCGATTCCCACCATCCACTGGAAAACAAACTGGGTGTCATTAGAATTCTGCACCACAGGGTGGAATGTGTGGCAACTAATACAGAGTCCGAGGACAAGGAGCATAAACATCTCAGAGGAGCTGTGAAAGTGTGTGGCTACCCAATCTGGTCCTTTGTCAAAACAGCAGCAACCAAAAATCGGTACCCATAAAGGATCCAACTCCTAAAGAAAATCAAAGCAATGTAGTATACACAGTCCAGTGTAGCAAGGAGTGCACTGATCTATACATTGAGGGGGCAAAACAACTGCTTACTAAGCGAATGTATCAGCATAGGAGGGTGAACTCTACAGGACAAGACTTGGCTGTCTTTTTACACCTAAAAGACAAGGGATACTCTTTTGAAGATAGTAATGTCCAAATCTTGGATAAAGAAGAAAGCTGGTTTGAAAGAGGTCTGAAAGAGGCGATTCATGTCAAATGTGGAGAAACCATCCGTGAACAGAGGCGGGGGCCTTCAACACCACCTGTCTGCCACATACAATGTTGTTCTCCCATCTGTACTCCAGTGGTTTCAGAACACTTCACACATCCATTCATGTAACTCTCACAAGTAACACCTGTTTCTAAGAGTTGTATGACATGTCGGTAATCCTATCACATTAACTACACGACTCAACACCTCTGGGAATTTCAGATGTCACCCATATTGTTGGAAGAGTCTATATGCCAAGAACTCCCTTCACCAGTTAGTTGAACTGAAGAAGCTGCTTGGATGAGCAGCGAAACGTCTTCATTAAAATTTCTCAGCAAGTCTGAATTACTTAGATTAGATATAATTTGACATAAAATACTAATGGCATGTAAACCTACCCACAGGGGCAATATTATAATATGGTAGTTGAGGAATATTATGAGAGTGCTGCCTTGTGCTTCAGACACCTTTTGATATGAAAAATGTTAGCAAGGTAATGGCAACCTACAAAACGAAAATATCAACTGACAAAAGGAGAACTACTATGCAACAATTGGGAGGGGGCATCAGTTGAATAGTCTCAGAATGTTAACAATTTGCATTGGAGCTCCCACCATATTACAAACATACACATATGCAGAAATAGGAACGATACTGATAAATTGAGCTTACATTTGAGCAATGGAATGACATATCTAGAACTCTGTTGGGGGCAACCAGGAGTACTAACCACCTGGAGTCAAACAAAAGAACTGCTTTATAGATGCCAACTAACACCTGTCAAATTACGCAAAATGTAACACGAGATTAGAACAGGGAGCATGTGTAAAGGCTGAAGTGAATAGGAGGCAAATTCACTAAGTGCTGAAAATGCAGAAAGGAAAACACTGCAGCACCTCTTGTTTGTAGATGTGAACAATTTATTGCAATTGGTCAGTAACAGGCAACGTTTCGGGCCTTGTCTTGCCCTTTCTCAAGCTGAAAATGCACTAGCGTTGGCTTCGCCTCACTTCACCATGCGTAGTTTCACCAGCGCCAAGCAAATTCACTCAAATGCAAAGTTGCACTTGGGGAGGCAAACGATAGTGAAGTTGTGCGTTACTTCGGCAAAGAGCATTTACGATAGCGATGCCTATTTTGCATACTGCGTGAAGTATAATAGAAGTATATGTTACAGCCACTACATTACACTACACAAGCCCATGAAACCTTTAATAAATAAAATAAAGTTGTCCTATTGCCCTAAACACGTGCCCACTGTGTTGTTGGGTTGTCATATGTTAGGAAATATAGGGGGGAAGGAGGGTAACCCCCAAAAAAGCACACAATTTTTCAGACTATCACCCTAAAAAAAGTAAAAGACACCATAGTTTTTTTGGGACTTTTTCAAACTCCTATCTATTGTATTGAGCTTCGCCAGGTCTGACCTGGCAAAGTAAAGTCTTGCGCAAGAGGATTAGTAAAATGGGCATCTTAGTGAATTAGCGTAGTTACATTCCTTCATCACTGCGCAACTTCGCATGGCGTAAGGGTGCAAAGTTCCATCTACTTCACTAGCGAATTTTCACCAGGGACACTGTTAGTAAATTGGCGAAGTTGCGAAGTGATGTCACACTGGTGAATAAGCGTTAGCATTAGACGCTTCGCACTTTAGTGAACTTGCCCCTAGATGTCTAACATGATAGACAGAACTCTACTTCTTGCTTTGCAACTTTCTTGGTTTCCACTGTACAAGGTGAGACTAAGCACTGATCCCTTCCATTTGTAGGATCAATGGATTATAAGTTACTTTCTGGCAGACAAAATAATAGGTATGGGACCTATTATCTAGAAAGCTGCAAATTACAGTAATGCTATAAAATAATTAAAAATGCAAAAAAAAATATTTTTCTCTGTAATAAAAAACAGTCCTAACCAAAATATAATAAATCATTATTAGAGCAAAACAATCCTATTGGATATATTTACTGTTATTTTTAGTAGACTTAAGTATGGTGATCAGACTTATGGAATGATCTGGACAACCCCGGGTCCTGGATAAATGGTCCCATACCTGAAGTAGTCATATTTCAGGCCACTATCACAAGAGCACAACGGTTTCATGATCTTACTTTTGGCTATGATATGGTTCCTCTTTATTCTGATTACACCTTGTTGGTGTTCATTTGTGCTATATCATTACAGCTAAGGATGTGGGCTACTCTCCTCACCTCAAGAAGTTATATAGTGATCTTTCTGAATGTTTTTTTCCAAACATTCTCTGCTATGAAAACAATCTGTAATTGACTCATTATCTTAATATTATTCAAGAACTTGTGTTGAGCGTCCAGATTCCTTAACAGATGTTCTCCAAGCTGCAACGGCTTCTGCCAGCTACTCTCACAAGAGTTTTAATTCAAGTATATTCTTTCTCTTCTAGCACAGCAAGAAACAGGCCTGCAGCTCTTTAAAATTCATTCTGGTGTTCATTGTTAGTATTGTATCACGGTTTACAGTCATTTGGAGCAGAAATGTACAATGAAAAAACACTACGTTAAGTATATATTTAATTGTATTAATTATTTCTCAAAAATTAAATTGGATTAATAAATTGGATATACATGCACTCAAAGGAGAACTGAAGTTTAACTAATTAAATAGGCTAGAAATGTTGTACATTATGTTATGGGCTTCTTTACCGACCGGAGGCAACCACAGGCCTTTAGCAGTAAAGTTTTGTGTCTCCAAAGATGCCCCAGTGGCTCCCCATATTCTTTTCTGCTAATTCATTGCATATGATCTGTGCTGCTGTCTGAGTTTATGGATGGACTCGAACACACAGAATATAAGGGGCAAATTTACAAAATTCACGTAAAATGATTGAAGTTCGAACGAATACGATCGTACGAATTTTTCATGAAATCGTATATGCAAATTTGGCCTCTTCGATTCACGAATATCGAATAAATCGAATAGATTGAATGATCGGATATTTGATCATTCGATCATTTGATGATTGAAGGAATCAAAATTTTAAAATTATTCGACTGCCTACTTCGCCAGATTGAACCTACCGAATTGTAATAGAAGCCGATGGGAAGCTCCCCATAGGCTTCTGAGGCTAAGTCCTGCTCGAATACCATTTGTACGTTCATTATATAGAATATTGTTCGAATCGGATGAATTTTTCAGACGCTTGAATGAAATTTCAATGATTTTTTCGTGAAATCGAACGATCTGTATCCGATCGTACAAATTCATCGAGAAATCGGATATCGAGCAAAATGATAGCCTAAAACAATTCAATAAGCATTCGATGGTCGAATGCTTATCGAATTGCGAATTTGGTCGAGCTAATTTCCAGGAATAATAGTAAATTTGCCCCTAAATATCACAATATAAGGCTAATTAATAATTAATGTAGATCATTACTACATAAAGTAAAAGCACAAAAACCAGTGCAACTAGCATAGGAATTTAAAAATTTAGCCCTGAAGCATCATTTTATATTACAGACCAATCTCATAATCTGCTTGATAATTTGTGATGACCCCTAACCTTAGCCTCTCAACAGCTGCTCAGAGCATGTGAGTGTCGCAGAAACTTTCCAAGATGGCGACCCCCTGTAACAAGTTTGAAATCCTGGATCATTGTTGCTGTCAAGAAGCTGAAACTTTACTCTGGTGCAATAAATTTTGTATATAAATATGGCATTTTTAGCCATATTCATTTTAGGGATGAGTTCTCCTTTAAACAAAAGTCATATAGCCATGCCAACATAATCTATGCATGATGAATCTTTAGCATTGGTCCTGATAATATTTCAAAGTCCCATTTTACATTTTAAGCAATAGGGTTTATTCTTCTTCTTATATTATTAAGAAAAAAATCCATCTTGATCATTGTATTTATTTTTGTTTACTGTTGTCCAACTTCTGATTGCCAGAGCAGTGAAATATGGGACTATATGAGCAATAAGAATAAGATATTTTTTATTGGATGTCTCAGTGATTAATGATATCTTCGTACTTTTGACACTGACTCTTTTTTCAAACCGGACACATTTGCTGCTTTATTCTATTAAGAAAGCAGAACTGGAAGGTGGGCTATATAGCCATTGAAGCTAGAATTTTAGCTGCCCTTTAAAAGCCGAGTTAATTCGTATTCAACCTTTTTTAATTTGTTACACGTGATGTATAAACCAGATCATCCCGAATACAGACCATTAAATTCTTGGCAAATCAAAAGTGATATATGTATCTTATGTAATATGTATTAATGATCACTAATTTCTTCACGTTAATGGATCACTAATAGGATTGTATAATTAAATATACATCATTAGCACAGATTTGCTCATACAATGCAAAAACAAAAAACAAACACCTTTTCTCAATTGTCATCTCCCAGAAAACTGTTATAATAGCATTATTTTTATGTGCACAGAATTGCTTTTTTCCCTCTCCTACCACAAATGGATAGTTTTATCAACAATAAATAAGTTGCTTTAATAACTTTCTTTTACCTCTGGGGAAACTGAACTCAAATTTTAATATGCAATAAAACTTCTCTCTTGCCTCCAGGAGATGAAAATTATTAAATAGTGTTTTTGATGATCTTACATCAGGAATGAGAATTATATTACTTTGCATCTGTTACTTTTAATTGGCATGAGGTTTTTTTGCCTATATGAATATTGTCTCTCGTTTAAATTTAACATCTAGGGTTAAGTATGAATAGCATAGTAACAACTTTATTTTGTTTTCTTATGTGCCAGTTAATCAAAAATAACATTTATTAAGAATTAACACAAATGTACTTTTGAAAATAGTGAAATTAAGACATTCAGCTAATCATTTGAGAGGCTGAATATATTGTTTACAAACGTGCAAGGCCAGCTCAACTAATTCTAGGCCCAAAACAAATATGAAGCACGAGGCTTCTAGTATCTTATAAACGCTTGCTATTTTCCTGACAATTAAAGCAATATAGCAGGAAAATGAATATGTAAGAATTAAAGTAGGTTTGCAGCCATTATCTCCAGGTTTTAGGTATTCAATCTGTCTGTACAGGTTAAAATCCATGGACATTCTCCTTTTATTAAAAAACATACATGACAAATACAAGAATATAAGCTATATAAAAAAACTCACGCCGTTATTGTGGAACAAAATCATTACTTTATTTTGCACTTTTTGCGGAGGGTCTTCGGGCGTCATCATGGCCATGAAGTAGCATGAAGGGCTGTTGCTAGAGGCCTAGTTTATTGGGTAGAGGTGTTATAAGTTGGCCTCCGGCATGGGGCAGGATAGTGTTAAGACAGGTGTTATTGGGCTCAGGGCTTTTAGAGGAGGTGAACAGTAGGAAGAATTTGAGAAGTATGTTCTCAAAAATTAGGAAGGTCTAGTGCAGGAGTCCCCAACCTTTTTTACTTGTCAGCCACATTTAAATGTAAAAAAGAGTTTGAGAGCAACACAAGCATGAAAAAGTCCATGGGGGTGTAAAATTAGAGCTGTGATTGGCTGTATGGTAGCCTCTATATGGACTGGTAGCCTACAGAAGGCTCTGTTTGGCAGTACAACTGTTTTTTATGCAACCAAAACTTGCCTCTAAGCCAGGAATTAAAAAATAAGCTCCTGCTTTGATGCCACTGGGAGCAACATCCAAGGGGTTGGAGAGCAACATGTTGCTCGCGAGCTACTGGTTGGGGACCACTGGTCTAGTGAGAAGGAAAGAAGATCTATTGTGGAGGTGGAGCATTGTGAAGGTTATCATGCTTGGTAAAAAACAGCCCGCAGTGTGCAAAACAAACATTGCTCTGATTCGCCATGCTATAAAACATTGCCAGTGGATAGATACAACAAACACTTTTCTGCATCAACAACAGATAATTTGGTACTACCAATTCACAGTGGTCGCTAAGTGTTTGATGTTGTAATGAGCATAGGCGGAGGGTAATTTTTTTTGTTTGGGGAGGCTAATGTTACGTTCGTCAACAGTTAATTCACCAGCGATTTTTCACTGATGGAGAAAGAGCTGATTCAGCCCCATATTATAAGCACTGGCAACGGTTATAATTCACCTGTATGAGCTCACAAGGTGGATTTTTGTCTAAATTTACACCACAATCATAATATGTCCCATTCATGAACTGACTTAAAGGAGAACTGAACTCTAAAAATAAATATAGCTAAAAATACCATATTCTAAATAATGAACTTATTGTATCAGCCTAAAGTTTCAGCTTCACAATAGCAGCAATGATCCAGGACTTCAAACTTGTCACCATCTTGGAAAGTGTCTGACACTCACATGCTCAGTGGGCTCTGAGCAGCTGAGCTTAGGGGTCTTTGCAAATAATCCACCAGAAAATGTGGTTAACTTAATTATCTGTATGAATTACTAATCAGCCTTATATTTAGACATGTATATTCTATGGGTACTGTATATTGTGAGTGGGTCCCTAAGCTCAGTAAGTGACAGCAGCACAGAGCATGTGAATCAGTGAATCAGCAGAAATGAAGATGGGGAGCTACTGGGGCATCTACTGGGGAGACACAGATCTTTACTGTTAAAGGGATGTGGTTGCCTTGGGCTGGTACAGAAACCCAAAACATAATGTACAGCATTTCCAGTCTATTGCTTTAGTTCTCCTTTCCCTTAAGGAAACAGTCACCAATATCCAATCACAATGGTGAATAGTTCAATGACCTGCCATTGCTGAATAGTTCAATGGACCTGCCATTGCTGGTGTTTCTTTTTTGTGCCAATTAGCTCTTGCAAATACCCCAGGATGAGCTGAGATGCAGAGTAAGTATGAAACAATTCCCGGCCAAACAGGTGGGGTTGAGCAGCTGCTCTGTCTCTGCCCCTGATCCCTAGCACAAAGACCATCCTGGCTAAAGCTCAGTCTCACCTACTGGATTCCTTAACTCTGCTGGGCACACAGACCAGCTATTAAGCTTTCTCATCCCAAATCTCATGGGATTTTCAGTGTAAAATCTCACAATGACATCACTGGAGTCACCGGGTAGAGATTTTTTTTCTAAATACACTAATCAGCAGTCCATTTGCCCCTCCCCCAGACAAAATCAAATCTGTTTCTCAAAGGAATTTTCTTATTTTCTTTTGATTTTTTAAGCAAACAGGTTTGGGGAGGCTTAGCCTCCCCAAGCCTAAATGAAAATCTGCCTATGATAATGAGCCTGTGATGAAAAAGGAGCATGAGCAAGTACAACGGAGTAACTTGTGGCGGTGCTTCAAAGCAGGCTGTAGGAATACGAGGAGGAGTTGCTGTGATCTGTTGGCAATGTGGTTGATTTGAGTGATTTTATCTATTTCCGTAACTTGTGTATACTACACAGTATTTTATCCAATCGAGTATCGAACGAGGTACAGTAACAAGTATAAATATTTATTGCAATCATAGAAGAAACACCCCGTTCTATCTCGAATAATACAAACACCCCGGATCGTTATATGGGTTATATCAATAACCACTATCACAATACTAAAATTACCATTAAAGGTGACCTTGGAACCCACCCAAATTAGGAGCATACATAAAGTGCCATGTGCTGCAAGTGACTTATCAAAGTCAAATTGATGGCATCAATTTGACTTTGATAAGTCACTTGCAGCACATGGCACTCTATTTTATCTATTCAACATGCTTGTTCCAGTGCAATACAGCATGTTTCTTTACCTGTCTACCTATGCCCTAGTTAAGCTTCGTCTTTGGTCTTTGTGCTCCATAGTGGCAAACGTTTCCAGTCTTTTTTCATCCCAAGTAGTTCTTAATCAAGTTTATCTTACATTTCATGTACTTTGCAAACAGCTTTCCATGTTACTATCTCACTCAAACTTCTCTTCAGTTAATAGTAATAAATATACCTTCTGGAAAGCGGTGGGGACCCGTTCGAGAAGTATACGATTGGTGCACTTCCGGGTTATGATGTCAGTTTGCGTCTAACGTGGTGCAAAGTTTAAATATTTAAAGGGCCCTCGGGCAAATATTCCCTGCCCAAAAAATGGTCTATTTCATAGTTCCTAGGTGTATTTCTAGTCTGTTATTGACCCTGCCTATCCTTGACCACGTCTAACTTGCTGCCTGTCCTGACCTCTGCCCTGTTTTGACTATTCTCCTGGATCCTGTTTGGAACCATGATATCGGTATGTTTGACCTGGCCTGTGACCTCAACTATTCCTTTGCCTCCTGTATTTGTACCGCATTACCCAGCCTGGCTTTTGACAACGCTTTTTGCTTCCCATTCCATTACTTCAAGTTTAGTTCCTTGCTCAGTCAGAACACTCTCCTTGGGCCTCTCAAATTAAGGCCTAGAGGCATCCAAGTAGCAGAAAGCTAGACCAGAAGCCAAAGGCAACTGTTATAGGTGGAAGAGTGAGCTGTGATGGGTTCTTGGAGTCTGTTGGGAGTTTGAGATACCCTGCCTTACATTAACATCGAGGTTCAAGGGTCCTTCTCTGCTCAACCTTCTGTCTTTCTTGAGATGATCCTTTCAAAGAAGATTTTAAAATTCAGATTTAATCCAAGGTTATAGTTTTTTTTGTTTTTTTTTAAATCATCCACAAAAAAATTAGTTCTTGTTAGAATTAATTTAAAAATGTATGATTTTAAAAACATTCATAAATAAATATATTAGAAATAGTTAGACAAATTTAACAAATTGTATAAATACAAATTCTATTAACAGCTGAAAGGATGTAATTTTCCTTGTTTCCAAGTGTCAGGGGCCAGATGGCTATACGAGACAGGAGTCTGGACCAAGGAGGAATCTGTATGCAAAAAGTCCAGTTCATACTATCAAAAGGGTTTAAGAAGGTTCATAGTTGTATTCAGGCACAAAGGTCAGGACAGGCAGACTCTGGAACAAAGCTAGAAGGCAGGAACCAAAGAATCAATCACGAACTCTGAGAAGAAAGACCTAAATTAGGGCATTGAACCAAGTGATGCCAGTGTGTTTTATCATTGAATTTGTTACCAAAAGCACAAGCAATGATGTCACATGCATGGGTCATGGGCCCCACCATCTTGGCTGTGGCACCAAAGGAGGAGCAGATTCCCACCAGTAAGATGTTTTCAAAAGGAGTCCTGTTAGTCACCCCTGAATCATATAGAAATAACTTCTTACTTTTGTTTTGGTAGTTGTAGTTAGTCTTGCTTTACAGGGGCTTTTTGCCACCCCTGGTAACTCACCTCATTGGTGCAGTTCCCCTGTCTCTTAAATAGAGTCATAGAAACTCTAACATCTGGCATTGATTTGATAGCAGACATTAATATCTGTATTTGTGCATGTTTTTAGCATATATAAGAACATATAAAATATATTCACTAAATATACAGTTTTGTTCATTGAAAATAGCTGTTCTAGAAGACATTCTAGTTTACAGATTTTTAAATGTACTTGATTCAAAATAAATCACATAAACAGGGTTTAACAAGCCATATACCGATACATACATTCCTCATCTACAGCAAGATCATCTTTGCAGAGCTAGATACTCTGCAGTCTTTGATCTCCTGGCCTACCCATTGCTTCATATTCTGTTTTTCTAGGTGGTTAGGCAAGGTTTGGATGGCAAGGATGTATGCAGAGAGTCACCTGGATGTTCTCAAGATACAGGTTCAGATGAGGCCAAGGTATATGTCTCAGAACTGCTCCTCAACATGAGGGACACAAGTTGAAATTAGTCCAAGGGAAAACATTGACTTACGAAACTGGTCAACTGGTGTGGATGACTTTCACAGAAAGAGAACATTTGGTAACTGATAGGTATTGAGTTCTTATATGTCTTAGGGCTGTTGCCAACTGCCCCTTGTTAGATTAATGACATGAAGAGATTCATTTTCCACCAGTACATGATTTTAAAAATACAGACAAAAGATCATTTTTGATCACACAGATCAAAACAATTGACTGAACAGTACTCTAAATTAACACCATTAAAGCTAAGTGCTAATCCTATTTTTTGGATCGATACAATATATATTTTCTGTTTTGGAACTGATGACCCAAGCCCAACCACTGGTTCATAAGTGAAACAAACAGAAGAAAGAAACTGGTGCAAACCTCTCTCTGTTTCATTCAACACATCTTTCCATTACAATTCACCTTTTTAACAAATACAGTTTTACTTTCCTCTGCAATGCCTAATTTTCTATTTTTGCTTGAATTGCGTTGCTTCATTATGCTTAATAACTCACATATATACATGCTCTTTCTTCATAACAATCATTCCTTACAAGGTTTCAACTCTTATCACCAGTGTAGGATTTCATGAGGAAAATTTCTGAGACCCAGAAGTGGATATGTTGGAGTTATGCAGGGACCGACAGAACTGTCATTGTACAAAGGGCACTTCCACCACCACTTAATTGAAGTTTATATTATAGTTATGTTGGATCTGTGGCAGTCTAGGTATGTACTGTTAGCTACTGGAAAGTTTAAGTGCGCCAATTATTACACATATTCTCATTGCCTGTAGGCAAAACTTTTTTTCACAGGATTATTCCTGATCTTCATAAAATGTAAGCAATATTTTTCACTAATGTGTATTTAAAACCATAAAACAGAGAATGCTCAAGGTTCAGCAAATTTAATGACATCATCTCACTGCTGGATAAAGACATAAGACAAAAATAAAGACAACTATATACATTCAGGGGCACATTTGCTAAGGGTCGAAGTGAAAATTCAAATAAAAAAAATTAGAATTTCAAAGTAAATTTTGGCTACTCAATTTGAATTGAAAAATTTTAAAAAGTCGAGTTTTTTGAATAAGTACTGTCTCTTTCTAAAAAATTTAATTCAACACTTCGCCACCTTAAACCTGCAGAATTTCTATTTTAGCCTATGGGGGAGCTCCTGGAACCTTTAAGGAGTGTTTTTTAAATTTTTGGAAATTCAAAGGATTTTTGCCAAAATCGTTCAAATTGTTCAAATCGAACAATGCATTTGAATGATTTGAACGATTTATATTCGATCAAAAACTGACCTATTCGATCCATTTTCGATCAAAAATGCCCTTAAAAATATTCTATGGTCGAATTTCAATTTTTTTTTCATTCGAAATTCGACCCTTAGTAAATCTGCCCCTAAGTATACACAATATATGTCATGGGTGTTGAGCTACCTAAACAAATTGGCAGTGTAAGTGGCAGATCAAAAATTTAGATAAAAGCAACTTTTTACTTGTACTTTAGTTGCATAGGCAGTCATCTCAGTGTAATGTGCCTGATCATGTGCTTTAAGAAAGCAAAGTCAGCTATTGTTTCTCCTACTCAATGTAACTTGAGGAGTCATGACTCGAGTGAGCTGGACTTGGTTTAATATATATATATATATGTAACCCTTTCTTGGCTGTATTAGAACCAAACCAACTAGCATGAGCAGAGCATGGGTTACACGCGACTCTTGTATTCTCAGGTAGGGCATTCGCTAAGTGGAAACACACGTGTGAGGCAGTTGAACTACACCTCAATACTGCATGTAGTGTAAAATAACAAGTGTTGGGCGCCAGGGGTTCTTTGAAACAAATAGAACAACCTTTATTTACATAGATCACCACAGGGCATGTATCATACTCACAAACAGTAGATGATAAACAGCAATTGCATAGCATAGATGCAGCAACAGAGCAAGCCCTCAGATAGGATGTGGATGATGAGAGTTGTAGTTTCACCAGCCTGGTTAATGGTCAGTTCAGGGGTTAAGTTCTCTTCCTACAATCCCTATACACTGAATCCCTTCACTTCAGGCAAGATAGAGCCTGGGGGAGAGCTACTCCCTACTATCCTCCTTGTTGGGGCTTGAGCTGCCCTTTCTAACTTCCCTCTCTTCCTCACCTCTCCTAGAGAGTGCTATAACAGGACTATCCTATCTCTGACTATTCCTCATTCACGGGGCCCTGTTCCCCGACTTAAATAGCAGTGATGAGGTACCTGTGGTTTCACTGGGGCCTTAACTCTAGGCTCAATGGAGCACTGCCTCTCTCCTCTCCTGTGCTGCAGGCCAAAGAGGAAGTGCCCCTCCCTGCAAGTACTTTTATTACAGCACTGCAGGGGTGGGTCACAACCTTTATCCAATAATTGGATACAATATAGCTATCTGGACCTTAGTCCAATAGCAGGTAGCTAATGTAAGGGCAAGGGAAGAAGCCATAAGGGCCATGCTACTTATGGGTCCCTACATATATATCACACAATGGGTTGTGCACACTCAAATAAATTACAGATGTAAACACAGGTGGCATTAAAATAGATTCTTTACTATTTAAAACAATTTAGTTGCAATAGCAAAATACAGTTTTATACAGCAATAGTTGACATAGTAATATTATACATACCACCAAAAGAGTTTTAAAGAGGCAAAAAGTGAAGCAACAAGGAGCAGATACACCTGCCAAAAAATGAGAATGACCCCAACGTTTTGGCACAAAAGCCTTTGTCAAGGGGATTCTCTCTTTCTTATATCTCCCACTAGGTGGGGAATGGGAGCAATTTTAGTAATGCAGGTGTTAGTGAGCTGTTATCTGGTTACCTTCCTAGTTTTTTGTTGGAGTTGGGGGGGAGAAGGGGGCGATATCACTCCAACAAGTTGTATGGCTAAGGGCAGCTAGGAAACAAAGAAGATCTCTAGCCACACATTAAAATTCTAAATGAAATATAAGGAAATATGAGAAAATCTCTTTAAATGCAGGATTTTGCTGTTCAGTGCATTTTGTAAAAATAAAATGCTTTCCCGTAACAGAAAGTGAAATTGAGGGTATAATATACTTTTTCAAGAAAACAAACTTGTTAACATTAATCTCTTTATGTATAAATGAAATGTATTTAAAAATGGGAACTTAACTAAATAGCACTATGATTCAATATAAAAGGTGAATGGGTGGCTCATTTAAGTGAAGGGTAAATACAAAGTGTAATTGGCCATTTCTTTCCACAGTACAGTGCTTTTATCAACAATTTCAACATATCTGTATCTGCCACCATTTTCTATATTAGCATATACTTTTGCTACATGTCCAATCACTGATACAAGTAAGTATCATTCATGCCATTATGAGCATCACATTGATGGGAAATACTACAATTGCATTTAATAACATTGTAGTCAATGGTAAATATAAAAGTACAAAACTCCCTGGCACCTTAATGCTACTAGTGTATCAGAGGCTACTAATCATCAGTAGAAGCAACAAAAACTTGAGAATTCAATTTGTGAATTTTGTGAGTTTTTAAAAGCAAAAACTTACAAAACTTGAATGTGCTTATTTTTTTTAATAAAACCTCAACTATAAAGGCATTGATCAAATAAAAATGTGTAAACACTTAAATTGAGCAAATTCATACTAGAATCATCATTTTCAATGGATCTACCAACTCTTAAAATAATTCCAAACCTCTAAAAAAGTCATATTGAAAAAATTGCTTAGATTTTGCCTCCCACCACTCCCACTGACTTCTACATACATTTTTCAGATTTTAGATGTTACATTTTTACATTTGGGTGTTTATTTGCTCTTAAAGGGATAAAACGTTTTTTTCAAAATGCATCAGTTAATAGTGCTGTTCCAGCACAATTCTGAATTGAAATCAATTTCTCAAAAGAGCAAACAGATTTTTTCATATTTCATTTTGAAATCTGACATGGGACATATTGTCAATTTCCCAGCTGTCCCAAGTCATGTAACTTGTGCTTTGATAAACTTCAATCACTTTTACTGCTGTACTGCAAATTGGAGTGATATCACCCCCTCCCCCCCAGAAGCCTAACAACAGAACAATGGGAAGGTAACCAGATAGCAACTCCCTAATACAAGATAACAGCTGCCTGGTAGATCTAAGAACAGCACTCAATAGTAAAACCCATGTCCCACTGTGTACTATTAAGTTACATTGAGAAGGAAAAACAACAGCCTGCCAGAAAGCAGTTCCCTGCTAAAGGGCTGGCACAAGTCCACAAATGTCTAGTAGCCCCCATGTCAGATTTCAAAACTGAATTTAAAAAAATGTGTTTGCTCTTTTGAGAAATGGATTTCAGTGCAGAAGTCTACTGGAGCAGCACTATTAACTGATGTGTTTTGAAAAAAGCATATGCTCCCGTTGTATTGCATTGTGTTAAAAATTAAATTGAAACATTAATAAATCAGCACACAACCAATTTGTCCTAGTGTGGCATACACTAATTCTAAATGGGACCAATGGCCATCAACCCATGGACTACAGACATACATATGCATGTAATGGGTCAGAGCCCATGTCTCAATAAAGAAAATCCTTGATTGGTGCTGTCTGCAAAACATAGAGATTGTTATTTCCTCCCTGCATTTGTTTGCCACTCTGTCGCCTAACTTTGCTACAGTATGTGTTATCTTTGCGTTTTTAATCTGAAGCAATAACAGTCACTTCCGTTGAATATCTGCTATTAAAAAGCTTCTACTGTATTTCATTTAAGGGAATAAGGCAACGTACCAAATATAAATTTCTTCTCTAGATTAGCCAAAAGAACACAGGGAGGAAAATTGAGACGGTTTATTTAAACACCTAAAATAATAATTGCGGGACAATATTAAAGCACTGTACTATTTATAAAAGGGAGCTCAATTTCATTCTGAAAGTGCTAAAAAGAATTTATCTCTTTCAGTATTCTATGCAAACTCTAGACAGGGATCAACACAGTATATCACTTTAATAATAGTAAGCTATTAATGGAAAGCATAAAGCAGTCTGCAGCCCATAAGTGCTGCCAACAGCTCTTGCTTTAATGAATTCCCTTTTAGATGTCCATTAAATGCTCATGGCAAATGTACTCATAATGGAAATGGCAAATCTAAATGGGTAGATATGAATAATCCATGGCATTTAAATTCTGGTTTATGATCATCTTCACATTTAGTTTTCAAGACGATGCAGTTTAGTTTTCATTACAGTTTGGAATAATGAGGACAGGGAGTAATTGATTGCTTCAAGCAGATTAAAATCAATGACTTTCTTCTCAGAGTACTAGCTCAATGCAGTAATTTGAACTTTTAGCATTGATTTGGGCATCTAAACACAATGTTTTGTGTCATTTAAACTTTTATCTTGATGGCTGCAAAGGCATGTATATTTATATGATTGTTAAAAGCAAATATACTGTCTAGTAACAGAAGCCTGTCGGTTTGTTTCTGTTACTTGGCGACTCGGAACATCATTCTCCCCATAAACAATACTGTTGCAAACAGCACAAAAGTTATAAAGTATTATATGTGTTTTATCTGATTTACAGCCGGCTGTCGTATAGTGAATTTAGTAAGACTCCATAAAAATAAATATATTTAGGGTAATACATGCGCGCTATGAATTGCTTGCAATCACGCGCGGAAAGTTCGTTTGCTATTTTTGAACAAATCATAACACAAGTAAACAGGAGTAATCATTTAGAGCGACACATTCATTACAGGCAGTTTCATTTACCTTTGTTAACAGTGCACATGTTTTTTTACAGCATAATATATTCACGGCATTGAATGCATTGCGTGACAGGGCATATATATTTGTGTTTGTCTTTTGCCTTGTATTAATTTATGCCCATCTGTTTGTATTTGTTATTGTCCATGTCTTGGTATTTGTACCCGCATTGCCTAATTGTTTTGTGTAACTGTGTTTGTATTTGTTTTCTCCCACAATGCATTTATTTGTCTACGCGCATGAATTAATGCGTGCCTTTATAGCAGCACATTAGCCGTCCAAAATGCTTTTCATTTAATAGCACTTTGCATCTTTTATGCAGCAGCATACCAAGATGTGTCCGTATAACAACATTTTGCACACCCTGTAAATTAACATATTGGATATGTCTGTATAGCAGTGCATTGCACAAACTGTAGATCGGAATTGGGTGTGTCTGTATCGCTGTACTGTAGATGGGAATATTGGGTGTGTCTGTATCGCTGTACATTGCACACCCTGTACATTAGCATCACATGTTTACAAAAAGTCCAATAGTGTAATCAGCTTGAAAAAGAAACTAAAATGTTCGGAAAGCTTGCTATGATTATCTTAGTTAGCCAATAAAGGTAACATATTTATACCGTTTTTGTTATTTTTTATGTATTATTTCCAAAGGGTTGCCCTTTAACATGTTTACAAAAGAAATATTTCAGAATCTTGGATCCAGGCCTGGATTTGTGGAAAGGCCACCTAGGCCCAGGCCTAGGGTGGCAGGATCTTAGGGGGTGGTATGCTGCCCAGTCACACCCACATTGGTTCAAAACACTGGGGATACGCTGGAGATATGATAGTTTTTTTAATTTCCCGTGCACCCGTTGCTCTGGTCCTGATTATGAAAATTTGCAAATAAAGGGCAGAGTATGGAGGCAACAAATGTAAGTGGGCCTAGGGGCACCTGCTTTGTAAATCCGGCCCTGCTTGGACCATGTCTTTTTATTAGTATACTGAGCACAGCATTTTAGCCTACCTGCATAAATCACAGTGCATAATGGAAATCCTGTAGAAGAATATAATTAATATGTCCTAGCAGGGCTGTCATCTGGGGGGCACAAGGGTACAAGTGTACCAGGCCCGGGCCTAAAGGGAGGCCAAGCAGTGCTGAATTTTTCAAAAGTGCCAGGCCCCCCTGAACAGCGCCAAAGCCATGCTGCCCTTCCAAAGTCGTGAACAGCCAAAATGCGTAAGTGCCGACGACAACTGAACAGCCGAAGTCCCAAATCGGCGAAAAAGACCCAAAGTCACGAAAATAGATGAAATTGAAGTCCCTAAGTCATGAAAGGACAAAGTTGAAGTCCTGAAGCCACTAGTTCAATTCTACTGAACACCAATGTGGGGGAGGATTGTTTTTTTTTTAATCCCCTGGCCACCAATGTATAGGCCCCTGCCACCAATTGTTTTTTAACTTGAAAGTGGGGCCTTGGCGCCAATGTTTTTTTTAAAAAATATTTTCTGGGGCCCCAATTTTTCTTTAACTTGTAAGCAGGGGTGCTCTGCCCCTGAGTCGAGCTGAAATGCCTGCCTCAGGCGGCAGCGCCAGATAAGTTTCCAGGGGTGGCAAAAAGAGCCAAATTTCTGGTTTAAAACCAGAAATTCGGCTTTAATAGTGCGAGAGAGCACAGTTGCGGTCTCCGCACTAGTGTTCCTGCCTCAGATGCCTCCCCATAGCATTAGAATCGGCTCTGCTTGTAAGGGGAGACCTGGCATCAATTTTTTTTTAAAAACATATTCTTTGGGGCTCCAATTTTTTTTTTTACTTGTAAGGGGGGGGCCTTGCCACCAATGTTTTTTTTTTAAATAGTTTCTAGGGCCTCATTTTTTTTTTACTTTTAAGAGGGGCCCCTGACACCAATGTTTTGTTTGAAAAAACTTTTAATGGGGGCTCTGGTCACCAATTATTTTTTTTAACTTGTAGGAGGGCCCTGACCACCAATTTATTAAAAAAAAAATATAAAAACTTTTATCTGGGCCCCAGACCATCAATAGCTTTTTATAACTTGTGTGTTTGGGGGTTAACTTTTTGGCGCTGATGTTTTTGTATGGTGTTTTAACTGTGTTGTGGGCGGGATCTGGGGTGGGACTTGGGGCCAGGGTGGGCAGGGCCCAGGGGGCCCCAAAAATGTTGTTGTACGGGGCACAGTGATTTCTAATGGCGGCCTTGTGTCCTAGAGTACAAATTATGTATATTAGCATTGTGGGATGTGTCTGTGGAGCTCATTCCTTTCTCTGTACATCAGCATGGCATGGATCTTCAGTGAAATTCCACACTTGCAAAACTGTGGCAAAAATTTGCAGCAACAAAAAAGTCACCAAGACAAAATTGTTACCAAGCCAAAAAAGTTGCCATAAGAAAAAAATGCCTTTGACTGTAATGCAAAAAATTATTGCACCCGTAAAAACGTCATTTTTGGCCCTATTCATTTTTAGGGGTTTCTTTAAAACACATTACCATATCTCTGTATAGTAACCGTTGCTATTCCCCTGAATACCAATACATTATACAAAATTCCTATAAACTATAAAAAGGAAATCACATATAATACTCTGCATATTAATTCACGGTAGAGGAGGGTTCAGAGTTCTACCTCTTTAACTGATTACCACGTTTATTTTCATTATTTTCCTGCAATCTCTACTGAGATTTACTTCTTATATCAACCATGTGGTGCCACTGCTGAGCTTTTATATCTCTGCTCTTTTTTAAAATCATTAGCAGCATGGGGAAGTAATTGCCTTAGAGGTGGAGCACTGAAGTTATAGCTGCAGAGGAATACCTATGCTATGGTAAATAGTTTCTGGGTATTGTCCAGATGAAGAGCATATGGTGCATTTTATTTAGTGTATATATATTTTTTTTTTTTTTTTTTTTTTTTTTTTTTTTTTTT
>CM044436.1:107204779-107215848 GCA_024363595.1 Xenopus borealis
GGAGGGGGTTCTACTCGGGTGGGGGTAGGGTTTTTTTTTTTCAAAGGGTTGAATTCTCCTTTAACTGTAATCATAAAAATGCCTCTTGCCTTGGCTTGTTCACATTCAAACAACTAGTTGTTTTCAGATAGATCACCAGAAATAATGACTCTTTCCAATTACTTTCTAATGTCTATATGTCACCGTTTTTCTAATATTGAAGTGTAAAGTGTAATTTTTCATCTTCTAAAGCATCTGTGGTAGGGAAGGTCACCAATTCTGTAAACTGATCTAAACTGATACATTTAGTTGACACATTTTTATCTTTGTGCCTGCTGAGCAGAATCTCTGGGTTTCATTACAGGCAGCTGTTAGACTAAACTAGTTACTAATATTCCAGAGATGCTGCTGAGAAAATGTATCAACTAAATGTTTCAAAATTGTAACAGTTTTGAGACTGCACCTGAATTACTGAGCTGCCAGACTCAAAAGCCAGAGACGCCAACATTCAACTTTAAACGTTAGACTTTGGAAAAACAGTAAAAAAAGAAATAATGGAAAGTAAATAAAAAAAAAAAGCTTTGTTTATGGGGAACAATCTGAAAAAATTTTTTAAAAGTGTTGGGAAGGTGAACAACCCCATAAAATGTATTTGAGAAGAAACACCCATTGTCCCCAATGTATTTGGAGCAAGAAAAAAACATGGGATAAAAAACTTGATTTCAGTGCATCTGGTGCAGCGTTCAATGATTTCAGTGCATCTGGTACCAAATTGCAAATTTTTGCATGGTTTTGTTCTACTCGTGCCTTTTTGTATTTGCCAATTCTTCAATGGCTTAAAGGTCACCAATCATAACTGAAATCATTTACTAAGTAAATACACTATGTGAAACTTCAAGAAATCCGATTTTCAAAACAGTTAGAATTGTTTGTATAATGTAAATCATCAGCTCACTATACCTTCTGCAAAATCTCCCCTATCTCCACTGCAGTTCTAGCTGAGGCAGGCATCTTGGATTTTACTGACTCCTCCTACCTATATCTTCACAACCTCAAAGCAAGTGCTTATTTTCGAACTACAGTCTTGGAAACAAGTTTTAATTGCAGAAGACAAAGTATAGTGCCAAGTAGAGCCTCCTGTAGGCTGCCAGTCTATATAGGGGCTACCAAATAGCCAATTGCAGCCCGCTATTGGCACCCCAGGGAACTTTTTCATGTCTGTGTCGCTCCTCAACTCTTTTTACATTTGATTGTGGCTCACAGGTAAATAAGGTTGGGAACCCCTGCTCTAGAGTCTAGACATATTTCAAGACAATTACACAAAGCTTGTGGTACACAAACTTTAAAGCAGGGTTGTCCAACCTATTGACTTCCCTGGGCCACATTGGAAAAAAAAATTGTCTGGAGCCACACATGAAATACACAAACACTTTTGATTTGTAAAAGTAAAGAAAATACATAGAAAACAACTACAATACCAGTTGGATAACCAGATGGACCTATACACTGGAATACGGGACACGGATATTAAATAGACGTATTATTATTACTAACTGGGCAATGGGCAGAGTCCCCTATCCTCTTAAATTCTTTTGCAATATGAAGTTTCCTCAGGAACCGAGTATTTCAAGTTGGGCCACATTCATAGCTATCCTGGACCACAGGTTGGACACCCCTGCTTTTAAGGAACCGTTCAGCATAAAAACGGTAAAATAGATGTGCAAAATAAAAAATGTTTCTAATATCGTTAGTTAAATAGTTACATAGTTAAATTGGGTTGAAAAAAGACAAAGTATATCAAGTTCAACCCCTCCAGCAAAAAAACAGCATCCATACACACACCCCTCCATTCCTTCACATAAATTAAAAGTTTAAAAGCAAAACATCTTATTGGTTGCTATAGGTTACTGCTACTGGCCAAACATAATGCTTTTTATTACATATGGGGGTAAGTGTCTTCAATTTTCAATTTTGAAATTGTATCCAGGCAGGAGAGTCATGCCCAGAACAGGACACAAAACATATTTTTGGATGTGCAAATTTGTATCAAAATGTGTATTTCCATTCAAATTCTTTGCTTAAATGTGCATTTATGGGCAGCTTTATCAAAGGTTAATTTAGTAGTTTTTCTTACTCCCATTCATTCAAATTTGAATCTTTTGAATCATAGTAATATCGTATTTGATTCAAAGTTTTTTTTTTTTTTTTTAAAAGAACTTAAATTTTTTTTTATTTTTCAAAGTCCACCAATTGACTACAAATAGGTCCCCCATAGGTTAAAACAGCAATTCAGCAGGTTTTAGATGGTCGAAGTCAAGACAGTGTATGAAAAATTTAGAAATTCAAATTTCAGAATTTTTTGCAAATTCGAATCAAAATTCAATTCAACCCTTGATAAATCTGCCCCTTGGTTAACTTTGCATATGCTGGTCAGTTGCTCCAGCAAAAACAGACATCATAAATAAACGCCACTTGCCTTCAACAAAAACAATGGGATTGGTGCCCTCACCAGTCTCCCTCTATCTAAATAACTGTCTAGATGCCATGTTTTGGAAGAAATTGGCTACCTAATTATTTTTTTAATGAAGAAAGCATAGTAGCATAGTGGAGCTTCTTTAACAATGTAGGGATTGACAAAAGATTGACCATGCAAGAAATGGAACTTAACGCAGACTTGTCACCCAGACATGAAAAGCTGTCTAATAAAAGTCCTTTTCAAATTGAACATGAAACCCATATCATTTTTCATTAAAACATACATAACTGTTATAAACTGTTATAACTGTTTAAAAATCTCAACTATCAGTCCTTTATTGCCTGCCCCTCCTCTTTGCTTTAGATATAGAGGCAGAGCTGGGACTTACTTTCACTTTTTGTTCTGTACTTCCTAGATTTCACTACATTCTCCACCTTCCCCTTCCTTTTTTACCTTCTAATTTTGTAGCCAGTGCATGGGCACTCAATTCTGGCACATAAATATAAATTTAGGATAATGCAAAGCTTTCCTTAATAACAGTGTTTGCAAAATGACTGCTGCCTGCTTGCTGTGATTGTGAATTCCAAGACTCAAAGAAACAACATTAAAGGGATACTGTCATGGAAAAACATGTTTTTTTCCAAACGCATCAGTTTATAGTGCTACTCCAGTAGACTTCTTCACTGAAATCCATTTCTCAAAAGAGCATATGGATTTTTTTATAGTCAATTTTGAAATCTGACATGGTGCTAGACATTTTGTCAATTTCCCAGCTGCCCCAGTCATGTGACTTGTGCCAACTCTTGTTTTTCCTTCTCAATGTAACTGAATGGAACAAAGTGGGACATGGGTTCTTAGATCTACCAGGCAGCTGTCATCTTGTTGATCTTTCCATTGTTCTGTTGTTAGGATGCTGAGGGGGGGGGGAGGGGGTGATATCACTCCAACATGCAGTACAGCAGTAAAGAGTGATTGAAGTTTATTAGAGCACAAGTCACATGACTTGGGGCAGCTGGGAAATTGACAATATGTCTAGCCCCATGTCAGATTTCAAAATGAAATATAAAAAAATCTGTTTTCTCTTTTGAGAAATGGAATTCAGTGCATAATTCTGCTGGAGTATCCATTTAAAATAGCTTATAAAGTGTAAGTGAAGTTTATTTTGCTTGACTAACATCATAATATAGATTTTTTTTGGAATTATTTCTTAGGGGGACAGGTCCCCTTTAAAGGGATGGATAACCTTTAAGTTAACTTTCAGTATGTTATAGAATGGCTTATTCTAAGCAACTTTTCAATTGGCCTTAATTTTTATAATCATTTGCATTCTTCTCTTTCTTTAAAAAAAACAAATGCTGTGTAAGGCTACAGTTGAATGTAATTGCTACTTTTTTATTATTCATCTTTCAGGCCTCTCCTATGCATATTCCATTCTCATTCAAATTAATGATTTGCTAGGATAATTTGGACCCTACCAACCAGATTTCTGAACTTTTAAACGGGAGTGCTGCTGAATATAAATAAGTCAAAAACCACAAATAATAGAAAAGGAAAAGCAATTGCAAATTGTTTCAGAATATCACTCTCTACATCATACTAAAAGTTACCTTGTGCACAAACCCTTTAATGATAATGGTGACCTATTCCAGTTCATGGTATATTGAAGATTGTTAGTTCAGAAATATCATTTGTAACAGTATCCAATTTCAGAGAGATTATAAACCACCTAAAGTGAATGCAGAACTATTCCTCAAAGATCATATTAATAGTTCCCAGGGCCACAATGCTAAAATTAGTATACATACCTGCATGTGTAAATCTATTGTCGATACAGCAAAACTAGTTAATTAAAACGTTTCACTAGATAGTATTTAAGACACAGTTAGATCAGTGGTTTGGGGGGCCTTCCTGCAGACATATATGGGGGCCCCTCCCCCTCAGAGAACTAATGAAGCACATGCTAGCCAGCATACATCACAAGTGAAATTTTTGACCATTCCCATGTAGGCGACTGGTAAATGAACCTCCAGTTTATTTAGCAGACAGTCTCCAAGTGTTATAGACACCTAAGTGGGTTCTAAAATGCAGTTAGGAGGGGGTCATCGTTTAGTATTCCTGCTCTAATCCATGCCCCTTGCTATTACTCACAGTGACTAGTAGATGCTAAAGTATAAAACCATTGTAAGCTATGCTTTCAGGGTCCATATTGTGCTGGCTTTGGCCTCAGCAGGCAGGCAGAGCTTGAGTGGAACCTAGACAGGTCAGGTCTAGTATAGATAGGCTACTCACAGTTATAGGTCACTCTAGGAGTGACAGATAGCTAGAATATTTAGCTGAGCAGTTTGAGGCTCCTACGAGGATTGTGAGTGGGATTAAGATCCTGGGTACTAATTGCCCAGAGCCAGGACTAAGTGCACAGACCTAGGATTAGAAGTGTCTCCTCAGGTTCCACTTAGGGAAAAGGCTGAAAGCTGGGTGTACCTCCTCAAGGCTGCATATACTTTGTCTCAAATGTGTGAAGGGGACAGTCTCTGAACAAAGGTGCTGTGAGTATTGCCTATCCACTTTTGATCCTTCATGTGCTGATGTGATTGTTGTACACTCCAAGGAGGATTGTATGTAAATAAATATGTTCTTTGGTTAAGTTAAAAAAACCACTGGTGCCCAATTATTTGCACCCTTAATACAGTTACATTTGCACTACACCCTACCTCCACATCGTTGTGAGGGCTTACTCCCTGAGATTTAAGTTCTCATCTGGAGCAACATATTGGGAGTGGAGCTCATAGTCAGAGAAAGGTGCACTCAATTTACTATAGTGCTACACCCATTTTTGTGGCCACACCCCCTTTTGCCAAACTAGACAGCAGCATCTTACATAAAAACCAGGGCCAAAGCCCTAAGGATATCATCTGCCTTCCCTCACTTCCCCTCCCTTGTGTCTCTCTCTCTCAGTCGCTTGCTCCCAATCCCCCAGCCTCAATCCCTTTGTTCTGCATCTAGCCCTCCTCCAAAAGAGAGCCGCCCGAGGCCTGCCTGCTGCTGCACTGATGTGCCACACTCCAGCCCTCCCTCCTTCTGACTTGGCATGATGTCACTTCCAGGTTCGCGCAGGCACAGCATGACCCAGAAGTGGCAACAGCAGCAGTGGACCAGCGGTGGTGGCAGCAGGCGGAAAAGTTCCACAGCTGCAGTGGGTGCCCTTTAGGTCTTGTGTCCCCCGCCCCACATTGCGGGGTCTGTGGGGGCCTTAGTTACGCCACTGTCTGGTCACGGTCAGGTTCTAGAAGACCAAGGGGTAAGTTTACTAAAGGGCAAAGTGGCCATCACTAGCAAATTTTGCCAGAAATCCAATCCACAGAGACATCGGCAAGCATTGAGGTCAATTCACCAGCAAAAGAGTACATCACCAACGACCATATGAACCTTTTCGACAGCGAATTTCTGCTCAAGTGGACAATAGTTATTCACTAACTCACTAAAGTGGGAATTTTCCATTACGTTGTTACCCCTTTTTCGGCAGAGTCTGCATCGCCAGGTTATACCTGGCAAACTCATAAGATGGAGCTAAATCCTCCTCAATCTAATATCAGTGACATCATATCCTGTATACTGAAAAGTCATAAAAAGTTAAAGTGCTGGTGTTTTACAAGATTTTAAAGTGGGATTGTGTTTAAAAGTTGTAACAGCTAAATATATATTTTTAAAAAACATTTTTAAACCATTTGAGGGGCATGCCACATTCCTTGGACATTTAATATTCGGTGGCTACTTCAAGCATTTGCATCAACATCTCTAATAAAGATAAGTATATATATTTGAACTATATGTACCGCCCTATTTAAACTGACCTAAGTGTCAGTGTGTTAACTTCTGCCTAGGGAAACTTGGTTAACATTAATGAAAGTTCGCTATGAAATGCTGTTTTGGAAATTTCTTTTCTTTATAGATTATACCAAGATGTCTATAGACAACATCGTGTCTATTGTGTTTAGCATTCTTTTCCATTAAAGGGCTACTAAAGTCTAAAATAAAATCATGTTAGAAATTCAGTTTTTTGTATACTAAATATAAACATGAACTTACTGCACCAGAAGCCAAATTAAACAAATAATGTTTGCTTTCAAAGTTGGTGCAGGGGGTTGTCATCTTGTAACTTTGTTAAACATCTTTGCAAGACCAAGACTACGCACATGCTCGGTGTGGTCAGGGCTTCAGTTGGGAGCTTCAATTAGGGATTGTCATAAATGGTCAAAACAGCACAAATCAAATAATATCTGCCATAGAAGCTGATACTGCAAGACTGATTAATAATCAGAATATGTAGACTGCACTGGGTCTGTGGATACAAATCTCAACACAGTTACCGGCTGATTTACTGGGAGGTAAGGCGTTTCCCTGCAGAGCAGTTATGGATCGTCTGACATTTCCTATCTGCAGCATTCAGAGCAAGTAAAACAAACAGGGAATATCACTGCATAGAGTCAGGTTTATTATAAGAACAGTAGACCTTTTTTAATGAAATTATATTGGAGATAGTTTTCTTTTTCATTAAAGTAAAAATGGGATTTTATTTGTTTGCCTTTACATCCCCTTTAAGTTATTTTTTTTTCTTAGTGGGTAGTTCTTAATGGGCAGTCTTTTCAGTTCAAATTTCAGTAGGTTACTCTTGATGATGGTCCACAGTTTGTAAGTGCTAGATTACAGGAGATTGAAACAGAATCAGACAAAAAGGTCAGACTTTGTTAATCAGGGCTGCAAATCAGAATCTGACACCAGAAAGAAATAAATTTGTAGCTCCAAGCAGACTTCTAAACAGGGAAGCCTCTCTAGCTTTTGACTTCATGAGCAAGTCAAGTAGTCAAGATGGTTTTTGAAAAGCCAAGCTTCACAAAGATATTTATTCCCCAATGTTTGAAAGGAAATCGATTTCTGAATATTTCCCAGAAAGTGAGGTCTTAGACATAGTAAATTTCATATCTATATTTGCTAGAAGCTAACAAAGATAGTTATCATTTAAGGGCCTTGCTTTCAGTTTGGCAACTTCAAAGAGGGCTTTGCCAAAGGGAACTAGTGTTTGGAACTAGTTGTAGAATAGTAAAATAGCTCAAGATTAAGGGCATGCAAAGGTATGGTTATCTTGACAATTTGTTGTTACAACTGTCAAACAAGAACTGCTTTGATAAGGCATTGGTTTCAGAGGAGGGTTTTACTGGAAACATTCAGAAATCTGACAATGGTTGATTCTCCCAGCAGACAAATCACATAACAAGGTTATGCCAACATCAGCGCTCAGCATCAAAGAGACTGTATATCAGCAGCTAATCAACCTAAGCCTTTGGGAAGTGAGAAAAGATTTAGAGACGTCAACAGTTTGAGTTCCTTCAACAAAGGAATTTCAAGCAAAGGATCAAACATTTGTTATTTCGCATTAATTATTACATGGACAGTACCCACCAAGTTTATTTATGTGATATGTCGCTGGAGATGCTTGCTTGAGATATATATACTTATAATACACAAAAGCTGTGAATATCTTGTAAATTATATCCTTATAAACGGTGAGTTCTGATGTCATCAGTTATAAACGGTGAGTTCTAAAGTAATTTCTGTCACATGACCCACTGAAACTTGTGTATTATAATAAATAAAGTAACCCAGTTGCAAAATATGAGGATATTAGAAGTTACCTCAGAGTTCCATGACCTGTATAAAAACACTCGGCCTTCGGCCTCATGTTTTTATATGGTCATGAAACTCCTCTGTATCTTATAATATCCTTATATTTTACAAAAGGGGGTACTTTATTCACTATACATATATAATATATATATATATATATATATATATATAAGTTTACATACCCTGGCAGAATTTATGATTTATTAACCATTTTTCAGAGAATATGAATGATAAAACAAAAACTTTTCTTTCACTCGTAGTTAGTGGTTGGCTGAAGCCATTTCTTGTCAAATAACTGTGTTTACTCTTTTTAAATCATAATCATTACATAAACTATCCAAATAACCCTGATCAAAAGTGTACATACATATTGCCCCCTTTAACATCAATAACAGCTTGAAGTCTTTTGTGGTACAGGTAGGTGTTGATGAGGCTCTTTATCTTCTCAGACAAAGGTAAAGCTGCCCATTCTTCCTGGCAAAAAGCCTCCAGTTCCCTGGGTAAATTCTTGGGTGTCTGTTTTGCATGAACTGCACGTTTGAGGTCTCCCCAGAGTGGCTCAATGATATTGGGGTCAGGAGACTGAGATGGCCACTCCAGAACCTTCACTTTATTTCATCATAGGCCTTCATCATTGGCCTCACTTTATTTTGCTGTAGCCAATGACAGGTCGACTTGGCCTTGTGTTTTGGATCATTGTCATGTTGGAGTGTCCAAGTACGTCCCATGCGCAGCTTCTGGGCTCATGAGTGCAAATTGTCCTACGGTATTTTTTGATAACTTAACTGCATTCCTTTTGCATCAATTCTGACCAAATTTCCTGTGCCTTTGTAGCTCACACCAGGGCCGGAACTAGGGGTAGGTAGAGTAAGCGGCCGATTGGGCGCAGTCATAGGGGGGCGCACTTTTGAAGGGAAATAATGTTTTTTTTAATTTCTTTAAGTTTTAACTTCGGCAATGTCTCCAGCAGCAGCGTTCTGCTCTACTTCAGTCCACCCAGCACAGGTACAGACTTGGGGGGGCAATGGCTGATGGTACAGACTTGGGGGGCAATGCCTGGTACAGACTGGTGGCACAGGTACAGACTAAGGGGGCAATGCTGGTGGCACAGTTACAGACATAGGGGGCCAGCTGGTGGCACAAGTACAGACTTGGGAGGCAATGACTGGTGGCAGAGGTACAGACTTGGGGGCAATGGCTGGTAGCACAGGTACAGACTTGGGAGGCAATGGCTGGTGGCACAGGTACAGAGTTAGGGGGCAATGCTGCTGTATGAAATGGTCATACAGAACGGGGGTGGGGGGCGCTGATTGTACCCCTTGCCTAGGGTGCCAAACTACCTTGGCCCGGCCCTGGCTCACACATACCCAAAACATCAGCGATCCACCACCATGTTTCACAATAGGAATAGTGTACCTTTCATCATAGGCCTTGTTGACTCCTCTCCAAATGCAGCATTTATGTTTGTGGCCAAAAAGTTACATTTTTGTCTCATCACTCCGAATGACTTTGCGTCAGAAGGTTTGAGGTTTGTCTCTGTGCTGTTTGGCATATTGTAAGTGGGATACTTTGTGGCATTTGCGTAGTAATGGCTTTCTTCTGGCAACTCCACCATGCAGCCCATCTTTCTTCAAGTGCCTCCTTATTGTGCATCTTGAAACAGCCACACCACATTTTTTCAGAGTCCTGTATTTCACCCGAAGTTATTTGAGGGGTTTTCTTGCATCCCAGACAATTTTTTCTGGCTGTTGTGGCTGAAATTTTAGTTTTATTTGGTTTGGTTTCAACAGAACCCCTAATTTTCCACTTCTTTATTAGAGTTTGAACATTGCTGATTGACATTCTCAATTCCTTTGATATTTTCTTATATTCCTTTACTGTTTTATAGAGTTCAGCTACCTTTCCCACAGATCCTTGGCAATTCTTTTTCTATCCCCATGACTTAGAATCCAAAAAACATCAGTGCAGCACTGAATGAAAGATGCAAGGGTCTGTCAGGAGTCCAGAAAGTCATTGACCTTTTATACACACCCACTAATTACAAGCAAGGGGGTGAAGATGGTGACGTTTAATAGTCATTATTATCCTTGTGTCAAGTTAGATTGCATGTTATCAGTCCAAATCACCAGGGTATGTAAACTTATGATCAGGGTCATTTGGGTAGTTTGTGTAGTGATTATGATTTAAAAAGAGAAAACACAGTTGTTTGACAATAATGAACTCAAAATTCGACCAATCGAACTTTATAAATAAATTCAAATCTTTCAAACTCGGGTGAATAGGATCAAATCTAATTTGAATGGAATTCAATTCGAGTTTTAAAACTCCAATCAAATTAATGTCAAAAAGGCTGCAAACAACTCCAAATTGATCCCAGGATGTCTTCCATAGCCTAAAACAGCAATTTGTCAGGTTTAAGGTGGTGAATAGTCGAATTCAAATTCTTAAAGGGCCAGTGTATGATAAATTTAAAAAAATCAATTTGAATTTTTTTTTTTCTAAAACTCGAATCGAATTTTAGCTGAACTGTCTTTGTATCTTACAGTTATTGTATAAATGGTTTAGCCAGGAATATGTGAAAGGATTTCTGCAAGAGAACTCCCTTACTCCTTCAGTACCTAGTCCAAACCAGGCAGCATTGCCAAGAAAGGCTGCATTATCCTATCCACTTAGGGTGGTGCACAGTGACAAATCTTCTCTTCTTCAGGTGACTAATTTCCCCAAATGCCTTCCCACTGGCAAGAATGTGAGTCACCAGTGGGATGGCATACGTATCACTTTGTTTTCCACAGTCGCATGAAGTTGCCTCACGGGGAAACTTTGGGAGACTTAGAGAGACAAAGCGCTAAGTATGTCATCCCACTGGCGATTCATTTTTAAATATATTAATAGTAGAAAAATGAAACAGGAAGGGGTAGGACCTTTATTATCA
>CM044436.1:107217111-107260808 GCA_024363595.1 Xenopus borealis
AAAAAAAAAAAATATATATATATATATATATATATATATATATATATACCGGCAGGGAGAGAGATGGGACCATCAGGGAGTGGACAGTGAAGTAAATGGGAGTGACATCACAGATTGGAGTTGTGACATCAAGAGGTGGGGCCAAGTCATCAAGCACTGAATCAAAACAGGACTAAGCCAGTAAATTTGTAACACATTTGATTTGTAAAATCAAATACCCAGCTGTCTGCTGTTGAACACAGTACACCAATCTCTTTGCCAAAAGCTTTCCTTAGGTATTTTCCACAGACCACCATGGCAACGTTTTGTATCTTTAAAAAACAATATTTTTGACTTGTTCTTTCTAAGCATAATTTAAATTAAGTTGGGTGAAATAAAAAATATTTGCTGTAGCTTTCTAACCAATCAACCCTGTAAAGTGGAAATTCGTCACAATTCATGTTGCTTGAAGCTTTATAAAACAAATCCTCTATGTGATATTTTTAACTCAGTGCATTTTGCACTCCTGACGTGCAGAAAATTTTAGTTTTGCTAATCATAAAAATATTAAAGAAGCTGTCAATAAATTTACCTTCTAATTGAATCACATGATATCTAAATTGTTTATAATAGAATCAGCCTGCTAAAGAAGTATCCTGAGAAAATGATGGATTAATTGACTGATGACTAAAGTTTCTCTCAGAAATAATGGTTTACCCATTCTGATTTGATTTGTATGATATAACTTTCTCTAATAAACAATTTGCTCAGAGGCAATAGAAGCAATGAAAGCATATCAAACCTAATATAATTAGTCTCTTCCAGATTGATATTACTTGGGGAGTCTTCGTCTTAATTGAGGAGGCAAGTGTTCAAAGGGTTTCTTTCATTATTATTATTATTTTTTTTTTTTAGTTGTTGTTTCTTTAACACCATTGTGTAACTACCTATGGAATAATAAAATGTGAATTCATTTTAATAAATGTTTGTAAAACAAATTAGCTAATTGTACAAGACTAAAAATGATTTCTTTAATTATTGTGGATATTTAACTGGTACTTCAGTTTTATTGCTTTTAGTCGGTAAATGTGATTTGCATTTGCTTTGCTAAACTAATTAAAATGTACTGTATAAGCTAACAAACAATATCAATTTTAAGAGTTCCAGTGCTTTTTTTCATTATTACAGGGGACATTTATGAAATAGAAACAATAGCAATGAAGAAAGAGTAACTGTAAAAGCAGCTCCATTTAAATACATTTCAGTCAGGCAGAATTGTATAACACAAGACATTAAAAGAGGCACTGTCATGTTCTGTTAGGCAGGAACCCTGGGGATGCTTTTGAGATTGCACATTTGGGTGAGCAGTGAGCAGTGATGTCCTTTTGGGGCCCCAGAACTTTATGTTGCAGACCAACAAAGAGAACCTGGACCTGGCAAAGTTTGATCCAAAGCACATTACAAACAAGGTTTACACTGAATCATGGTCAAGGAAGTCAAGACAGGCAGCAAACAATCAGCAGAAGACAAGAGTCAAAAACCAGGAGATAAAACCAAGAACAAGTTCTTAGGCAGGAACTGTATTAAGCAGAAGTACAAGCAGAAAGGGCCTTTTAAATTTGGCACCAACATGACATAACAATGAATTGGGGCACACAACAATCTCCTGGAGCTCTATGCAGGCACAATACCCTCAACATCCCTGACAAATTGCTCTTGGAACAGAGAACATACATTATATGTTGGAGCAGTTCTCGATTCTCTAAGGCAGTGTTCCCCAACCAGTGGCTCATGAGCAACATGTTGCTCACCAATCCCTTGGATGTTGCTCTCAGTGGCTACAAAGCAGGTGCTTAAAGGGAAACGGTCGTAGGAAAACTTTTTTTACAATGCATCAGTTAATAGTGCCAGCATGTGACTTGTGCCAGCACTTTAGGAGGGAACTGCTTTCTGGCAGGCTGTTGTTTTTCCTTCTCAATTTAACTGAATAGTACACAGTGGAACATGGGTTTTACTATTGAGTGCTGTTCTTAGATCTACCAGGCAGCTGTTATCTTGTGTTAGGGAGCGGTTATCTGGTTACCTTCTCATTGCTCTGTTGTTAGGCTGCTGGGTGGGGGAAAGGGAGGGGGTGATATCACTCCAACTTGCAGTACAGCAGTAAAGAGTGATTGAAGTTTATCAGAGCACCAGTCACATGATTTGGGGCAGCTGGGAAATTGACAATATGTCTAGCTTTCAGCTTTCCTCCAGTTTTGTAACACTGACCCTCACAAACAGCAATCCATAAATATTAGAATTTGTGGTGGTCTACTAGTTTCCCTCCCACTTTTGTTGGTTTAAAAGACTACAAAACCAGAACAGAACTTGACTCCAGTTTCCACAATGCCTAATATACATCTGTTATTCTCCTTCTTATAATCGCAGAACATGTGTGGAAATTTTGATACTGGAGTCTTGGCTTGCTTCACTGATAAAAGTATTCAGAAAGGGCAACAACAAAAGACAGTCAGACATTACCTACAATAGAAACTGCATTTAGAAATCTGGTACATACATTTGATAACACTGGAAAATATTCACAATTTAGAAATCCACAATTTTATTTCTAACCCACAAAGCCTTGACTATTTTCTATTTTATTTATATCGGCTTTTCCTAAGCCAGCACTGCCAAAATGGCCTCATCGCTAAACGGACACACCAAGGGGCAGATTTACAAAAATTAGGCAAAATCGACCATTGAATATTCAAATTCGAATGATTTGAATATTCGAATAAAATTTTATTCGAATATTCAAAAATTCGATGGTCGAATACTTCCCCTTATCAACCACCTACTTCGCCAGATTAAAGCTACCAAAATATGGATCTTCCCCTGAGATCGAATATAAAAAATTCGATCGAACGATTAAAATCGTTCGAATATTCGATTTGAATTCGATTCGAATATTCGATCGATCAAATTTTCTATATTCCATCGTTCGATTGATCGATTTGCGGTAAAATCCTTCAAATTCAATAGTAGAATTCAAAGGATTTTACTATTCCCTTGGTCGAATTTCGAATTTTTTTATATTCGAAATTCGACCAATAGTAAATCTGCCCCGAAGTATAAATTTTATTAACCAATAGTTGTATACAAGTAACAGTGCCAGTGCAACAGTATTATTTAGAGATATCAGTACAAAATACCCCTTCACAAATGTATATTGGGCATGTTGCTGAAAATAACATTTTATTTCATTATGGACACAAAATTCTTTACATTTTAATGGGAGGACATTCCCTTTATGCTCATAAATTATATAATTTATCATCCTCTCCTCCTATCTGCCATTATGTTTATAACACCATATATTGGCAATTTAAACTTCGGAATGAATTAAATACAGTTAACTCCGGCAAACGAATATGCAAAGGAAAACCAGTGCAAAAGTAATCAGAATTTAGGGTACAATGCACTGTTCTCAGTGTAACGGTAATATACTGAAAACGTTGCATTCTTCAGGGGTGGTAATCTTTTGCAAAGTAGGGTGCCAGAGTAATATTTATTTATGCTTTTAAAAGTTTGAATTACTGTAAACATAACATTATAACTCATTTCCCAGAAGCCAGAATACATTTTAACATAGGGAAATGACTTAATTAGAATAATACAATTATGCTTGTTTGTTTTTGTTTGTTTTCAATGCTGGGTGTAATTAGACAGGGATCTAAGAGCGATACCTGCAGAGGCTGTTATTGGTATTTTTTACAATTTGTTCTTTTTCATGAAATAGCAATTTCTGTATAACGTTATTACAGAAACAGTTTGCATTTACCCAGTAATTAAAAGTTTCAGTCATGAGCGATGTACTTTTATTCATGGGCATTGTATTGTGGTTTCAGTAGTAGTTTCAGCAAGCAGAGTACAGATATTTGTAGTTATGGTATAAATGTGGTACTGAATACACAAACAAAATATATATCGTTTTATCAAACTTATAAAATGAGTAAAAGGATAATAACATACATTAGTAACATAGATGAGACAAGCTTCCATCAAATTCAACCTGCCTACACTGGCTGATCCAGTGGAAGGCAAATAAATCCTTTCCTATTTGCTTAAGAATGGGATAAATTCCTTCCTGACTAATTTTGTAGTTTACATTTTATGAAAAGGCATCCAGTCCTATTTTAAAACTATATAATGCGTGTGCCAATACTACTGCCTGAAGGAGATTATTGCACAACATGAGAGTGCAGTAAAAACCTATTTTACTTCTTAAAATGGAACCTTCTTTATTCTAATCTCAGTGGATGGCCCTGCATTTGCAAGAAGGATCTACTGTTGAATAAAGTATATAAGAGGTCATTGGACAGTTCCCTTAAATATTCCATCCTAAAGTGCTGGTACAAGTCACATGACCAGGGGCAGCTGGGAAATTGACAAAATGTCTAGCCCCATGTAAGATTTCAAAATTAAAAATAAAAAAAATCTGTTTGCTCTTTTGAGAAATGGATTCCAGTGCAGAAGTCTGCTGGAGTAGCACTATTAACTGATGCATTTTGAAAAAAGCATGTTTTCCCATGACAGTGTCCCTTTAATCATAGATGCTGTATATTTGTATTAATATTTTTATTAATATTAGTTAATAAAATTATTATTATTGATAAAGGTTTACCACTTTTTTACACAATGTTACATAACTAGGTAAGACACTAGACACTAGGGGGCAGATTTACTATTGGTCGAATTCGAGAGTTAAAAAAAACCTTGAATTCAACCATGTGAATAGCTGGGGAATAAAAATCCTTCGGATAACGAATTCTACTAAAAATTTAAAGGGGAAGTACTTCGACTGTCGAATATTCTAATAGATTTTTATTCGAATCATTTGAATCATTCGATTCAATCGAATTTTCAAAATTCACTGGTCGAAGTGGTCTTCAAAAACATTCGAAAATTTTAATCTTTTTGAAAATTCAATCGAACTTTGAATCCTTCATGTGAATTTAGCAAATCTTGATACTACTGATAAATAGATTGCATAAGCACTAGGAGTTAAGTGCCTTTTTTTCTCATTCTTAATCATCAGATCTAAATATCACTTGATCCTCATCAAAAGTACTGGGGGGGTGGAGCTACACTTTTCCTTTGACCGTCTGGATACTGATGTCAGAGGATGGGGCAGATTAATGGAATCCACGGGGCAGCACAATTATGGGGTCACAATGCTAGTTTTAACTGAACAGTCCTTGTAAAAACTTACACACAGTTACAGGAATGGGGAAACCTTCAATTCTCTGGAGAAGGGACTAAACCTGGGACTTGGATTTATGTCTAATTATGTGGACTAACAAAGGATTGCACCAGGCCAGAAATACCAACATGTCTGGATATAGACTAAGAGATCATTTGGAATTCCTTTGATTCTACACTCCAATAATTCAGCCCTGATTTACAATCTAGTTGACCCACATTATCTTGTGCCTTATCTGTCTATCTCTTGCAGATCCCCTCGTAAATGACTTTGACACCTCACACACAGTTTGATATTCCTTTTTGTTGGTCATTTGATCTATGAGCTAAATGTTGTATATATACCAGAGAACACCACAGCTTCATTGTAATCAGCTTGAAAAAGGAACTAAAATGTTCTGAAAGCTTGCTATGATTATATTAGTTAGCCAATAAAGGTATCACCTTTATACCATTTTGTTATTTTTTATTTCAAAAGGGTTGCCCAATAACAGGAATGGGGATACAAATGGAAAACTGCCTTCAAAGGGATTCACTTGATTATATGTTTCAGATATGTTAAACACTAAAATTAATATCATATCCTTAATCAAATAAAACCCAGAATACAAAATCTAACTGTAATACACCAAGAAATAATTTGGAATAGACAACGCTCCATTTGAACTTCTAGAAAATCCATCTGAAAGGGCTCCATTGATTATTGCTATTAACTCTAGCAATCTGCCCAGTAAACTCCATTTATTAGACGTGTCCCTGATTATTCAAATAATCTGTTAACCTTAACGTACACACACACAAAAGCACATCTATCATATTTATTGTTTCTTGTGTCATAAGACATTGATTACTAAAACTAAAGTTTTAATCTCTCTTCGGACTAAATATCTCCACATTATTATGGCAAGTGATATCCATCAACTTCAAAGTAATAAGGATGCAGAGAGGTCTATTTGCAGCAGTGTTTTTGTACGCACGTGAAATAAATGCTGACACTTTGAGAAGATATTCCCGTAAAAGGTTGAACTCCTTAAGCAGCAAAAACACCAGCGTCCATCATCTTTAAACCTTATTGATTTCTGGTGAAGATTTAAAAGGCTGTTTACTTATTTCCCATCATTTCTGTCATGCAGTAACAGTTTTCTTCCCACTGCATAAACCTCTCATGATCCTCTTGGTGATTAAGGTCAGACTAAATGTCAAACTCCTAATGCTAAGTGCTTTTACATTAAAAATTAATAAGAAATCACCGAATAAAATCCAAACAAGAAGTCAGACATGTAAACAGTACACAAAAAACATTGACCATTATGGAAAATAGCTATAATATATACAAAAAAAATATCAACAAGCTTTGAAAGTGCATATTATAAAGGATAAATTTATACTGCTTTTTGTAGTTGGAGATTTATTGTAGCATATCATTGTTATATTGCTGAAATGTGTTTTTTGCACTAAAGGTAGAATGTGAATGTCCTGTTTATACAGGGTTATATTCATTGACTAAATTGTAAATAGCCTGCTCTTTATCTTTTACAGATCACTTTGTAGAAGGAAAAACAATACATACTTACACAAGGGATATTTAAAATAAACATAGCAGCAGGCTGTAGATGGACCGATACTTCCCTTCATACAGCAGGAGTAGTTTATAAAAAAAATAGCCAGTGAATAACCAGAAATCTTAACCCTCCATAGGTTCAACGGGTAGAAAGAAATGCATAGAAAGTTTTTTTTATGTAAAATAATTGTACGATTATCAATGCAAAGCACATATAGTATCTGTATGTCACCTACATTTGTTATCATGGTGCCCAAAGGTAAATGAAGACGTGGTGGAGATGGGATTGGGAATCAAAATTTAGGATGTGTTTCATGTACTTCAGCGCCAAACCAAATGTGCCATTTTAATTCATCCAAGATTGATCTGAGTGACGCATTCCAAGCTTTAGTTGGATCTGAAGATGAGCAGTTTTGCTAAAAAGATATTATTTTATATATTTATAAAGCACCATCATTTTCCACAGCAATGCACATATTGGTATACAATTTACAAACTAGGTGATAAATTAGGTAAATGCAATCCCCAAGGTCCCGATCATGGCTCAATCTTCCACCTATAACAGTCACCTTTCTCTACTTGGGTTCCACCAGGTCTTAGCATGAGAGGACCGGGGAGAATTTTCTAGTCAGGCAAGGAAACCGTTCATGATGTAGGAACTGAGAACAGGAATCGTAGTGAGGGACAGACCGGGTCAATTACAAAACGGGATCAGGCAGTACATATTCAGGAGATTATATTCAGGAGTTAGAGTAATCGAGGTCACAGACCAAATATACACTGAATATGAAGTACAGAGTGGAATCCAGAAGAGAAGTCGATACACAGGCTAAGGTCAGGACAGGCAGCAGATGTGGGCAATATCAGAAACAGGCAGGGTAAAAAACAGATTAGGATACTAACTCTACACCCAGGAACTGCGAACAGACCTTTACATTGGACAAGGAACAATTGGCACCTGTGCCTTTAAATATTCGAAACTCGTACCAAACACGATGACATCACCTGCGCCACTGCTTCAAACCAGGAAACAAGCAGCAACCGCTTCAGAACTTGCATCAGCGCTCACAAAGAAGGACACAGCGGGCGTCCCATAGCACCTCGCTAGACCACCAGGGCGAGTTCTCACAGTGAGAAGGGCTTACAATCTATAGGGTGGAGATAGCAGGTAAACAAGGTATAACAAATTTGAACCCTTAAAGATGTAATACTTGGTGACAACAATCTAAAGTGGCCAAATATTAAAGATAGCAGAACTAAACTGGAAGATAATGTAAATTTGGTTATGCAGAAACAAAACCAGAACCATAAGATTGGCAAATAAGACTAACAAAACCAAAGTGGAACAGGTCAGAATATGAAAGACCCAGGCCCAGCAACGCAAATAACAATAGATATAAAAGAAAAGAAAATACAAATAAAAATTGGAAAAAAAAAGCTAGATCATGGGCCCTTTCCCCTGTGTATATTTCTAAGCTTTTGGAAAGCGAGAGCTTGTGCAAAGTGTAGCCTAGGGGCCTCACATCTCATTAATCTGCCGCTGGCAACACTGTTTTACATTAATTTAATACTGTTACAGTTACACACCAATATACTTTACATCCATCTATTGACTGACACACTCACATCTCCCAGCAGTGCCACATCAGGTCCAGTCTGGCCAAACCAGAGTAAGAACAGACACATGGCTTGAAGCAAAGATAATTTTGTCCATGTGTCTAATTACAGATCCCCTTGCTTTCTGTCATGTGCTAGCTGTCTGAACTGCTACACTGCACTCTGTACCTTGGCTTCTCAACACAAACCTTACTGTTACACACTATATATATGTAGCTTCTCCACTGGCCTTCTATCTCCACTGTATTTCTCATTGCGACCTTGATTTCCCAACTTGGTAGTCTAAGTAGCTTTTCTAAGAGTACTCCTAGGGGCAGATTTACTAAGGGTTGAAGTGAATTTTCAATTAAATTTGAATTTAAAAAATGTGAATTAGTAATTTTGGGCTGCTTCAACTATCGAATAGCCCAAAATTCTATTCAAATTCAAAAAATTAAAACATTTAAAAATTGTCTCTTTAAAAAAACGTTGAATTTGCCACCTTAAAGCTGCCGAATTGCCATAGTAGCCGATGGGGGACCTCCTGGAACCTTTGCTGTGATTTTTACTAAGTCCAAGAAAATCTAAGGATTTTATTGAAAATCGTTCGAATCGAACGATGCATTCAGATGATTCAAACTATTTTTATTCTATCAAAAATGGCCTTTAAAAAAATTAGATGGTCGAATTTCGAAGTTTTTTAACTTCGAAAGTCGACCCCTTACTAAATCTGCCCCCTAGAATAAGCTTAACACCCTCTATCCTTAGAGACTCTGAGCCATGCCCTATATAAAAGCTCCAATATTTTTCCTCTACATTTCTAGAAGTTTTTTGGGAGCACAACTTAACCAAGGCTTATTTTTAATAGTTGCAACCACTTACTGTCAGTAGAAACTAAAATTAACTTGATATAATGCCAATATATTCTACCCCTTACCACGGTAACTCTCATTTTGTCAGCTCAGGATTTAGTACATTACGGTAATTTACTGGGCATGTACTTATTGCATAAGTCTGTATAATGTCAATAGTACAAAGTAGCATAATTTAAGATTCAATGCCTTCAAATCACTGAGAAGGTAATGCTTTATAGTGTAAAAAAGAGAATTTATAATGAAAATTCATTCTGACTAGTGATGAGCGAATCTGTCTCGTTTCGCTAAAAAATTAGCAAAAAAAAATTGTGAAATGCATTAAAGTCAATGGGTGTCAAAATAATTTTGACACGCGACAATTGATGCATACAACACTTTTTATACGCGCAACTCTTTTGCCCAAAAGCATTAAAGTCAATGGGCGTCAAAAATTATTTTGACCTGTGATAATGTTGACATGCAACTATTTTTTTGTTGCAGCTAATTATTCCATGGAAAATTTTTCTAGGCGTTTTGAAAAAACATTTGCAGTCTGCAAAGTGTGGAAATTCCCCGCAAATCCATGCTTGGTAAATAAATTCCCTGTCACTAATTCACTAATCATAATTAATATTTTAAAAAAGGTGTGCAAGTGTGTCTACTGTCTAATGACCATCTACTCTTCCCCTTTTAAATTAACACACTAACCACATTGTCAAAGGACCATATGGCTACATTTTAAAAAGCACAAACCTACAATAAGGGGCACATTTATCAGAAACTAAACTGGGCAATCCTGAAGGATTCCAAAAAATTCAATGATTTCCTCGTTTATCAAATATTTCTTGACAGTCAGGATAGAGTTTTAACAAATTGACATTTATCAAGGAAGATAAATGTCTCAATTTGGCATAATGTGTGTGACTTCTTTGAGCATGAAAATCTTCAGGAAATATATGCTTTTTTTTAGATATATTTTTACAATAGCAAATGTTTAAGGGGCAGATTTACTAATTATTAATGTGAATTTTGTAAATCTGCAAATTTACTATTATTCCCCAAAATAAATTCGACCAAATTCGCAAATTCGATAAGTGTTCGACTATCGAATGCTTATCGAATTGTTTTAGGCTATCATTTTGCTCGATATCTGATTTCTCGATTAATTCGTACTGGACGATTTCACGAAAAAATTGTGAAATTTCATTTGAGCGTCCGAAAAAATTTGTACGATCGGAGCGTTCTATCGTTCGAATCATACAAATTTTTCGCTATGGTATTCGGGCAGGACTTAGTCTCTGAAGCCTATGGGGAGCTTCCCATAGGCTTCTATTGCAATTTGGTAGGTTCAATCTGGTGAAGTAGGCAGTCGAATAACTTTAATAAAAATAAAATTTTAATTCCTGCGATCATCGAATGATCGAATTATCGAATATCCGATCATTTGATCTATTCGATCTATTCAATATTCGATGATCGAATAGGCCAAAATTCACATTACGTAATTCGATCATTTCACATGAATTTCGTAAATTGGCCCCTAAGTGTGCATACATATAGGGGCAGATTTATAAAATTCACACAAAGAATTCGAAATTCGATCGAATTTTCAAAAAGATTAGAATTCGAAATTTCAATGAAAGGAAATATACATTTAAGCAACTCTTCACTATACATTACATTTGTTGAACATTTTCAGTAGTTTTTAATTTATTTGAAAGTAGTGATGGGCGAATTTATTTGCCAGGGGCGATATCCCGCGATTCGCCGCTGGCAAATAAATTCGCAAAACGCCAGCAAAAATTTGCCTGGCGAAACGAGCGAACAAAGCGAAACTGAGTAGATTCGCCCATCACTATTTGAAAGCAACATCATTCTCTGAAACCATACAAAAAGAAAAACAGAGTCTAGGGATGAGCAAATCTGACCAGTTTCACTTCTGCAAAAATTACCAAAACAACAGAAAATGGGGCTCTCAACATTTTGCAAACCTCCCGTTTTTTTTTTACAATACATTAGCCTCTATGAGATCAGTGAACTAAAATGGATAAACTAATTGCAAATACTCTAAGAAATAGCCAACAACCATTGGAAATGTTTTTATTGAGAAGCAGCTGTTAAAAATTTTGGTTTTGCACAATGAAAAAAAAATTTAATTATCAACATAATTTAAGCGGAGAAGCCCTTTCAACCAATTATTTGACCAAAGGCTTGCACCAGACTTTATAGCAGGGTTTCACAGCAAAGTGTTTAAGGTGGGTGTTCATTTCCAAATAATTTTGATACATATTTAAATTATTTCAGCACTATGGGCCATTTTGTGTAGATCCCAATGAAACCTATGTTATTTACAGCTTACAACACATTTGTTAGAATCCAAGGGGGTGAATACTTTTGGGAGCCACTGTAAAATATATAATATACCACGTCTGAGTGGGGGGTATTTTGTTTTTAATTTTCAATAGAAATACAAAAAATTTCATTTTGTTACTGATTCCAATTGCTGAACAAGGATTGTGATGTATTTTCCTAGTGGTGTATTAACACGACACATATTTTAAAAGATACAGAATTTATAAGCTGTGCTTTGTGCCTCTCTGCATCACTAAAATAAATATTAGTAAGTCAAGTGAATTTTCCAATGGCCCACAGGTTGCACATTTAAAAGAAAAACGCTTGTTTATAGATAACAGGCATTCTGTTTCCTTCAATATGACGAATATGTGAAGAAGAAGAAGAAAAAAAAACCAGAAAAGATTTCTTTCTGAAAGCTATCTCCCCTCACTCATAATGTGCACTACCCCCACATCAATTTCCCCCCTCAGGGGTGTTTTTCCCCAAAATGATTAACAAGGCATTTGGAAAGCAATAAAGTGTGGGACTTTTGTTCAACTAGAACGTCATTAAAATCTAGGTTTTAATTTCAGTGAAGTAATAAGATTTGGACCGTGCTCAAATTAGTCCTGTTTAAGGCATTGAATTCTACAGAACATTCAAAGGTCCCCTTAGGAATTTGTTTTGTAATTAATTGCTACAGAAATATACCTTGGTGCGTCAGAGATATATATACACATATTAACAGAGATATTTATTGTATAGGCTCTATTACCTAAGACCCCATACAACGTTTACAAAAGAGATCGTTTTGCAGTTTGCCATTTGCAGCCTCAAACACAATCACCATACTTTTTACTCCTAATGCATTTTGTTTATGTTCGAAGGGTGTCATTTCTGGCTCTTGGTATCAAAATGATGTGTTCAGTAGTTTTAAAGGGAATTTTAACCCCAAAAACTAAATTAACGTACATGTGGTACAATCTTCTAAGCATATTGGCCGTGCATGTTCTATTTTAAGTAGCTTTTGAGATATTACCAACCTTAGACAATTTTAGACTACTGTTTACTTCCTGTATTCAGGTTGTTGACTCTCAGTGGTGCATCCTGTCAGCACTCTAAAAAGGCAAATGTCACGGAAACTGACAAAAATAGAAAATCATTGTAAATTGCAAAATTGCTCGGAAAAGCACCCTAACTAAGTTTAGATCAATAGATTTTTTTGGGTTTACAATCCCTTTAAGGCACACGTTTGCTGCATCAGTTGATGTAGGCCACTGTAGAAACCGGTGAACTACCACCACTTCTGTGTTGTTTGTGCAAGGTGCCTGTAGGTGTCACTGTGCACATGAGTTATACTGTGTATACACAGTACCGTCTGGACTGCTTAAAAATTGATAGAGTTTATGTTACTGTTGTGTAATGGCTGCAAGAGTCTGCTAATAAAGCCCTGTTATACTCATACTCTACTATCAAAACACAACAACCTCCAAAGGTGGTAGGAGATCCAGGGTTCCCCTGCATGGATGCACTTGCTTTCGTAACATGAGGTGGGATAAAGGCATGGGTACAACTATAGGGAAGTGCAATGAGTGGCTTTGGACTCAAGCACCTTTTTCATTGATAGTTCTAACACAAAAGATGCAAATAAACAGGATTTCTTTTCAGTCTCACATACTGTGGCCTTTGTCATGAAGCACTGAAAAGGCAGGTATGGGATCTCTTATCCAGTAATCAGTTATTCAGAAAGCTCCTACTTTCTGTCTCCCAAAAAGACTTTTTTTTTTTTTAATAACATTTTGTTCTGTAAAGCTAAAACCGTAGCTTGTACTTGATGGTAACTAAGCTGTATGAATCTATATTAGTGACAAAACAATCCTATTGGGTTTATTTAATGTGTAAACAACTGTGAACAGACTTTAGGGGCAGATTTACTATTGGTCGAATTTCGATTAGAAAAAAATTCGAAAATTCGATCAATGAATTTTTTGGGGGGGGTCATTTTCAATCAAATCGAATCGAATCTGAATCCTTCGAATCGGAAGATCGCATTGTTCGAATTGAACGATTCAAGCGATTTTAACAAAAAATAATTAGATTTTCCAGGACTTAGAAAATTTTTCAGTAAAGCTTCCAGGAGGTCCTCAATACGCTACAATCGCAATTCAGCAGCAAATAGGTGATGAATAGTCGAATCAGCACTTCGATATTCACATATTTTAAATTTGTATCAAATTTTGGGCTATTCGATAGTGGAAGTAGCCCAAAATTGCTTTGAAATTCGAATTTTATTCAAAAATTCACTTCGACCCTTAGTAAATTGTCTGGAATTATTATCCAGGATATATATATATATATTTATTTATTTTTTTCCTGTATTCCCTCAGAGATATTGGTGTATACACCAATATCTCTGAGGGAATGCTACAGTCAGATACAGTTGCAGATTATGCAATTATTTAAACCCGCAGAACAAATGTTTCACCTCTTGTGTCTTGATCTCCATTTTTGTGCCTTGGAGCATTTTTGTTTGTACGTTGCATTTTGATGCGAGGGTTACTACAGTATAGCGAGCAATGACAGATGTCTATAATTACAGATAACACTGGCAATCCTTTGGAACAATGTCCGCACAATCCTGCTTATTGTAACTCCTCAAGTGCTGCTTAAATCTCAGATAGAAAGTAGTGTTTTTATTTTTACCATAAGGTCTGGAAATATCTGCCTATATCTTAATACGCACTTGTTTCTGCCTGAACCGAATGGCTGAACCGAATCCGAACTGACTTTTTGTCACAAAACAAAGAAGTAAAAACAGTTTTTTCCACTTTTTCCTTTCCCATCCATAATTTGCATATGCTAATTAGGATTCGGATTTGGTTCAGTATTCGGACGGATTTTTCATGAAGGATTCAGGGGTTTTGGCCAAATCCCCAAAAGGGGATTCAGTGTATCCCTAACAGAAACACACACCATAGTGGCACTGCTCTCCACACATCTAGTATCAAAATCCCAGACTGCATTTGTTGAGTTTCTTTATAACTAGTCAGACATCCTTTTGTTAGTAGTGCCATGCTAGACAAGATTGCAGGCTAAGCAAAGAGTTGAACCTACAAGCACCTCACTAATGCCATTTCCCTAGGGTTGGGGGGGGCATAGAAGAAGACTATCCACTGATTTATTAATGCTACCAATGGGAAAGAAAAACAGGTAGTGGGGGTCATTTATAAAGTTCGCGCAGTGCATAATTGTTCGCAAATGGTAGTTTTGCCCATTCTTTTTCCTGAACGCTACAATATTGCACTACTGTGCCCAACTTTCCAGTTTTTGCGAATTTGCATTGTGAATGGATTTTCGCAAACAAGGCGGGTCTTTGCTTTAGTACAGGCACTTTGCAAGGTTGTTCTGTACGAAAATAGCGTTAACAGTAACTAAAATTTGCAATTTGCGAAACAGTTTTGCTAATATTTTCTCCGCCACCAAAGTTGTGGTGCAGAGTGTACGCAATTTGTGACTTTTGCCATATTTAAAAAGATCCTATAGACATTTGCAATATGAAAAACAAATTCGCAAATCTGTTTGCACACTCTTATTCAGCTTTATAAATATAACCAGGCGCAGGGCAAATATATTCACTCTGCGAACCAATCTGCCCTGCGCAAACTTTATAAATGACCCCCACTGAGATGATATCCAGAATTGGGGCTGGCAGCCAAGGTCAGGAACAGGCAAAATAGGCAACAATCTTGGAAACAAAGGCTGGATACACTGGAGAGGTCCAGAGCAGCCTAGTAACAACTGCAAAGGCATGTGGACTGACCCAAAAAAAAAAAAAACACACACACACAATGAAATGATACAAGCATCAGAACAAAGTCATGGGGTAAGAACAAATCCATTTTCTCCCTCAAATATCTGCCAACCATAGACATAACGTGGCTTATTTTGCTCATAGAGAAATGGTTCTGATGCTGAGGTCATACCTTGGTTTTCTATTAGTGATTGGGGGGTCGGGTTTTTCCTGACCCGCACCCACCCAATATCCATCCTTCCTCCACCCACGCCCGCCCAAGCCCGACTTCTGGACTTATTTTATAGACCGATGCCAACGCGTCCAGGTATTTGTACCTGGATAGAGAACTGGTTAAAAGATAGACTACAAAGAGTGGTGGTAAATGGAACATTTTCTAATTGGACCAGTGTTGTTAGTGGGGTACCGCAGGACTCTGTACTGGGTCCCTTGCTTTTCAACTTGTTTATTAATGACCTGGATGTGGGCATTGAAAGTACGGTTTCTATTTTTGCAGATGATACTAAATTGTGCAGAACTATAGGTTCCATGCAGGATGCTGCCACTCTGCAGAGTGATTTGTCTAAAGGTGGCCTTACACGGGCCGATAAAAGCTGCCAACAGACTGTGTCGGCAGCTTATCGGCCCGTGTGGGGGCCCTCCGATGGGCTTCCTCGATCGATATCTGGCCAAAAGTCGGCAAGATGTCGATCGGGCAGGATTAAAAATCCAGTCGGATCGCGGCCGCATCTGTTTGTTGATGCGGTCCCGCGATCTGACCGCCCGTATCTGTGCCAATCCTATTCCGATCGTTGGGCCCTAGGGCCCACGATCGGATCAGCCCGATATCGCCCACCTCAAGGTGGGCATATCGGGGAGAGATCCGCTCATTTGTCGACATCGCCAAACGAGCGGATCTGTCCGTGTATGGCCACCTTAAATTGGGAAATGGGCAGCAAACTGGAAAATGAAGTTCAATGTTGATAAATGCAGGTTATGCACTTTGGCAAAAATAATATAAATGCAAGTTATACACTAAATGGCAGTGTGTTGGGAGTTTCCTTAAGTGAGAAGGATCTTGGGGTTTTTATAGATAACAAGTTGTCTAATTCTGGGCAGTGTCATTCTGTAGCTACTAAAGCAAATCGGGTTCTGTCTTGCATAAAAAAGGGCATAAACTCAAGGGATGAAAACATAATTATACCTCTTTATAGATCCCTAGTAAGGCCTCATCTGGAGTATGCAGTGCAGTTTTGGACTCCAGTCCTTAGGAGGGATGTAAATGAGCTGGAGAGAGTGCAGAGACTATGTGCAACTAAACTGGTTAGAGGAATGGAAGACTTAAATTATGAGGGTAGACTGTCCAGGTTGGGGTTGTTTTCTCTGGAAAAAAGGAGCTTGCGAGGGGACATGATTACACTTTACAAATACATTAGAGGACATTATAGACAAATATCAGGGGACCTTTTTACCCATAAAGAGGATCACCAGAGGCCACCCCTTCAGACTAGAAGAAAAGGACTTTCATTTGAAGCAGTGTAGGTGGTTCTTCACAGTGAGGACAGTGAAGTTGTGGAATGCACTGCCGGGTGATGTTGTGATGGCTGATTCTGTTGATGCTTTCAAAAGGGGCTTGGATGATTTTTTGGACAGACATAATATCAAAGGCTATTGTGATACTAAACTCTACAGTTAGTAGAGCTATGGGCATATATGGTTTGTGTGAAAGAGTGGAGATGTATGTGTGTATGTATGCTGGGTTTTTAATTTGGAGGGGTTGAACTTGATGGACTCTTTTTTCAACCCAATTTAACTATGTAACTATGTAACTATGTAACGCAACCCAGAAGTCAGAAGCCTGCAGTGTAATGTAGTTGGCAGGGAGAGCCATGAAGAAGAGCTTGATCTGCCCATCATCTGCAAATCGGGTTGCGAGGTCGACCCAAACCCGAATCAGCACATCACTTGTTGCTATTGCATCTCCTTATGGGCTAATTAAGACAGTACAGACAATGCATTAGTATTTTGTTGATCAATCTCAATATAATAACGATACTGGATCTGTTATCAGGAAACCAATTATCCATAAAGAACTAAATTAAAGGAAAGCCATCTTGCAGAATCAAATAATTCAAACTTTAAAAAAATCAATTTTCTCTATATTAATTATAAAACAGTGACTTGTACCTGAGCCCAACTAAGATATTTAAACCCATATTGGTGGCAAAACAAGCCTAGTGGGTTTATTTAATGTTTCAAAGTTTTTTTGCAGACTTAAGGTATGGAGATTCAAATTACAGAAAGATCCCTTATATGGAAAACCCAGGTACATACTGGGCTGGAGATGTCCACATTTTATTGTGAAACCATTTACAAGAGGTAGAGAGTAGGAAGGCACCTACATGATGCATTTTTACTAAGATGATGCAATTGTGAAGCTCCAAAACAAAGTGTCATGTTTTGTTGCAGGAATGATGTCACCAGCATAGCAGCATATTTACGAAGCAAGGATTGGAGAGTGTGCCGATAGACTGAAATTCAATAAGTGCACATATGACTTTTTCCAATAGGTGGCCTCATAACATTTAATAACTGTAAAAAGCAATACAACCTACACATATTAAACATATTAGAACAAATTTTGCATGTTATTGTATATTACAGATTGTACCACATTAATAGATGTTTATATTGACATAATGGAACACTGAATAATGCTATCAAATTACGCCAGATTAAGCTCTTTATGTTGTGCTTGAATGTAAAATATTTCACTGTATTTTGCATGGGGCACATATGGGGGAATCTTATATTGGTGCAAAATGCAAAAATCACTCTCAATTTGTTCGCAATTAGTTCTCAAAGTGAACAATTTTGCAAACACTTTGCCCCTCATGCAGCAGTAGGACAGCGATTGTGAATTTGATAGATTGCGATTATGCTCAGTGCATTTAATAAAACATTAAAGAGTTATAACGTTTGCTCCAAAAGTTGTTAAAGATTTGCAGTGTGCAATCAGGATTCACAATTAGTGATGGGCGAATCGGCGACATTTTGCTTTGCCAAATTTTTTGCGAATTTCTCTAGAAACGGTGATGGGCGAATTTATTCGCCAGACAAAATTTTGCCGGTGTTTCGCAAATTTATTTTATCACATTTTCCCTATAGGTTCCTAGTCACCTTCTATTCTTTCATCTATGCGATATCTATAATGGAAATCTGAGCAGCAGAGTTCATAGACACCATCATGACATAGCATTCGCCTCGAAGATCCATGTTGCCACTCTAATGTCAAAAGAAGACTGAGAGAAGATGGTGCCTTTAAACTCTGCAGATTTATAGCAAGTTAAGAGACCTTTAAAAGAAATAAAGCTGAAGGCAGGGAGCTTGGAGGGGGGCAATGGAGCTGGCAGTGGAGGGGGGTTAGGATTCATTTAATTGGTAATTTCTAGATCTGTTGTTTCCAGTTAAATAAATGACTTTTTAAATTTTTAGCCATTTTTGCAAAACTGAGGTTTAATGTTCCTGTCTTTCAGTCTAGCAGCTAAGAAATGTATCAACTAATGGATCATTTAGAACAGTTTACCAAGTCGGTAAGAAATAGAAATACATAAGATGAAAATTGGAATTTTAATCATCAGTATCAGGAAAACAGGTACAGAACAAATAGAAAGTTGCTGAAAAAGGTCTTCATTTCTGGTGAACTATCTGAAAAGAACCTTCCAAGTGTTGGAAGTTGAACAATCTCTTTAGCATTGCTAGTTACATAAGTCTTGGTTTTGGACAGGTTGGTGCAATTTTATCCCCACAGACATTAGCAGAAAAAGGTAAATGCACTCAAACATAATCAAGGTGCAAATTTTAAGGGTTGACTAATTACAGCAACTGTTAAGTGAACAGAAATCCACCCCAGGTAATAGGAAGTACAAAAGTCTTAAATCAAATGTCTCCATGTGTCCAAGGGCAATCATTGCTGTAGTGAATCTGAATTTCTTCTTGCTAGAGTGCACTTCCCTGCACTTTACCTGTTCTGCTGTTCTATCATTACAGCCAGTGATGCAACTAGCCTGGCCTGGACCCTCCCACAATTTTTTCTGGGCTCCCTGCAGTTGACTCAAATGCAAGATAAATAGCAGGCCACCCATGATTTTGCATACATTACAGGTCACCCATGACCTTCCCTTTTTGGGCCTCCTTATAGAGTAAGCAGACCCAAGTCCCCAGGCAGCCACAAAATATGCTTCCTGTATAGTTACTCCACATCTGGGAGTTGGGGGGTTGTGGTCAGGGGTGCTACTTTTTTGACCTAATGCAGTGATCCCCAACCAGGGAATTGTAAGCAATGTGTTAATCAACAATCCCTAGGATGTTGCTCCCAGTGTCCTCAAAGCAGGTTCTCATTTTGACTAAAACAGAGTGTACAATGTATATACTGTATGTATCGAAGGAGAAGGGCAGCAAACTCATCCACTACTGGACAATCCTTTACTGTACATCAGCTCTGGACACGGAAATAAACATCCACAAATAAATAGAAAAACTGCACATTAAGATTGTTTCACTGGACAAAGATGGAGAGTGCAGCCTAACTTATTTGTCCATTTAAAAGCACAAACATTTGGAGTGAGCAGGGAAGACTAAGGCTTAACATGTTTCATGACTCATTAGCCACTTCATCAGAATTCCTGGCTTGGAGTCCACATAGGAGATACCAAATTATCAAAAACAGCACTAATTTTGTAATCACCTAGGAACATTTTTCATGGTTGCATTGTTTTCCAACTCTTTTTACATCTGAATGTTGCTTACAGGTTAAAAAAAAAGGTTGGGCCCCCCTCAAATGGGACATAGTATTTTCTAACATGAGAAGTTGTTTAGGGAAGGCCATAATCTGTGCCTATACAGACACTTAGAATCCTTTTGAGTAGAATAAAATATAGCCCCTTAGACCACTGGAAAACTGTCTATAGCTTATTTTAATAATACAATTTCAACAAAAGTGTTGATACAGTGAAGCAATTGAAATCTCTCCTTTGAGAGGGCAAACTGGCACATGGCAACTTATTGCATTGCTACAAACTAGGAGGTTGCCTCAGTGAAGACGGTGCTTGTGGAAGGACATGACACTGTAGACTTTAGCGAAATGCATTGAAGTCAATGGGCATCAAAATTATTTTGACACATGACAATTTTGACGCGACTAAGTGCGTCCAAATGCATTAAAGTCAATGAGTGTCCAAATGATGTTGACATGCAACAATTGAGATGAGGGACAATTTTTTTGTTGCAGCAAATTTTCCCACCCATTCATGACCCTGGGGGTACAAGAGCACCCCCTCAGTGCTGATTCATGGAGTACTTGAGCTCTCCCTGTGTACTACTTTCTGCACTTAGAGCTGGATGAAAACGGAGGTCTGTAGCTATTTGCATAATGCCTCATGCAGTGGGCAAATGGCCAGGGCATTCTGAAAGCACTCTGGTTTATAAATTTGTATGAAAATGTAGTGAGAATATTGTACTAAATTCATATACTGATTCTGACAAAATTTGTCCCTAGGAAAACATCCCCCAAATCTGTCAGGAATACAACTGACACAGATAATGATTAGTTATCTGCTGTAGTGTTTTATCAAGAGCCTAGGATAATGAATTTTAATGAATTTCTTTTATCTACAGGAATAACAAAAGCAGACAATAGGACTAATTTGAAAACAGAACAGTAAAATGCTTCAAGATAAGCAGGAAATGTGTGAAGGTATGCCCTTTGTTGCTTAGCCGAGACAGTAAAAGTGTTAATGCTGCTATCTATCTAGCTTTACCTTGGTTAAGTTTGAAACCATGTTCCTGAGAAAAGCTTGAAAGATATCAAAAGTATTAGACACCCACATTTGTGCTGGAATTTAATATGCAACTTTTTATTGGAAAATAATCGTCCTTGTCTGGCAAAATTCACTGTGCAATATTTCTGTTAGTAGGTATAATGCAATAAAGGCAGAGAGAGCTATTTATCACTGCAAATTTTGAGGATTTCAGGATTCTTTTTATTATTTTAATATATTTCCCTGGTATTAAATCAGAAAAAAAGATAAATTACACCTGTCTGAAATGTTTTCCAATTTTTGGCTGGAAAGCAAAACACAACCCAATTTCGATGGCCATGGCCAAGTATTTTTCTATTAAGCAGCCCCTAGTCTTCTCATCTCCAATGCCACCTCTCTTTCTTTTTTATAACATTGTTTTTTTTTTTCTAAAACAGACCCTTTTCTGACTATTCAGTGAAATTGTATGTTGTATTTACTGTGTTCCCAGAGAAAGGGAGTTCAGGAACGAAATCTTGAAGACCTTATTTTAAGCTCCTAATGTATTATTGTTATTGCTACCAAATGAAAGTCAAAAGCAAGGAAGAGTTGTTTGGTGCAGATGAATTAAAAAACATGAAAGCAAAATTATATATATATTTTTTTTTTAAATCAAATAATTACATAATGTAAAAAGCTTTCAACAGTAGAAGGCAGTATATAATTTAAAAACCGGCAGGACTATAAATTATTTTTACAATTATTCAAGGTTTGCATATTTAGAAATACATTCACTTGATTTGATTTAATTTCCCTGTTATTTGAATTATAAATCATTATGTCCCTTCTAGCTGATCAGTCAAACAAACAAATAAAGAAAGTCTTCGAATTAATCTGCATAATGGAATATAGTGAGTGAGATGTATGTGTAATATAAAAAGAAAATATTGTTTATCTGCGTTTTCTTTAATGCCATGAAAAAGGGAGCAAAAGCTTGATTTTCTTTTTCATATTTAACATATTTATTAAAGGATTTGCACAAATACACACGACTGCTTGAGCAGGGTACATCATGTATACAGCAGTTGGTAATATTTATATCTGCGGTAAATAGACATTTATCTCCTCTGTTGCATATGTAAACCTAATGACTAATAGATAAAAGAACAACTGAGAGGATATAGTTGGGAATTAGTTGCTTTATCAAAATGACAGGACATTGGTTATTTATTATGATTTGATACTATTTGTGCCTGGGGTGAAACAGTATAAGAAAACCCAAAATCCAATCCATGATAGATATCTTGCTTCTCAGTGCAAACCAATGTAGGGATGAAAAGCTTGAATCTGCAATTTGTCAACCATTGTATATACATTGGTGGTAAAAACAATTCCTGTGATATTATCCTAAGACTATGGGGCCGATTTTCTAAATTCACACGAAGGATCGAATTCGATCGAATTTCGAACGTAGGATTTATTCGTTTGGTCAAATATGTGAATTTTGGCATATTTGATCATCGAATATGGGAATGGTCGAATGATCGAATACATTTGAATATATTCGAATGGATGAATATTCAATCGTTTGATCATTCGACCAGCGAAGGATTTAAATTTTTAAGTTTATTCGATTGGACCTACCGAATTGCAATAGAAGCCTATGGGAGCACTCCCATAGGGTTCTGAGGCTAAATCCTGATTGAATAGGATTACTACGATTGAAGTGTTCGATCGTTCGGAATCGTATGAATCTTTTGAATGATCGAATAAATTTGTATTCGATCGTCGAATGATCGAATATCGAATAAAAGGTAGCCTAGAACTATTCGATTAACATTAGAAAATCGAATGCTAATCGAATAGAAACAAATTATTTTTGGGGAATAATAGAACAAAATTCACGTGAAGGATTCGAAGTTCGATTGAATGTGATCGACTACCAATCGTACAATTTTTTGGGATATTCGAATATGCAAATTTGGCATCTTCGATCATCGAATACCGAATTATCGAATAGATCGAATGATTGTATATGCGATCATTCAATCGTTCGATGATCGAAAGATTTAAAATTTTAAAATCCTTCGAATGCCCACTTCGCCAGATTGAACCTACTGAATACCAATAGAAGCCTATGGGAACCCCCTCATATGCTTCTTTTGCTAAGTCCTGCTGGAATACCATTCATACGATTGAATGCTTCGATCTTTCGAATCGTACAAATTTTTGGGAGGCTCGAAGGAAAAAGTGCGATTTTTTCGTGAAATCGAACGATCGGTATCCGATCGTTCGATTTCATTGAAAAATCGAATATCGAGCAAAAAGATAGCCTAAAATTATTCGATAAGCATTCGATAGTCAAATGCTTATCGAATATCGAGGGAATTCGAGGGATTTTTTGGGAATTTTAGTAAATTTGCCCCTAAATATTACGTTTCTACAAATGTCTTTTTTGTATCTTGTTTGCATCTTTATGATTCAATTGTCTTCAAATCAGAGATAAGTTTGGTGATGGACAAGTTAGGGCGTATAAGGCAATATAATTTTTTAAATATGCAGGGAAGGCCTAAGCCTCTCTTTGTCTTGCGCTTTTCTAGGAGGTCTTCCTTCAACCTTGGGAGTTTACTGTGCCAGAAATGTTTTCTTATTACTCTGCTAAGATTCTGAAAGTATCCTGAGGGGAACGGATATGTGTAATGTTTGGAATAAATATAAAAGCTTGGGGACGATAATCATTTTTATTACATGGCTTCTCCCCAGTCAGGCATATCCTAGTTTCTTGGCTGTTGAGTCAATTGTTTTAATAAGCTGACATGGTTCATTGTGTAAGATTTTGAAAGATCCGAGCAGAATGTAGAGCTTAGCTATTTCTATTGTACTGAAGATATGAATTAAGAAGGCGTACACCCTTAAAATTCTTTGTGAGGTTCTAATCCATAGGAGGCTCCCCATATGGGCCTCCAAGGCTCACCTACAAAAATCAAAGTAACAGATTGCACACGCAGTTTGCAAAAATGGAAGTGTTTCTGAAGCAAACACACAGCTTTTACTAGTGCATGCTAACAGTATATTATGGGGGCAGCCATTAACGCTGCAAAAAAAGGAGAAAAGGTACAGGTTACATAATACATATACAGATAAGCCACCATTTTTTTGGACGTGGCTTATCTATTATCTGCTGTGCCTTTTTTTTCCTTTTTTCCAGCTTGAATGGCTGCCCCCATGGCTACACAGCAACATGTTTTTATAAACCATAGTAGTCTTACTGAAACAAACATCAGTTTTACTAGTGCAGAGCAACAATACATTATATTTTAATTACTTTGATACAATTTCAGTATTTGGTGTTACTGTTTAAGATAGTGCTTGAGAAAAAATTTTGTAAATTGGCATCCAGGTGTTTAGCACTTTTCTGGGGAAGTGGCTTTATGGTCAGGCCATCGTATAAATGGAGCTTTTCTGAAACATCATTAAGTCAAATGCCCAGAGAAAATGTTGTAGATCTTCAGGCAAAGTTAATACTCAGCCATCTTGGAGTTCCTTACACTGACAAATGACAAGTGTAGCGTCCCTTAAGTAGGTCATGAGAACAGCATCAGACTGGGGCATAGGGGCCCAATAGGGTTGCCAACTTTATCTTTTTTCCTATTAATAACATTGGGATCAACCATCAAAAATTCACATCACAAATTTTGACTAAGCAGAGTGTGAGGACTTTTATGAGGACATTTAAAGGTCCAGTAACCATTTATTGAATTCAACTCCAATCAGTAAACTTACTTTAGTAAAGTTAATAGTGGTGCTAGCTCATGGTTATCCTGCAGGATAAAGAAGATGCGCGAAACCGTCCCTGCCATCTTGCAGCACCAGATATCTTCTTCCTCCAAAAGTGTGTCAGCAGACAACCACTTCCTACTTCTCGCACCAGTTTTTTCAGTTTTCACGATGTCACTTCCGGAAGGATGGTCATTAACCTGCTTTTGAAGTAAACCCACTGACAGCCTTCCCCTCTGTGTTCTTACACAGACTTTCCCCATACAAAGCCTTCTCCTAATTGTACCAGTCTGCCCCTACCCTTCCCCTCAGTATTTCTGTCAGATAGCTTTTCCCTGCCCCAGCCAACTGTAACCCAGATGTCCTGTAAGGAGGAGAGCCATTGGGGGTGCACAAGTACTTTAATAGCGGCATGGTTAGTCGCCCCATTGTCTTTTTTCAAAATGCATTACATAGTTTGAAGAGGAGTTTTTAAAAAATGTTGATGTTACTGTTTAAGGAAAGGGAATTGTGATATAAGGTGTGAGTGTGTCCATAGCATAGGTTCCTCTTTATCTAGATGTCGGTCATAGGTTTTTAATATGAATAAGTAAATCAGTTCTTACTGTATATTAGAGAAGGAAATTATGTAAAAGAAAAGTGGTCACGTTATCAAGAGATTAGGATGCTCTAGAAATGAAGAATGATCTGATTATATGAGAAAGGGAGTGCCAGAGGATGGCGTACAACATGTTATATCTGGGGGTGTACTTTGTAATTGGAGGGGATAATAATGAAATTTGATGTTGTTCAGTGTTTAAAATCAGTGTTAAAACAAAAGCTTGTATATTATGAGTCCTACATTTTTTATAGGATGCAAAAGGTGACAACTGAAATATCAGTATAGGGATAGTTCAACTTCAATAGAAATTTAAAATTTAGAAGTCTCATGAAATGTCATGTAGGTAGTGCCACTAGACAAGACAAATGCTGGTTAACAACTCATGGGGGAGTCACATTTTTCTCATCAAATCATTACTTACATAGGACTAGCTTCCTCATGCAAATCACTCTGTAGTATAATATTCTTGGTCAGATTGGGGGATAGGATCTTTTTGCAAAAGAATAAGAATTGAGTTAGTCTACAGCCTCTACATACTTAATGTAAAAATAAAAAATTAAGTCAGACTCCTCATCTTATCTCAGTCTAAGTTTTCCTTAGAGACTTTAGGTTAAAGGATCCCCATTGCTTCTGCCACTGTATTCCATAGCCTCCAGATAACACTGTTGGACCTCAGATGTTTGCTCTCAATGATGTTGCTCTCTCCTTGGGTAAACTAGAACAGGTGATAGTAAACAAAGGTCCAGGGCCAGATGGTATTCACCCTAGGATACTAAATAAGCTTAGTGATTGCCAAATTACTTTGTTTTTCAGGATTCTTTGATGTCTGGCATAGTGCAGAGGGATTTACAAATTGATACGTTGTGCAATTAGTCAAAAGGGATCTAATAGGCCTGTTAATTTAACATTGGTGGTAGGAAAGTTTCTGGAGAGCATACAATGCTAGAATACATTTTAAATCAGCAATACTATACATTTGTACATAAAAGATCTTTCCAGACAAATGACATTGAGGTAGAGTCCTGCAATGTGTCAGGTACCCGCAAAAACATGCGGTACCCCTTGGGTAGAAGTTCCGGGTGCCGGTATAGACGTGGGTCAGCGGTTCTGCAGGTCGCAGGTCAGGTCTTCTCAATAGCGATTTTTACTCCTTTTTCCTGATCATACCTACTTCTGATGATGTCTCTTCCGGGTTACAATGACCCTTCCTGATTTTTTTCAAAATGCATCAGTTAATAGTGCTTTTCCAGAAGAATTCTGCACTGAAATCAATTTCTCAAAAGAGCAAACAGATTTTTTTATATTTCATTTTGAAATCTGACATGGGGCTAGACATTTTGTCAATTTCTCAGCTGCCCCAAGTCATGTGACTTGTGCTCTGATAAACTTCAATCACTCGTTACTGCTGAACTGCAAGTTGGAGTGATATCACCCCCTTCCTTTCACCCACCCAGCAGCCTAACAAAAGAACAATGAGAAGGTAACCAGATAACAGCTCCCTTACACAAGATAACAGCTGCCTGGTAGATCTAAGAACAGCACTAGTGATGGGCGAATCTCACCCGTTTCGCTTCGCCGAAAAATTAGCGAATTTCCAGCGAAATTCACGAACTGGCGAAAAAATTCGCGAAACGAGTCGCGCGTCATTTTTTTACTTGTTTTTTTGGGCGCATTTTCACCGCGAATTCGCCCCTGGCAAATAAATTCGCCCATCACTAAACAGCACTAAATAGTAAAAACCAATGTCCCAATGTCTATTCAGTTACATTGAGAAGGAAAAACAATAGCCTACCAGAAAGCAGTTCCCTCCTAAAGTGCTGGCACAAGTCACATGACCAGGGGCACCTGGGAGATTGACAAAATGTTAAGCCCCATGTCAGATTTCAAAACTGAATATAAAAGAATCTATTTGCTCTTTTGAGAAATAGATTTCAGTGCAGAAGTCTACTGGAGCAGCACTATTAACTGATGTGTTTTTAAAAAAAACATGTTTTTTCCATGACAGTTTCCCTTTAATTGGCCTTTAGCCCCTACTTGAAACAATTTCTCTGTAATGTTAATCCACCACCTCAGCCACAGCCTGGCCATATACTCACCCCTGGAGTTGCATCCCTTTGCCAGAACTGCATTCCCTGCATGGTGTATTGCAGCACAACCTCTGCTCATTTTTACTTATCCAAAATAGCTGTATGTTCCACCTGCTCCACACTGCATAGCAAATAATGAAAAGAGAAATGCTGACCCAGAAACACTGCTTATAAATCATGTAGTTTTATCTTGTCTCTTGGACCAATATGTAGATGGATGCTGATGTTTTAATATACAGTATTTATATCTGCTCACTCTAGATGTATTTTACTTGATTATCTGTTAAAAGCATTGTCCTTGGATTAATGGCAAATTTAATGAACTATACAAATTTGTAGAATTTTTAATTATTAACAGACTGGCCAGCCATTGTTTTATCAACATATATAATTTCTTGTCAATGTATTATCCCTTGTAGGCATAGATTGGTTGCTAGTGATGGGCGAATTTATTCGCCAGGGGCTAATTCGCGGTGAATTCCCGTGATTCGCCACTGGCGAATAAATTCGCGAAACGCCAGCGAAAAATTCCCGAATTTCAATAATTTTTCAGCGAAACTGGGTAGATTCGCCCATCACTATTGGTTGCTAATAAGTCCTGAGTAAAGCTTGGTTATTTAGCACATTGCTTAACCCCTAATTGTTATTGCCCTTTACAAGTGCATTAGAGGACATTATAGACAGCTAAAAATCTTTTTACACTTAAGGGCAGACTTACTAAGGGTCGAATTTCGAAGTTAAAAAACCTTCAAAACTTCGAATTTATTTTAAAGTGTTTTTTCAATCGAAAACGGACCGTTTTCGATCGAATAAAAATCTTTCTAATGCATCATTCAATTCGAACAATTTTGCCCAATAAATTTGATTTTCAAAAATTTCCAAAAACACTCCTTATAGATTCCAAGAAGTCCCACATAGGCTAAAACAGCAATCCAGCAGGTTTACGTTGACGAAGGGTTGAATTCAAAAATTTTTAAAGAGGCAGTACTTCAATTTTGGAATGGTCAGATTTTAAAATTCAATTCCAATTTTTTTCAATTCAAATCGAATTTGGGCCTATTTGATAGTCGAAGTATGCAAAAATTACTCCGAAATTTGAATTTTTTTAATTCAAATTTTTGACCCTTAGTAAATCTCTTTAAAAAAAGAACAAAGGACAAAAGAGGCCACCCCTTTAGATTTGAAGACAAGAACCTGAAGCACTTTCCCTTGAGTGGAGTGAGGCAAATTCCCTTAAATTATATGAATGCACTATAATATATGTTTGCACGTGAATATACACATATACACAATATACACAGCCCCCCTCATCAGAAGGATTGGCTCTACTGTTTGGTTGGAAAACAGCACTGGTCTGGGGTAATACACTCAGGCAGCCACTTCACCTCAAATTTCCAAAATAGATAGCAGCACTCCCATATAACGATGAAATCGCCTTTATTTCAAGATATTCATCTGTCACAGCAACGTTTCGGACCACCTGGTCCTTTCTCAAGCTGACAAAGTTAAAAACTGCATAATTTTACTTCCTTAAATATCCACATTCACGATGCCACCTAGCGGTTACAATGTATCATAATGTTGCCAATAATAAAACAAGTATCAATTATTGCATCATAAAGTGCACAATCCAATTACATTTGTTTGTAGCATATAAGCCTACTTAGCTTTTGTTGCTTCAATGATATGAGATCCTAGTAGTCACTAGGAGATAAGCAAAGTAATGTATCCTATTAAAAAACACAGTTAAAAAATTAAAAGTGCCATATTCACATCAAAATTTTATATTTATAACAGAGGATACAGTTCATATTCCTAATTCAGACCACCCGGTGTAAGGGTTCCAAGTTCCTTAATCCAATTTGCCTCACATTTTAAAGGACAAGGAAAGTGTAAAATAGAATAAGGGTAGAAATGCTGTATTTTGTATACTAAACATAAACATGAACTTACTGCACCACAAGCCTAATCAAACAAATGATTTATGCTTTCAAAATTGGCCACAGGGGGCTGTCATCTTGTAACTTTGTTATACATCTTTGCAAGACTAGACTACATACACATGCTCAGTGTGGTCTGGGCTTCTTAGGGACTATCTGACAATTCTTATCCACAGCACTAAATGAAGGGAGAATTTCACTGCATACAGACAGGTTTCTTATAAAAACGGAATACATTTTTTAATTAAAGTATATTTAATGCAACAGGGTTCTGTTTTACCTTTCTCTTTATATCAGATGTATGTTCTCCTATCCTTTCTTGCTTGTCTAGTGGTTTGCCCAACATGCATCAAACCACATGGGCACTTTATAGCATATACTACAAATGTTGATAAACATGCATAATAACCTTTTATCTTAAAAGTAGTGCCCCTATGTGGATGATATATAGCAGTGATCCCCAACCAGTAGCTCCAACCCCTTGGATGTTGCTCTCAGTGGCCTCAAAGCAGGTGCGTATTTTTGAATTCCAGGCTTGGAAGCAAATTTTAAGTGCATAAAAATTAAGTATAGTGCCAAGTAGAGTCTCCTGTAAGCTGCAAGGAGCTACCAAAAACAAATTACAGCCCTTATTTGGCACCCCAAGGGATTTTTTCATGCTTGTGTTGCTCCCCAACTCTTTTTACATTTGAATGTGGCTCATGGGTAAAAAAAGGTTGGGGACCCCTGATATATACAGTAGTATCCCCTTTAATACTATTACATTGTTTACAGGAAAGACATGGACAAGTGCCATTCTTTGTATTACAAAATGTTCACTGTATCATCTCCTTCCCTACTCCAACATCCGCTCGCACTAGTTTATCCTTAAAGGGGTGGTTCACCTTCAAGTTAACTTTTAGTATATTGTAGAAGGGCCAATTCTAAGAAACTTTTCAATTGGTCTTCATTATTTATTTTTCATAGTTTTTTAATGATTTGCAATTTTCTTCTGTTTCTTTGCAGCTTTCAAATTGGGGTCACTGACACCATCTAAAAACAAATGCTCTGTAAGGCTACAAATGTATTGTTATTGCTGCTTTTTATTACTTATCATTCTATTCAGTCCATCCCCTATTCATATTCCAGTCTCTAATTCAAATCAATGCAGGGTTGCTAGGGTAATTTGTACCCTAGAAACCATATTGCTGACACTGCAAACTAGAGAGCTGCTGAATAAAAAGCTAAATAACTATAAAACCACAAACAATAAAAAATGAAAACCAATTGCAAATTGTCTCAGAATATCACTCTCTACATTATACTAAAAGTTAACTCAAAGGTGAAAAACCCCTTTAAGGGATTCAGCTCTCCTAAATGATAATAAAGGGGGATTCCGAAAAGCAGGTATCCACTTCACCTCAGTAAAAAGTAATGTTTAGAAGTAAACAGCTGGCCCTTCAGCTGTCACATGCACATGCAGCCTGGAGTCGCAAATAGGATCCAAGAAGAAGAATATTGTTGCTTCTACAGGATTACTCCAGCTTGTACTTGCATTGTGATATCAGAAACATCATTTTAATCACCTGAAAGAGTCCAAGTCCTGAGTCTGAAGGCCCAGGCTAGGTGTGCATGTGCCAGTTGAAAGGACAGCTTTTTGCTTTTAAACTTGGCTTTTTACTATGGGGAAGTGGCTGTGGATCGTTCTCTGTTTTCAGCTTTGATTGGCTGCCCCCATGGCCAGCTATTAATGTGTGTGGCCCCAATGCGTGCGCCACACAAGGCGGCTGGGTGGCATGCTTCCCTAATATTCTGCTGCCCTAGGCCTGGGCCTTTGTGGCCTTGCCACAAATCCGGGCCTGCCCATGGCTACACAGCAGCTTATTTATATAAATTATAGGTAAGTTTCTGAAGCAAACACACCAGTTTTACCAGTGTAGCACAAAAGTACATTATATTTTATTTACTTTAAATGACTTTCATTTTGTGGTGTTACTGGTGTTATCTGGATATCATATTCAAGTGATGACTTTGATCTAGTTTCCCAGCTTGAATATATTGCAATATACTGACCAACAACTTTTTAGGTAAAGAAATCCTTAATATCGACTTAGATGGTTGCTTGTACTCTAGGAGGCATATTGATAAAGGTCTGAAATATGTGACCGAAATGGTGAAGAGAATTTTTTTCATTTTTTCAACAAGTCATGAGAGGGGGGAGTCATTGTTGTGGACATATATAAATGTGACCAAACACTTGCACTCTAAACCAGTCTTCAGTTACTGCGGGTGCTGAACCTAATAATGTTATGTATAGTGACGGGCGAATTCGCTGCAAATTACCACGATTCTCCGCAGGCAAATAAATTCGTGAAATGCCAGAGAAATTTCACCTGGTGAAAATTTGCCGCGCGTCAATAAAAAAAAAAACGTGACGCACATCAAAAACGTGACGTTTTTCGCCAATTCCCGAATTTCACTGGAAATTCGCACATTTTTCTGCGAAGCGAAACGGGATAGATTCGCCCATCACTAGTATGAATAGTAAAATGTGACGGCTCACTGATTTTGGAGTGTGGGTCCTTCTGAACTATACATAACTAGTGATGGGCAAATCTGGGGCGTTTCGCAAACATTAATGCCTTTATCAAGGACCTTGATAATAAATAAATAAAATACTGCAAATGTGTGCATAATTGCATCTGCTGAATATGGTCGTACTAGAATTCTGGAATGACAATGCTGCATTTTGGGGGGGAAAAACATGCTGAAAAGTACAATTTTATATTAACACATATAAGCACTTTGTCTTTTTTCCTGCACTTGAATCTCTGCTCACCTGGGCTTTGAACATGAAACTTGCCAGCTGCCCTGACTTTTGGTCTATTATCTGGATTTTGTAATCTGCTTTCTGTTCTAACCCTTATCCCAGATTGACCCAACTCTACGGTCTGATTTTATAATTACAGGTATTGGATCTGTTATACGGTAGCCCATTATCCATAAAGTTCTGAATTTACGTAAATGCTGTCTCCCATAGACTCCATTATAATCAAATAATCCACATCTTTAAAAATGATTTCCTTATTTTTCTGCAATACGTTATACTTGATCCAAACTAAACCCAATCCTTATTGGAAGCAAACCCTATTGGGTTTATTTAATATTTAAAATATTTTTAACTAGATTTTAAGGAAAATACGGGCTAAATCTAAGTAAGATTTATCGGAAAGGTCTATATAAATACACCCGTAAACCCTCAAAGTAATGCTGCTCTGAGTCCTCTGTCCAAAGAAACACCGCATTTCTTTCCTTCTATTGTGTACACATGGGCTTCTGTATTACACTTCCTGTTTTTGGCTTACGCCTCCAGGGCTAGGGCTTGAGCATGCTCAGTTTACTCCTCTCATTCCCTCACTGCTGTAATCTGAGCCCAGAGCTACACCAATATAATATGGCAGCTGTACCCTAAACAAACAAAAAAAACTTCTAGAGCTGTTTGCTCAGGTATGGTGAAGCATTCTGCAGAATAAATATAGTGTTATAACTTGCACTATTGTGGCTATTTTATTGGCAATAAACTGCTTTGGTAACTTTCTTTCTCTTTTAAAGGGATACTGTTATGGGAAAAAATTATTTTTTTATTCAAAATGCATGAATTAATAATGCTGCTCCAGCAGACCTCTGCACTGAAATCCGTCGATCAAAAGAGTAAACAGATTTATTTAGATTTCATTTTGAAATCTGACATGGGGTTAGACATATTGTCAGTTTCCCAGATGCCCCCAGTCATGTGACTTGTCCTCTGATAAATTTCACTCACTCTTTACTGCTGTACTTCAAGTTGGAGCAATGTCAGCCCCCCTCCCTTTCCACCACAGCAGAACAATGGGGAGGTAACCAGATAGCAGCTCCATAACACAAGATAACAGCTGCCTGGTAGATCTAAGAACAGCACTCAATAATAAAATCCAAGTCCCACTGAGATACATTCAGTTACATTGAGCAGGAGAAACAACAACCTGCCAGAAAGCAGTTCCCTCCTAAACTGCTGGCTCTTTCTGAAAGCACATGACCAGGCAAAATGATCGGAGATGGTGCCTACACACCAATATTACTCCTCTTCCGGCTTCTATCCATATAATGGGGTTCCAGTGAGCTTTTCTCTGACACTGGCCATGCCAACAAAAATATTATGCACAATACTGCTATAAAACTACTGAAGGTAATGACACACGGGCAGATTCGGGGAGATTTAGTTGCCTGGTGACTAATCGCCTGTTCTTCTGGGCGACAATCTCCCCAAACTGCCATTGTGTGTCTTCCTTTCCTCTATAATAAGTCGCCTGCGCTAAGCACACTTCATTTTCCGAAGTCGCCATGAAGTTTCCTCTCAAGGCAACTTCAGAAAACGAAGCACTGCATGTGCTAAGTGCAGACAACTATCAATAATAGTATTTAATGATGAAACACAAGGTTTTATTAAGACTGGGACTTTGGTTTTAGGAGTTCCCTTCCCTATATATTTTGTACAAATATATATGTTCTACACAAGTTGCAGATATTCATTTAAATACCATTTTTAAGTAATCTAAAAAAATAATAGGTGAGAAGAAAAGGCTGTTCATTGCATGTTTTTTTTTTCCTTTGTAAGTTGTTTTGTATCAGCAAATTCTTAATGAACCCGGATGGAGACTTGATTTCACTTTAATTGTATTTACAAATAAAATCACAAGTAATTAACGGATTATCTCTAGGCTTTTGAGTAGGTTTGATGCATGATAATGGCCCGATTCAGCTTTATCTACAGTAATGCTGTGTAGGCAACAGCTAAGATCAATTGCAATGTAATGACAGTGACAGAATTAAGTGAGTAACCTGAGAACTGTGCCTTCAAAATCCGCGCACAGCTGCTACAAGGCTGGGCCACACAGTGCATGCACTTCTTTTCCTCCATCCTAAATGTTCATCAAAAGACGCCCTGCAGGAAAATTGAGTTAGATGCTCTTTATTGCTGATCATGTCTCTTGCCACATTTATCAGGGAAATTGGATTAGCCGTTGGCAGCTGCAGGTAGACAACGTTCTGCAGTGATTAAATATGCAACTTGGCTGTATTTGTTGTGACAGACCTTTAGTAAATTTTACTATAAGCACCATCTGTCTAATTTGTGTGAGGATAACACAGTGCTTCCAGCTACCCTACTGAATAACGAAATTGTTTACTGCATCAGCAACAGAAACTTTCCAACAAAATTATTCCTGCCATAAGTTTAGCCTTTAAGTATTGTAAACGCCTGATATCTGCCACCCATTGTCCATCAACAACAATTCCAAGTCATTTTTACAAAGAGTATCCCGATCTGGGGGGGAGCAAGGTGTCAGAATCAAGATAACCCTCGTCTCCCGAATCCACGCCAATGATTTCTGTTGCAACTATATTATAAACGTTTATACAGTTTGGGCTGAGTCAATGTGATCGGTAATATATTTTGATTAAACTAGAATTTAGGGTAAGTCGATTTCTCTGCTAAAATGTAGACACAGCGTTGTTGTCACTTTCTATGAATTATGAGACCTACTAGAATAATTGATGAACGGCATCATGATATGGTTTTTCACTGGAAAAGCAACACATTATTTTAAAGCATCCTTTAAAGGGAAAAAAAAAATGACGTTATTAAATTAAATTCTGTGGCTAAGAGGATATAGGAAGACGCCACCCTTGTTTATTGAGGCTTGCAACATGATTCACAGGAAAGCGTTTGCAAAATCCGGCCCTGCAGTGGTTAAGTCGCCGATTGCTATCTTTAGTCGTTTCGTAAAAGCTTCATCATGTTAAATTATTTAAAATGCCTGATTTTCTGAATACACACATTAAAGTTTTGGTACTAAGTGCCAAATGTTGCAAACAGCACTTTAACAGAATGATTTTCCTTTGATCCCTGTAGCAATTCCTGAATAATTTATCACAGGTTATTGCCTTAATTCTGGAGAGGGATAGAGCAATAAAGGCAGATGAAAACACTCCAGTTGAAGCACCTTGGGGCTGCTCATTCCTCTGACATGGCTCTTTTGCTGGAACTATTTAGAAGTTATTAAGACGTGTATCTAGAATTAAGAGTGTGCAGTAAGAATGAAGACAGCCATCTTAATTTTAAAGACAAAGCACACTGACCCTTCACCCTTTTTTCTCCACTGTTGTTATTATATTGCAGAAATATGAGGATAATATCTGTGGGATAGTAAAACATAAAAAAAAAGAAGCAGTAACATTCATTTTACCCCATAACTGCACTTTTTGACTTGTGCCGCATGGTATGAAGACTCCCTACCACACACATATACACACCACCACTTTGTATATGCTTTTTACTTTATTTTTCTTTATTAAAACAATGCTGTTTTGTTTTCCACAAGCTAAATATATGGTATGTCTGCTTTAGACGTTATAGCTGTTCAGCACAATTATGTTCTTGCATACAGTTTATTGTCATCAAAATGGGTCCATTTCTAAATTCAACTAGTGTGAAAAAAAAATTGACCATGACAGATAGTGACAATAAAGATTTGGATCATTATTGGAAAGCTATTAGTCTAATTTGTTGATGGGATAATGAAAATCAATCAACTGCCTTCTCCTAGCCCTCTCACCAATGACAGTACATGTTGATCAGCCTTGCAAGACTGGAGAGATCATTTGGTTCATGAGTTATGCATATAACCCAGAAGCCAGCACCACCACCCAAGTCTGGATTGAGATTCAAATAGGCCCTGGCATTTCAAGTACAGGTATGGGACCTGTTATCCAGAATGCTCGGGACCTGGTAAATTCTATATAATGAATCGTAACGCTTTTTTGGGCTAGGCAGCACAAATTAAAGTGTCCAGCTAGAGTATGAGCATGGGTTACACTGCGACACTACACAACAGGGCAGGGCCTTTGCCAAGTGGAAGCTTCCCCTGTAAAAGGTAGTTGAGCTACAAATACACAGGCACTGTACCATAAATATAGATATTTGGACACCAGGAATTCTTGGTGAAAACAGTAACATATATTTATTATTACAACAGCACATATGCACAAGGTAATGGACCACAGGTTTACTGACACAGGAAGATGTGCAGGTGTAGCATATCACAGAGGAGAGACAGATGAGGCAAATACATCAGAAGGTACCGGGTGACTTCCATGAGGCATAATAATCTGGGTTGCACCACTTCCTTGCAAGGCACATCTGCCAGTGTGGCTGACTGGAAAATCATTGTAGCAACCGGTAGCTGCTGCTAATCCCTATAACAATGAAATCCCTGCACTAAAGGCATACGGGGAAGCCTTGTGGGAAATGCTACTCCCTACTACAAACTCCTCGATGGGGCATACAGCGGCCCTTTCTATATAACCTCTCTATCTTACGCCCTCTAGAGAGTTTCAAACAGAAAAAGAAGAGAGTTAGAGTTAGATAGACGCCATATTGGTGGAACCAAACCTAGTGATAGTGAGGTGGTTGCCATGGATACCATGCGCGATCGTCGCTAGAAAAAGGAGAATACGTGGAGTAACCCATAGGCCTCTGATGAAGCTGATGACATCAGTGAAACTGTCACGGGTAGGCCTACTGAGGCGCCCTAGGGACCAAGGAGGAAGCTTAGGGGAAAAGGTCCAATAGCGTAGCACCGGCAAGGATCAGGCAGGAAACAAGGTCAAAGTCCAGACAAATGGTTGTATTGGCAGACAAAATGAAACAAAGTCCAGGCAAGGTCAAAATACAAAGAACAAGATCAAAGTATAACACCCAGGAACATTAGCAAGGTAGTCTTATAATTGGGCGCCATAATGGCGTCCAATGGTTCTTAAAATATTTGAATTTGGCGCCGAAAACGAGCGCCATGACATCATCATGTCAGGCGCAACGTGATGACGTCACTACCCGGCGCCGCTATCCACGTGGCGGCTATGGGCACCAACATTGTGGATAGGACGCTGGAGAAGGAGGACACGCCGCCCGGAGCTAAAGGTAAGCCTCAGGGCGGTGCGATCCTGACAGAAACGTGTCGAGCGGAAGTGATGTCCCCTCAAGTAGTAAGTACACAGCAAAGGGAGATAGAAGGGGAAGAATAACTGTGCCGGCTAAAATCACTATTCCCCACACTCCGGGACTGATCTGCACAAAGACTTGTGATAAGTACATGTGACTGAACTTCATTTTAATGTGATTGTATTACTAGTCTTTTAGAAATTATTTTTAAATAAACAGAATTACACTATGGGTTTTCTACTCTCCACTTTACGGAGTTAAAGGGCTCATCGCGAGGAGGAGTCACGTCTAAGAGTTGATATATACATTACTTCAAGCATTGGTCTAATAAGTAGGCATTTCTGCCACAGTGGTGGAGGCGTTTCCAAAATATTTGGTGCTATAACTAGAGGGGAAGGAACAATTCCCAATAGGGACTACACCAGTATACCTAGTTCTACATCTATACAGAGGGTGCCATTTGAAGAATTTACTAATTACTACACCATATAGCGTTTTTCGATTTCTCCGTTGCCTCAGGCGCCGATCCATTTTATATTCAAGGTTGGCCCTCTAGAGAGTCTATACTTGAATCTTTCCTGATATATCTACCCTCATTCATGGGGATTACCTGGTTCCCGACTCAATCACTGAAGTACAGATCCTTCAGGGCACATGGCTTACTGGGGCCTTGGTGATCCCAGGCTCAATGGAAAAACCTAGCAGATCAGACACCAGGAGCCAAAGAGGCAGAGGCCCCTCCCTACACACAATATAAAGCAGTGTGGTGGGGGAGTGGTCACTACACCCTTTGACCAATAACTAAAGGTGTTGATAAAGAACTGTTACAGGTGCTTACACCCAATAACAAAAGATATACTATCCATAGATGCTGTATAGAATCTATGGGTCCCTACAGAATATTTCCAAAATTTGTAACTTCATAACTTCTGGGCTACAAAAAAATAATGTAAATGTACAATAAAACAGTGAGGCTGGTTTTTGCTTCAACTAAGGATTCAACTGTATTTTAGTTTGGATCAAGTACAAGATTCTGTTTTATTATTACATAGAAAAGCGAAATCGTATTTGGGTGAAATGGAGTCTATGGGACATGAATAAATGCCAATACCTGTGATTCAGAAGTGGGGTGTTCCCAGGTTTATTGAAGTGCTCTTGACACAAAGGTGATTGTTGTATGTTAATAATATACATTGTGTCATTGCTCGCACTATGGGAGTTGCACACTAGATGGCACTGTTAAAATGGGTATATAAGCAATGACAGAATCTACGGTGGGTTATCACTTGAGGAAGGGCAGCTAATGTTCCCAAACGTTTGATCTAACCTTTGTGTCAAGCAACATATTCTTTGTAAAAGTCTATGGGAGATGGCTATCCTGTAATTTGGAGCTTTCTGGATAATAGGTTTCCATATAACTGATCCCATACCTGCACAAGCACAGGCACATTACATAGTGACTGTATATTGAATGCAGCAGTGCAGTGAAACAAAACTGCAGTCACCAAGACTCTGTTGGGAGAGATCTCTGCTGTATTGAGCAAGTCCTTACACCTCATGGACAAAGGCTACTGGATTTTACCTTTACAGCAGCCAGACTATTCATCTCAACTAGAGCCTCCCTCTAATAGGGAAGGTTATTAACTGAATAAAGCAAATGAAAAGAAGTGTCCAGTATATTGTGGGGACAACAGGGGTCATTTATGACCGCAATTGCAGTTGCAGTCCCGCAAATTTCCCCAGCAGTCAGTCGCACATAAAACTACTTTTATTAAAAGTACTCAAAATATACTCCTCGCACTAATGCATAGCTGTACTCAACGCAGCTCAGTTTTTCCTGCCCTCCATTCTGAATTGATGCAGGGAAACCCTGGAGCCCTGAACACAGAAATTATACCAGATAGTCTTCCATGCAGTTTTGTGCAACAAAATGTTGCTGCGCTATTTTTGCTAAATTGGATGCAGTTGCAGTAGGAAAAACATGACTTGATTGCTCTTGAAATTGCACTTTACTAAAGCTGGCCATAGACGCAACGACTTGGTCGCACGAATCGAGGATTCGTACGACTATCGTACGACTTTCGGATCGTGTGTGGAGTGCTCCGACATTTGTCGTGCCATGCCGATCGGTCGTTTGGTCGATCGGCCAGGTTAGAAAATTTTTGTCGGCTGGCGATCATATTTTTGTGTCTATTGCAGATCGTACCATTTTCAGTGGGAGACCGTCACTAGGTTTTTAATCGTACAACTTTCGTAGGATCCTTGTCAGGGGCAAAACGTCAGCTGTCTGTGCTTTTTACTACTTATAGTTGATCTGAAGGTTAGTGACAGGTCGGGAGCAGGTCGGGAGATGCAAAGATCCGATCGTGGAATCATCTTACGATCGGATCTTTGCGTCTATGGCCAGCTTTAACTGTGCTTGAAAATATCTGGTCAAATAGCAGTAATATAAAACCCACCAAAAACAAATTCAGTCTGTTTTGCATATAATGTCTGACAGTATCCTGCCCAAAATAACTGTAGCTCACAAGTCCCTACCGCCAGTATCTCTATCTTATTAGCCAGCAAGATGTTGTAGTTAGCCTATTCAAGAAAGTAATTGGAATATGGATAATTTGATATTCTTTACCATTGGTGCCTAGCAATCAGATTGCTGTCCAGAAATCTTATGCCGTGCCCACCCCCTTCAATCATGCCAAGTTAGAATATTTTATTTTGCCAATAACGCAAGGTTACGTCAGAAATAAAAAATGTTCATGTGTCAGGATTACAAAATATCCATTTAAAACCAAATCTTTATACAGTAGAACAGAGAAAACTTATTTCAGAAAACTCTTTTTTATTAATTAAATTCATTAGGGCAGTGATTATTTGATTATATTGTTTATTGCAATTTTTTTTTGTTCCTGTTTAAATGGAAGAACCCCCTGAGTTGCTTTAGAAGGTGAAAAACTAAACTTTACACTTTAATATTAGAAAAACAGTCACAAATAGAAAAAAGAAAGTAATTGGAAACCATTCTTTAAAAACTATCATTTCAAAAACTTCATTGAATGCAAACTCGATCACAGTGAAATCACATTTTGGTCATCATTTTCAACAAGTCTGACAAATGTCGAATAAATCTCGAAAAATCAGAATTGCAAAATAACTTGAATTTAGGTAATACAACTCCCATTGACATTAACTCGCCAGCTTTTAGATGGCAAATTTTTATTTTTAAGTTTTAATGTTTCTTGTGCTTAATAAATCTTGAAAATTAGAGTTGCGGAAACTCACATTCAAATCCAGAGTTTTGCCGTAATAATCCATACGTTGATAAACAACCCATCAGAGAGAAAATAGAAAAAAATAGAAACAATAGAAAATACTTTCTAAAAAATGAATAAGAATATAGTGAAGCCGTTTTTATTCACATTTGAAATGGACATCAAGCCGGAAAATTTTGAGCTGGAAAGTGATTAGATTTCAATTCTTCACACCATCAATTTGCAGGAGTCACATTATTTAGAAGTTCATGGTTGGAGTGGACATGTTGTTTGTTTGTGCATCAGATCTCAAAATAGACAGCAGTTAAGCAGCTGCCAAAATTCATCATTTGCCCTAGTAAGGGGCTGCTTTATTAAAATTCGAACTGGGGTTTCCCTGAAGGATTCCCAGTAGTTCGAATTTTATGAAATTTATTGGAATATTTATTAAATTCTCCTGTCTGTCAGGAAAATGTTTAATCAACTGACACAGCAGATAAATGTGTCAATTCATCAGAATGTGCTTGATGGCTTTGAGCTCTAACACCCCTCTAAATCATTCATCTCCTGTGCAAATTAATTAATTATCAGCACCAGAATAGCCTGGCAAATCTGACAGTATTTTTAAACATTGTTACAGCCAATTTACCATAAATCATCACCAGGTTTGCTCTGACATGGGGGAAAATAATATATAATATAATTTAATAAAGAAAAGTATTTACTAAAATATAAATGTAAGTATATGACCCAAGTCAAATATTTAATGTGTACTCACCTGCCTTGAAATACTTCTGCCAAAACAATAACCCTTCCAAACTGGGAAAATTTTATTTCTGGATAGAAAAGTGAAAAATTCAAGCATTCACCAGATAATTCTCCATTTGGAATTTTTCACACCGGGTTTTGCTCACACATACACACACACCAAAAAGCAGTACATGGCTTTATAGGTACACTGTTTTTTACATGGTGATGAGTGTCGATGTGGAATATATTTAATAAATATATTGATAACTATTTTCTTAAACGTTGAAAGATTAGCACCTGCCTCAATGAGGATCATGGTACCATTGCGACTGAATCACACTTTCACTCCTCTGTGAGTTTCACCCAACAAATGAATATGTTCAATGGAACCATTGTGATTGGATGTCAAGGGTTTAAATACCTGAGTATTAAAACAGAAGCTGCTTGAATGAGTGTCAAGAAAACTCAGAAAAGATTTAAAGGGGTAGTTCACCTTTCATTTAACTTTTAGTATGTTATAGAATGGCTAATTCTAAGCATTTTTTCAACTTTTTTATAGTTTTTAATTATTTGCCTTTTTCTTCTGACTCGTTCCAGCTTTTAAATGGGGGTCACTGACCCGATCTAAAAACAAATGCTCTATAAATCTTCAAATTTATTGTAATAGCTACTTTTCATTACTCATCTTTCTATTCAGGTCCTCTTCTATTCATATACTAGTCTCTTCTTCAAATCAGTACGTTTGCTATGGTAATTGGGACACTAGCAAACTAGAGAGCTGCTGAATAAAAAGCTAAATAACTCAATCACCACAAATAATAAAAAATGAAGACCAATTCTCTATTAAAAGATAATTTAACAACCCTTTAATTCGACAAAATATTGTAAGATAAGTTATTCCCACTCATGCATTCCAGTGTGGTTCTACTTCTTACAATCATTATGGAATTATATATGTTAACTGTAGCACCATAAACATACTTTCTACATAATGTCAAGCCTGGTTCAAGGCTCACCTCCCAGCAGGAAAATACCCTAAAGCAGGGCTCCCCAACCTTTTTTACCCAAGAGCCGCATTTAAAAAAAAGTTGGAGAGCACCATAAGCATGAAAAATGTTTCTAAGGGTGCCAAGTATGGGCTATGATTTGCAAAGTTGTAGCCTCTATGTGGACTGGCAGCCTACAGGAGACTTTGTGGTAGTACACTTGTTTTTTTCCAAGCTAGGAATTGGAAAGTAAGCACTACTTTGAGGCCACTGGGAGTAACAGCCAAGGGGTTGGTGGGCAACATATTTCTCATTGGCCACTGGTTGGGTATCACTGCCCTAAACATAAAGCAAAAGTTAAACTGGAGAGGATTAAACCCAAGAACCTGAATGTTTTAGAAAGGCACGCCTTCTGGCAAGATTTAAAAATTACTGTTAACAATTAACAATCCCCATATGACCTGACAGAGCTTTGGCAATTTTGCCAAGAAGGATCAGCACAAAAGGTAAAGGACAGAGGCATCACTGTATACTGGTTGTATGCACTTTCCATTATGTGGATATATCCAAGACAATTATTTATATGAGTGTGACACTGAACTATAAAACTGTGTGGAATAATTCTTCTGTTGTTCCTGTTCGTATATCTGAAATAAATCAGAACTGTATGAAAAGTTTTGCAAAATCCAAGAGTATCACAGTTCCTTCAAACTCGTATTCTTCTCTTTCTAACTCAGAATAGAGATAAGCAAAGATACAGTATAAATATGGGTGCCTTTTCAGATCCTAAAAATGTAATATATTTGTAATAGCATGTCTTATGTTTTACTGTATCCGCATGGCAAACTTACACCCAGAAAATATTCCACACACGAACTGAGACCTTAAAGACAAACTAAATAAAAATTAATATGGCTAGAAATGCCATATTTTATATACTGAACGTATTGAACCAATCTTAAAGTTCAACATAGTTACATTACATAGTTACATTGGGTTGAAAAAAAACATAGTCCATCAATTCCTCCAAATAAAAAACCCAGCATACACATACACCCCTCCACTCTTTCACACAAACCATATATGCCCATATCTATACTATCTGTAGAGTTTAGTATCAAAATAGCCTTTGATA
>CM044436.1:107265894-107330970 GCA_024363595.1 Xenopus borealis
GTTATTCCTAGTAGGTTCTTGAACGAGCTGGAATAAAAAGTTGTCATTTAGCATATTTGCCTGACAAACACTTGCATAGCACATTCAGAGAGGTGAAGTCATGGGGTGACTTCATGTGATCTTACATCTTTGCCCACCGAGCAACTCAGACCTACTGTGAAGACTCACCCTGGGGACGCCCGCCGCACTATTCTCCTCCTTTGCCGGCTCCTTAGTGCGCGCGCGGCGCACTTCCGGGTTTCTTAAAGGCGCAGCGCGCCAAATTCAAATGTTTAAAAAGAGAATTCAGGTTGCAGCTTGTTGCCCGTGATAGGTTTATTCCTGGTGCCTTCTGTGCTGCTTAACTTCTGTTCTTGTGTCTGATTCCTGTTTTTGACCCTGCCTGGCTTTGACTATTCCGTATATCTGTATTCCGACCCGTGCCTGTTATTGACTACTGATTCTGCCTCATCCTTCTGATTTGATTACCCGGTTTTGACCCTTGCCTGCCTGACGACACCTTGTTATCCGCCTGCCTCGACCCAGCCTGTCTGACTACGCCTTTGCCTTATCCAATTGTACTGTGATCTTCGGCCTAACTGACTTTATATACAGTCGTGCCCCTTTGCTGGCCAGAACTCCTGCCTTGCATCTCTCGTTTAAGTCCAGGTGGCATCTGAGTAGCTGAGGGCTCCTCCCGAAGCCAAAGGCGGCCACACTACTGGTGAAGCACGAGCCTAGACCAGGGTGCTTGGTACTTGTTCTGGTATTTGGGTGCCGACCGTGACACCTACAGGCGATAAAGCACCCCAAACAGGCCCGGATTTGTGGAAAGGCCACCTAGGCCCGGGCCTAGGGTGACAGGATTTTAGGGGGCGGCATTGGTTCAGAAACACTAGGGATACTCAGGAGATAAGATAGTTTTAAAAATTTCCCATACACCAATCCCCATTGCGCCAGTCCTGATGATAAAAATTTGGGAATAAAAGTGCAGAGTATGGGGGCGATGAATGGCAGTGGGCCTAGGGGGCGCCCGCTATGTAAATCCGGCCCTAACCACAAATAGCTCCATGTGTTTTTGCCATTTGTGAATAGATTATGCCTTTCTGTTGCCTTTAAGATCAATATCTAAATGCTGTTTCTCTGTTATTTGCATCTAATTCTCAAATTTTCCATTAAACTTTAGTACCTGGACCGTCCAGGTACTACATTTTGTAAAATTTTACAAAATCGTCACTCTTTACTTTGTTTTAGGGTGGACTGTCCAAAATGCAGGTACTATATGTTGTAAAATTTTACAAAATTGTCACTTTACTTTTTTTTTTTGGAAGGACTGTCCAAAATGCATGGTTTTTAATCTGGAAGGCCCATTTAATAAAATTCAAACTTGTGTAGTTTTAGAGGTTTTTAAAGCCACGAATAAACTCTAATAGGGGAATGTAATATAAGTCGGTAAGGCAAAAACTATTCGCTACGTCAAAAGTTATGCCTCTGTGCGAACAATTTTTGCTTTGCGCGAATTTAATATAGCTTTTACGAACTGTTTACCGACCACTTCCGACAGTGGAAGAGAGTTTGTGAATTTTACAGCTTGCGCCAATGCGCAGTCAAAGTAATAAAACTTCTTACTGAAAAAGTCGTTATGTTTGCTCCAAAAGATTACGACACCTTCAAGCAATTACATTGCGAGATGTGGATTTTTAATCTTATTGATGCGCATTATTTTGCTCTTTGCAAATTTAATTACATTCCCCCCATATTCTCTAAATCCAGGAATGCCATGAACATTATGAAAAGATCCAAATAGAAAAAGCACAACCAAAATAAACAATTAACAGTAAACAATCCATGAAGGGATACGAAAACCTAAAAAATGCGAGTTTTTTATTTATATAGAGAGGCATAGGGATTTTGTGATTTAATGCTCCTGAAACGTTCCCTCACTCTGTGTGTATCATCCATTTCCATGCCTGTGATCTGAAGCAAGAAGAGAAAACCTCTAGAGTTTTTCACGGTTTTTACATGTTATAAATCTTACATTTTTTGAGTTTTAGAGAAATAAAACATTTTTAGAGGATTTGTGAAAAAGATTGAATTATTCAATAATTATGTTTATATGTTAGTATATAGTGATTTTCATTAACTTTCTATATGACTTTTCTTGTTCCTTTTTTTTTACTCATTTTTATTTTTTAAAGGAGACATATTGTGTAAAAAATAAGAATGTACCAGTGCATTATACTCATTTAGCTATAGAAGAATTGTGCTTAAAAAATTAGTGTTTCAGGCTGATTTATTGAATATTTCTGTAAAACCCATTATAATCCCTCCACTTCCTGCTCCCTGAATTCCCAGGCTGTGCAGGGGAGCCGGCGACTCTCAGCTCACTGCACTGTAGGACAGGAACCAATCAGCAGCTAGCAGGACCTGATAGGGAACTGAATCCTGTCTGTGCTTGTGTGACTGCAGGGCTGTGATTGGCTGTCCCCCTTCTACTGTTCTTCTGGCAGGGACAGTTAGGACACACCCACCCCTCATTTGAAACACAGACAGGGACCAGAGAACATCTATAGGGAGCTCTAATAAAGGGGCTATTTTTAAAGAAAATATAAATTTTTAGCAGCATGTAAAAGCAACCCTATATATTACTTATAATTGCCTACAAAATGTGAGTTTTTTCATGTATCCCATATGTCTCCTTTAACTATCATGTTATGATCTTGATTGTCTAAATTCTCATTGACCAGTGGCAGAACTATCAGGGGGGGCGGGATATCCCCCCAGGCCTGTACCCTCTCAGGGCCTGCAGAATGTTTTCGCCAACGTGAATATGGGACAAAATACGCATCCGGAGGTGGGTAGGGGGACTAGTTACGTTACTGCCCTTGACCTGCACATTTAATAGAGTATAGTAAATGTTTGAATTCAACATTCAAACACAGATTTCTTTTATTATTATTATTATTATTATTATTAATAATAATAATAATAATAATAATAATAACTATTATGATTATTTTTATTTATTGTTCTTTTTAAATGAATTTGAATATGTAGGACAATAATGTTTCAGAAAAAACAGTTTGCATCAGATCTGAGCAAATAATGGCCCGGTTCTCCTTTAGTTACAGTGGGCAGAGATAGAAACCAACTGAATAGCTTTTATCAGATATGATCATAGGGCTCTAGTCACTAGTGAGGTGTCATTTGTGCTGAAAGCATGTTGGCTTCCAAATGGGAGGCTATAGCAGTGTTTAGAAGACAGCTTGCATATCCTAATTGGGTTTCTGTAGCAAATCAAGTTTCCTGGAAAAAAGCCAAAGGCTTTTCATAATTGTATTGACAAGAAAATGAATATGATAAATGGTTTTCATTCACTTGAGACAAGATTTATATCTTTCCTCTAGGCAAGGCAGAAAAAGCAAATATTTACAATCCTTACAATAAAAGTAAAATGTGCATAAAATATGACTTTATGTTGCAGAAAGCTTTATTAAAACCTTTCAAATAACGGTGCACGGTTTAAAGTGAAAACAAAAATTACACGTTTGTACCATGAATGAAAAGTAAATGATAATGGAAAACAAATTATACACCGTTACATGAAATATTGGAATGTGACATTATTATATACACAAAATTGTGGCCAATTTCAGAGGTGTGTGTGCACGGGGACCTAAGCTTTGTAAATAATTGCATTTAAAGATTCTGTATGAGATTAATTACTGGACTACTGGGAAATTGTGCTAGCCTTCCTTTGCTTTAATTGGTAAAGTGTTTTAGAAAAGGCTGGATTATTTTTCAAGTTTTATACTGTATTTATCTAAAAAATATTGCCATACCTTATTTCCAATGAAAAGCATTTAAAAGCCTTATATAAGCACAATAGGATAGTTTTACCAACAACATGTATGTTGCTGTTTAGTTTCCATCAAGTACAAGCTGCTGTTTTATTATTACAGAGAAAAAGGAATTCATTTTTTAAAAATTAGAATTATTTGCCAAAATTGACTCGCTCTTTGGGAGATGACCTTGTTGTAATTTGGAGCTTTCTTTATACAGATATACATACAGTATATATATATATATACATATACATATGCCATTGCTTTTACTTTACGATTGGGATATTTATTGTGGGTGGTCCCTGTATTATGAGTATATATATAGTTTTAATCAATTTAATTGTGAGGATATACTTTTGTGGGATCAGGTGTTATTAATTTTGTGACGTAATAGTGATGTAATGTTTGATGTTTCCCGCCAGTTTTTGTATTTAAGCCATCTTGCAGAAGATGTTGGGTACTTTGAGAAAGGCCCCGGAGGGGCCGAAACGTCAGTCCGTAGTTCCTAAATAAATGTTTTTCAATTATTTTAAGACCTGAGAGTGCTGACCTTCTTCCAGTGTTTATATCTATATATATCTATATATCTATAGATATATCTATATATATATATATATATATATATATATATAGATATATATAGATAGATAGATAGATAGATAGATAGATAGATAGATAGATAGATAGATAGATAGATAGATATCTCAACCCGGCCTGTTCAGTGGTGCCTTAGACAATGCATATTACTGAAAAATCTCTTTATTTTAAAATAAAAACTTAACAATTTTCCAACTTTACAATTCCCACTGTAAAAACAAGCATGTTTTAAAACCATTAATTTGCCCTCCAGAAAGATCTAATTAAAGCTAAGTTAGATTATTGGTTTCCCTTCATATATTGTAACATTACAGTCATAGCTCCCCTTTAAGTGCCTCATCTCCAGTGTGAATAATTCTTGCTTGGCCAATGTTTTTTTGTTTGTGCATTGGCAGCAAAAGCTGTATTACAGACTTTATGCCCCCATCCTGTGGGAATATATTGCTTATTCTGTGCCCTTTTTACTGCTGTATTAGACTAATTGCTGCATCTTTTCCTGGATGTATTTCATTGGATAGCCCTGCCACAATGCCCCATCAGAAGTACCCTCCCCAAACCTTAAAAGCCACCCATGCCCTCTTTTGTTTCTTTGTTATGAGCTTTAAGAAAACCATTGTAGAAGGAATGGGAACATATTGATATGAAGTATGTCCAGGACAGGAAAATCATGGTAAGTATTATAACAAGAATTCCCTTTACCCTGGATGCACTCATCTCAGCACTGACCAAGATGTACCAGTTGGGGGGGGGAAATTAGGCTTTAATAGACTACTGGATAATACTGCAATAGCTTATCGTTGAGAAGTTCAGCAACTATTCCTTGTTAAACTATCAGCTCCAGGTGCAGAAGCTAGTAATGTACAGGAGACTTCTTATAGGATTAGCCAATCTTGAATCCAACCAAGAGGAAGAGAGTAATGAACAGTAATACTAAGGAGAAGAAAATCCTGCTAGGATCCAGTCCTACACAAAAGAACTCACACTAAGCAGCAGATTTATTAAAGAGTTTTTCCTCACTTTTTAAAAAAATAAATGTAACCAAACTCCTAAACACGCAATTTGAGAATGTGAGAATACCACATACACTTAGGGGCAGATTTATCAAGGGTCAAATTTTGAAGTGAAAATACGAAATTCGACCAGCGACTTTAAGTCACATTAAAAACATTTGAATTGTTCGAATCCCCCCAAAAAACTAAGAATTTCAAAAATAAATTCTAATTTCTAAAACAGCAATTCGACAGGTTTAAGGTGCCAAAGGGTCGAATTCAAATTTTTTTAAAGAGACAATACTTTGATTTTCGAATGGTTGTATTTTTCTATTTGAGTCAAATTTTTTCTATTCAAATCAAATTTAGGCCTATTTGATAGTCGAAGTCAGGACCGCTATCAGGGGGGCATCAGGGGTACAAGTGTACCGGGCCCGGGCCTGAAGGGGCCCCCTTAACATCGCTGAAGCTGTGTGTAGACACGCCCCCAAATGACATCACTCTATTCCTCCTTCTACATGATCACATGGTTGTGATGTCGTTACTTCCTCAAAGTACCACTATGGAGCTTTTGCAGCCCATCCACAGAAAGGAGTAGCGAGTTTGAATGTTACACAGAATTGTGATGTCACAAGGTTTAAATGTCAGAAAGAGGCAGCATTGCGCAAGGAAGGGATTGCTAAAGGTGGGTTGTGCTGTGAGAGAAAAATGGGGGAGATTAAGGGAGGGAGTATGTGTCTGCTTTTGAAGGATGCTGTTCCATACAGTTCCTTCTTGTTTCTGGGACAAAGCCTTGAAGGGAGATGGGCACTAATACTTAGCTATGCTCACGAACCCTAGGTGCATGCACTATGATAAGCACAGGAGTCCTAAGAGCAATGTGCAGAGGACACCTGGGTGCATGCACTGTGTTCAGTGTTTTTGTACATTGTAATCTGATGTCCTTTAATCCATTCCATTCTAGCCTCTCTTTTATAAAGTAGGATATTTGGGCAATCCGCAGAGAGGTTTTCATTGAAGCCACCAGTCCTTTCTAGGCTACTCTAATATTGTATTGACATTGCAAAAGACATCAGTCTTAGAGAAGTTTAACTTCTGCCTCAGTTTATTTTGTTAGACATTAAGGGGCAGATTTGCTAAATTTGCGTGAATGATTCGAAATTCGATAAAATGTTTTAAGAAATTAGAATTTTCGAATAGTTTTTCTGGCCCACTGTTGTTATTTTTTTTTTTTCTGAAGAACTCACACAAACCCCTTTGTATCTGCATTAATACCCATGTGTATGCTTCTGAGACTCCAGAGATAAGTTCTGAAATCCCACAAGGAGTTACGGCAACCCTAACCGGAGCAATAGAATATGACTTAAAGTTATAATAACTTTTCTCATATACGGTGGACAGTGTTCTAAGAACAGTGGCACAATTAGTATACATTCCTTATCCGTTCTGTAGCAGATGTTATGAATTACAGTAGTTGGCATCCACATGAGGCTTTTAGCAAATGTAAGCTTACCCCACTAGCTACAACAAGGCATTTAAAAGGTTCTGTTCTGCTGAATGCAATACATTTATGTGACTGACACCTGGAGGCAGATTTACGAAATTCACGTAAATAGATCAAAGTTCGATCGAATTCGATCAAATTCCGATCGTACGATTTTATTGGATAATCGAATATGGCCACTTCGATCATCGAATACCGAAAATTCGACCGTAACAAATAGATCGAATAGATCGAATGATCGTATATTCGATAATTCAACCATTCAATGATCAAAGTACTTTACCTTTAACATTTTATTCGACTGCCTACGTCGCCAGATTGAACCTACCAAATTGCAATAGAAGCCTATTGCAAGCCTTAGGCTTTTTTTTCTATCACCTGCTCGAATACCATTCATACAATCGAATGCCTCGATTGTTCGAATCGTACGAATTTTTCGAGTGATCGGAGGAAATAGTACGATTTTTTCATGAAATTGAACGATTGGTATTAGATCGGACGATTTCATCGATTAATCGGATATCGAGGTAAAAAATAGCCTAAAACTCTTCGATAAGCATTCGATAGTCGAATGCTTATCGAATTTCGGACGAATTTGAGGGCTTTTAGCCCTCGAATTGGTGAATAATAATAAATTTGCCCCCTGCTAAAATAAATGACTCATATTCTTACCCTCAACTCATTGAGCAATAACATGAAAATGCACCTCAAGACTTTGTATAAATAGTAAAAAAATAAAAAGTTCCAAAGCAAGTTTTTCAAAAAAGATGCAATTGTGAGTTAAAAAAATTACAACTGAGTCGAGTTTAACTTACTCCCAAGGGCCACGGGCGCAGGATATGCACCCAGGCTTCCACCCCTCTAGACACACTACTTACTACCGCAAGATCTCCAGCGAGCCTGAGGGGGAGCGGACCCTGGTGCAATTACACCCCCTGCTCCCCCATTTAATTAAATTTTAATAACTACATTATATAAAACAGCTTAAATGTTGAAAAGCCACCACCCACTGACTTCTACAGAAGCTCCTAAAATTTTGGCTGCCAACATTTTTTTTTTAAATTAAGATTTTTTTTTTAAATTTGTTCCTAAGACTTTTTACTGGACAAGGTCAAAATTAAATAAAATAATATCATATCAGACATGTAATTTGTGTTGGTTTATGAAAAAAATTAAAAGAGTCACTGTAGCACAATTAGCCTGTAATAATGATGGTATAAATATTTTTTTACTACTTTCTTTTGATGGCCTGTTTTTGTGGTTCTTCAGTGAGCCTACTCCTTTTTGTATCTTTTTGCTATTGAAGCACAAAGTTGGAGGAGTCTCAGTGTCACCAGAAAAGTGCAAACCCGTTCCCGTTCTTCTTGCAGAAATACAGCATATTCAAAATAATATGGCCCTTTGGACTTATAACAAGGTGATTTCCAGCGAGGATAAAAAGATACATATACAAGGGGCAAATTTACTATTAGTCCCCAAAAAAAATTCGTTTCTATTCGATATTCGATTAGCATTTGATTTTCGAATGTTAATCGAATAGTTCTAGGCTACCTTTTATTTGCTATTCGATCATTCAACGGTCAAATACAAATCTATTCGATCAGTCGAATAAATCATTCGACTGAATAAATGAATCATTCGATCATTGGAATGATTCGTATGATTCGAACGATCGAACACTTTGATCGTACGAATCCTATTCGATCAGGACTTAGCAACTGCTTTTCACTTGTAATTTATCCTTGATAAAGACCTCGATGGAGGTCGAAACGTTGGATGCACGAGTATGTATTAATAAATATTAACATTTTTTCAATGGATACTGGTGTGCGGGTCCCTGTTGAACTTATCTGAATTTTTTGACCCTGCACCCACATGACTTAAAGCCTGGATTAGAGTGCAAGCGCTCCTGATAACTATATATATATATATATATATATATATATATATCCATCGTATTATTCAGGACAGCACCCCATCTTGTTCATAAATTCTGCCCTTGTGCACGGTGAGATTAAATATAAAAAACAAAGTAACCAGCACCAAGGGTCTTATGTTGCAAGAACAAACGCATTGTTGTTTATTATAAGTGCAAAACCTTTTTTATATATATATATATATATATAAGTTGGACTTAATAGCACTGAATGAGAAATATGTCAGCTAGGCAGTAAATATTGAGGGTTGTAGGGGTAGAGGAAACAGAAGAGATAGAAGAGGTATTCGGATATTTACCATATCAATTATACTGCCATCACTGCTACTGGGAACAAGTTTGAAATGTGCTGCATGACAATTTCCTATCAAAGATTTCTGAGGCCCAGATAAAAAATTATGGCATATTGGATCTAGTGATTTCAAACAATCCAGTTACTAACCCCAAATGTAAATGTAAAAGTACTTTTAACATCTGGGTAATAGCAACCAACATTTAATGTTTGTTGTAAAAACAGACACGCATTGGGTAGTTTAGAAAAGTCAACTTTAGCATTCTAAATCCATTATAGATGGAAACATCAGATTTTCACTAAAAGCACAGCAAGAATGGTTAAAAGTTTATATTAAAAAGCTATTTTACGTGTTACCCTTAGGAAAGAAATCTAAAAGCATTAAGGACCACCCTTATACATTTTTCGAAATCAAAACGAAAGCATTTAAAATTCTGAGGGAACAAATGCCTCTTTTAAGACATAAATAAAACTATGTAATAATAATCAATCAAAAGAGATATAATAGGAAATTAGGAACAAATTGCTCCTTGTGCAAAGTCTAATCACAAAAAGGTTTTACATGTATAAAGGGAAAAAGGTTGCAGGCTGAGCATGTGGCTCTATTCATGGATGGAGGTGTTTAGGTTACAGCATTTACACTGAACCCAAACTTTAAACAAGTTCTGCTTCAGAGACCTAGAAGTAGATTGACCAAGAAAAGATATGGAGCTGTAGGAACAATTTAAAATCATGGATCAGAACTTTAATACATATATATATAACTCTGTAAGTCCAATACATAAGGAAAACATTTATAGCTGAATTCTTTCGTTATTCTTTAATTGCTCAGCAAATAAGGATAACTAATCTTAAAAAATACAAATTAAAGGTGGACTTTCCTAGTCATTTTCCAGTTCTTTCATTTGCTTTCACTTTTCTTTTTTTTTCAAGCCTGTTATAACTTATTAAAGGCTCACAGTACATTTAGCAAGGAAGTATTTAATTTAATAGCATGTACCTATTTATTTAGAAGAATTCTATAGTAAAAAGTCAAAATACATCTTTTATTATTGCAATATCACCGCATGAAGTTATATTAACAGCGGCCTTTCTTTTACTATATATGAAATATTTATTTGAGCGTTTTATTAACAACGAAAAATACTTTGTTATCCTTTGGTTTTATATCATATGACTAAGCAGTGATATATATTTATTAATCCCATTGCAAGAGGAATACATTGTATTTACACTAAATGCATGCTTTAAAATATTAATGAGTCTTTGTAGTAGTCAGCATAAATATGACTTGCATTAGTACTCATTATATTCATTGACGCTTCTTCATGTCAACCACTTTGTACACTGGAGTGACATCATCTCCTTAGGTCACCGGCGATTTGACCTTTCTTCTTTTGCATAATATCTGTCCTTTCAAAGGATCTTTTGGATTGATTTGAAATTTTGACTCTTGTCTTTATGAGGCAGTAAAATTGATAATTATTCAGATGGGAACAGAGTGCTGAGTGAAAAATCAATTTCACCCGCTCTCTGCTGCGTATAAAATTACTTCTAAGTCTGTTGGCCTAAATGAATGACTAGAGTAAAGTAGCAGAAAAAGATAGTATAAAGGTTTAGCTGGAGGTGGTTAATAGCCTGGTGAAATAATGTTTTCTACTAAGGGAGTGTACCAGTAGGGGGTTATTATAAACAATGATGGTGCTTAGTGATCATATGTTTACATTAGTTTTCTGCTTCCTTATAAATCAGCCTTGAATAGAAACAGAACCCAAGGCCACGCAGCTTACCACAGAGACAAGTATTAAATTATTCTCATTTTCACACTCAGATGAAAAGTGAGCCATTGATTATTCATTGGCTGCCCATTAAATGCTACTTTTGTAGATGATTTGTCTATCAGGAAATATAATGAACAAGCTTCCTGCTTTATGGCTAAAGGTTTCAGATTTCAAGACATCTGTTTTGGCTGGGTAATGCCCAAACCTATTAAAAGAAATGGTTTACAAATTGCTTTACATCATAGAGAAGCTAGGCCCTAATGACTAATTGTTCATTACAGTATGAAAGATTGTGTGGACTGTATAACATAAACAACATTAACTCAAACTTGTTTTATATTATTTTTATTCTTCGGTTCTGTTACACCATGTGCATTTCTTTTTGCACAAAGCGCATTTCTTAAAGTGCAGTAAATTAACCCACCTCATGGTTCAATCCATTAAAAAATGTACCCCCTTTTTGACATGAGCTTCTGATTCTGTATTGATTGATGGTTTTGATTCTGGCCTGTTCTGTGACTACACTTTATTCTAACCCAGTTCCTCCTGTTGCACATTACAACTCCTTTGCCAAACCAAAACTCTTTATTTGGTTCTCTGTAGTGATGGGCGAATCTCCCGCGATTCGCTTCGCCTAAAGATTCGCAAATTTCTAGAGAAATTCGCGAATCGGCGAAAAATTCGCAAAACGAGTCGCTGGACGCTTTTGCTGAGCGCCGCGTCAACTTTGACGAGTGTCGTGACGTTTATTACGCGTCACGTCATTTTCGTCGCGTCATTTTCGTCGCTCGTCGCGTCGTTTTCGACACGTCGCGTCAAAAACGATGCGCGACTCGCTTTTTGGGCGAAATTTCGCTTGGCGAAATTTTGCTGGTGATTCCCGAATTTATTCGCCCATCACTAGTTCTCTGACTTTAACAACTGGTGGCATCAAAGAAGTGGAGGGCTCCAGCCAGAACAAAAGGCAGCTGTTGTATGTGGTAATGTGAACCATGATCGGAACCTTGGTGTCTGGGTTTTGTGAAACAATACATGACACACAAGTACTTAGGAAATGCATGCTTCCTACACATAGCAGTTACTAATTGAAGAACTGTATGTACCGCATAACATCAAATTGAATTAAAATTAAAAAATTACTCATGAACCTTAAAAGATAATGGTGGAACATTATTGCACTGAACCTTAAAGGATGATGGTGGAACATAATTTAACTACAATGCTCAATAAGCATTTCATTATTGTATGGTCTACTAAACCAAAGGGATGCTGAATTTTGCTACGTAATATAAGTACTGAAAGAATGCAACATATAATGCCACAATTAAAGCATAATTTAGTATAGCTCCAAGGATTCCCACTGCCAAGTGCTACATATGTAAGTCCAAGTACATTTCATGAATGGTGTCAATATGTGCAATAACTGAGACCATTTTAACATGACTCCAGTTGTGATTTTGATTGGACACAGACTTTTACTAATCAGAGCTGCAATATAACAGAAGGGAAAAAACCTTACCTTATCACAGATGAATAAAATATGTTCACTTAATAGATTTATTAAAACCGTACTGCATGAACACAAACTCTCTCATTAATCTTTAGTACAAAAAGCTTAAATCCCAAGTACATTTTGATATTTTACTTTACAGGTGTTTCCAAAATAATATTTACTCTGTAAAACATTCCTCCCGTTAATTGCCCCACATAGCCAAAAGTGTTTGCATTTATTGTGAGCTGATTTACTTCATTTAAGTACTTTGAAGTGTTTCTATTGCTGAGTCAGAGATCTGGAATTTTTTTAATGCATCCTGCATTATTCCAAATTCCCTTGGACTCTAAAGTCTAGACAAGTGATTAATAGCCTATTTTTAAAAGCATTGGTGTATATTGTGTTTACTTGATATAAAATATGGATATAAGGCTTTTTAATACGAGTCTCTTGAATGGACCAAAAACCTGTTCAAAACCCTATGATAATTATGATGGAAAAGAACCGGGTCTAGGGCAAATTTTGCCCATCTTTTAAGCAAGCATTGTGTAGATTATTTGAGAATGGAAAGTGGGAAAAAAGCAGAGAGAATTAAAAAAAACAAGGGAATAAAGTTGTTAAAAGAAGAGTCTTATAGTCTGCATTCTAGTAGTCTGCATGCCAGTGGTCTACATGCCAGTCGCCAGCCCAGTTCTACTCTATATAGTAGTTCCTTGAAGCTATCTACTGTATGTATTCCATAGTTTTGTATTTGAGTTGAGTTGAAAAAAGACCAATGTTCAACCCCACTAAATGAAATACATATGCCTACACAAACTCACAACAACACTCCCACACTGTACATACCAATATATACTTAGGGGGTTATTTACCAAAATCTGAAAATGTCTCATTATTTTTGTAAACATACTTAGACCAAACTACAATCCATATTTTTACCTCATTTATCAACAAATAAATTCAATCTGAATCCAATTCATATGTTTTTCCTGATTTGGCAAATGAAAACTCAGACTTTTTCGGGTTATTGCCCAAAAACCATGATTTATTCAGATTATTGTACCAAACCCAGTGCAGATCATAATATCTTCCAGTTGTAAAAACTGTATTTGCCATGGACTTGGAAGGTTTGAGATGGCGTACTATTTTATTTGGGCTTTTAGGTTTAATAATTCTCAAAAAATGTAGTTTTCTTCTCTATGAAAAAAATTGCATTTTCTCCTTTAAATCTCCAACCAGAACAAAACTGACTTTAGTAAATAATCCCCTACCTGTAGATTGCCTATAATATTATGCTTGTCCAAGAAATCATCCAAGCCACTTTTCAGTCATCAACAGAATCAGCCTTCCCAACATTGATGCTTTCAAAAGGGGTTTGGATGATTTTTTGGACAGACATAATATCAAAGGCTATTTTGATACTAAACTCTACAGTTAATATAGCTATGGACATATATGGTTTGTGTGAAAGAGTGGGGGTGTGTATATGCTGGATTTTAATTTGATGGGGTTGAACTTGATGGACTTTGTCTTTTTTCAACCAAATTTAACTATGTAACTATGTATGTAACTATGTTATAATACAACCTAAACACGTTTAATCAAACTACATATATATAGTTTTTTTTGAGAAAAAAAACAGCAGCTTTTAAAAAATCCCTTACTTAGTCAAATGGGTTCTTTCACTGAGCGGGTCTATACTGTGACTCTAACATGCAAATGAGTTCACGAGCATGCTCAGATTGTAGGATTGCTCTGAGTATTCTACCCAGAAGAAACTCCTTCACTAGAAGCATCACGAGATTTCCCTTTCTTATCCCCTGCTGGTGATGTCATTATACAAATGAAGGGCACACACTAACTGCCAGACAGGTGGCAGCACTGAACAGCTAACACAGAGGTTTGGCTGATTTGAAAATAGCTTAGAAGAGTTGCTTAGCAACCAAGGAATTTCAGCAGAGCATGTGCGAGATTTCAGAGCTGCTGTTGGCTGTGAAGATATAGGTAGGAGGAGTCAGTGAAATTCAAGATGCCTGCCTCAGCTAGAACTGCAGTGGAGATAGGGGAGATTTTGCAGAAGGTATAGTGAGCTGATGATTTACTTTATACAAACAATTCTAACTGTTTTAAAAATCGGATTTCTTGAACTTTCACATAGTGTAAATTATTTTAATTATGATTGGTGCCCTTTACGTATACCCAATCGTATAACTCACATCTATATTTTTTCTACCAAAGTGAATAACCTTGCATTTATCAAAATGTAACTTAATAGTGCTGCCCAGATTTCCAGTTTAGACAAATTTCATACTTCAGTCTCATTCTTTAAAACCTCCCTTACACAACATTTTCACAACATGGCCTTATATCTTGAGAAAGGATTAATATGTCACAAGAGCCCCCCCCCCCCATGTTTTATTATATCACATTATCAAATCCCTTACAAGTAATCTCTTCTGCAGTGTAAACATTGCTGTCATTTTAGTCACTTTATTTTGGTAATGTAATTATTGAGTTCTAGGAAACTTTACTACAAAACATTAGAGATGGCCCTACTGGTGCTTTCTACTACAGAAGAATAACTTTCTCCTTCTGCGTATTTATAACTCACAGCAGTATAAGGCAGGCTATTAAAAGCACCATAAAAAGTATATATCTGCTTTTGGATTTTAATGGCTAACACCAGCCCCTGGAAACACAATACACTAATTATGTTTTATGTGTAGTATAAGCCCCAAACAGCAAACTGATCCGAGAAAACAACATACATTTGGAAGGAAATAATTCTGAAAAATTCAAAATAGGCAACTGTATGGATCTTTGTGATTCCTTAGCCCAAAGCAGTGCAAGCACTAAAGCTTTGCAAATGCAAATTAGGATTAGGTTCGGCTGGGCAGAAGGATTCTGCTGAATTTTGGTGTTTATACAAATGGCCTGTAGATGTCACTGTGCATATGAGTTATACTGTGCATACGCTGTACCTTCTATTCTGCTTAAGTTGCTAGAGTTTGTGTTACTGTTGTGTAATGGCTGCATGAACCTACTAATAAAGCACTGTTATACTCGGCTATCAAAACACAACACGAATTCTGCTGAAATAGGCCGAATCCAGAACCGGATCCTGGATTCCATGCATCCCTACTATTGACATCCTCCTCGATTAGAGAAGGGCCATTTGTTTGAATACAGAGTTTAAATGAGTTATACTCTCTATAACATAAAACAAGACTTTGGGTTCCCAATACAGGGCAATTGTGAGTAGTTTTTGAACTCTTCGAGGATGTTCACTGAAAAGATTGGTTGAAACCTGGTCACAATCCATAAAAAAACAATAAAAACAATCCATATACAGTGTACAAGATACCTCTTATAGTTACTTGATGCTGTTCCATGGTTCATTTCGCATTTCACTAGCCATTTCTTGTTCACTAATCCCATTTCACTAATGGAGATAAAAAAAATGCATAAAACAGGGATAAGAAAAATGAGAACAAATGGAGAAGAACTACTACTTTGCGGAAACCAAGAAATCAGGAATAAGTAAGTTCCACACGAGTTTAATTAACCTGTTTTTTTTATTTCAATTTGGCAACATTGATTGTGCATCAGCATGTCGGCACCAGAGGCAGTATGACATTGTGGACATCGTTGATTCTTGATTCTGAGCTTCTGCACCAGCGATGTGCATCCTTAGCGTGTGGAAGTAACGTCATCCACATGAATATACACATCACTTCACTTTCTGGGACATTGCTTCTGTCCGTGTCAATCTGCAATGCACCTCATACCCCTTACTCCTAGCTCAGCCACCAGATTTACATAACAAATATCTGGCTGTGGCTGGGGAATAGGGCCCAGGAGGAATAGGGGGCCCTTTAGGCCCTACTTAATGAGCAATTTCAATATATAGTGGTAAAACAGGACAACCTCTGGATATTTTGGGGGCCCTAAAATAAATTTGCTGTGGGGCCCAGTCACATCTAGTTACACCACTGTTAGTAAGCATGGCTTGTTTCACCTGTTGCTAATCTGTCCACAGGTGGCCTGTAAACCATTAATCTTGCTATAAAACCCTGTACACTGCACTGACTCATTGCACAAAGTTGGTATATTACCTGATAGTTCCTGGTCGAGTTTCAGGTCTGATCATCTGTTCCTGATCCTGACACTTGCCTGTTTTGAGCTTCTGCTGTATCACTGCATGAACCAACCCTTTCCTGTTATTGAACATTCTTCTGGATCCCGATTTAGTATTGTGCTACTGTTTGGTTTTGACTCCTGCCTGCTTATCCTGACTATGCTCCTTGCTCCTAATTAGTGATGGGCGAAACGGGTGCGTTTCGCTTCGCCGAAAAATTTGCGAATTTCCAAAGAAATTCGCGAATTTTTTGCCGATTCGCGAAACGAGTCGCGCGTCGGTTTTGACGCACATCGCGTCGTTTCCGACGCGTCGCGTCATTTTCGGCGCGCGCCACAAATTTTTTTGCCAGTTTCGCAAATTTATTCGCCAGCGGCGAATCGCGGGAATTCGCCGCGAATTCGCCCCTGGCGAATAAATTCGCCCATCACTACTCCTAATCCAGTACTGCATTGACTGGTACTGTCCCTGCCTGTTCCACATCTGCACACTCTGTTCCCCATTCCTCTTGAAAACATCATGATTAGTGATGGGTGAATTTATTCGGCAGGCACGAATTTGCATCTAATTCCCGCAATTCGATGCTGGCAAATAAATTTGCTAGTGTGGGGAAAAAAAACAGACGCGCGCCGAAAAGGACGCAACGCATGTTGAAAACAACTCAATGTAAATTCCGCGGCGAAAATGACAAAATCGAGCTTTCCCCTTGGTCCTGGCTGCATCTGAATAGTGGAGGGCTCCTCCTGAAGCCAAAGTGTGAGCAGAGCCCGGGACCTTGGAGTTTGCTCTGGATTTTGGGATACCATATATTACAATATATTCATTATTGCAAGGTTTTTTTTACACTCTTTACTCATTAACACCAACACAAAAAAAATCTTTAATATATACTGTATACCAGAAGATGAAGCTTACCTGAAGTGTTGACCAGAACATGGGTGTCCATCAATTTACAACAACACCAAAGTAGCTGTCGAGCTTGCTGAATCAATGCTAAATTCAGGGAGAGATTTCCTGCTTTAATCTGCCAGTTTTAATGAATTTAAGTAAACAGAGGCAATTGAATCAATGCTTACAGGAACAGTAACAACAAAAAATGAAAGTGTCCTAAATTATTGAAGATATAATGCGCGGTTGTGCTGCACTGGTAAAACTTGTGTGTTAGCTTCAAAAACACAAGTATGGTTTATATAAATAAGCTAATATGTAGCCATGGGCACAGCTAGTGATGGGCGAATTTATTCGCCAAGTGCGAATTCGCAGCGAATTCCCGCCATTCGCCGCCGGCGAATAAGTTCGCGAAACGCCAGTGACTATTCGCCTGCTGAAAATTCGCTAACATAAAAAAAAATGTGACGCGACTCGTTTTGCAAATTTTTCGCCAATTCGCTCATCACTAGGCACAGCCATTCATGGCTGAGAAAGGATAAAAGGCTCTGTAGTATACAATGAGATTCTTCAGAATGTATCTGTTATCTACTGTGTATCCTGTGTTAGAATGGCTGCCCCCATGGCTACACGGTAGAATGTTTATATAAACTATAGTTGTGTTTCTAAAGTAAACACACCAAGTGTAGCACGACAGTACATTATATTTTAATTACTTTAGTAAATTTTTGGTTTTACTGTACCTTTAGAATTCTTTATGACATGCCATGTAAAAGAAACTGTTTTATATTTGCAGCTACAGAACTTATAAAGCCTGTTGTTATATATGTCTTTGTCCCAATATGATACTAGATTTGTGGCCCCAAAATTAGATTTTGCGTTTGCTAGCTTTTTATTGTTAAACTACTGCAGGGATGAGGTCTCTTGTGATTATAAATCATCTACCTCCCATAACTTTAGCGCGACAATAGATCTTTATAATTAAATATATATCCTTTTTATAGATAAAATATTTTCTGGAGATTTATAACAATCTACTGAGAAAGCTGTTGGCCATAAAGCACAAAGCTATATGTTTAAAATAGCATAGGATTTACTATATAATAATATTTATTGTTCCGGTATGGGACCTGTTATTCAGAATGCTGGGGACCTGTAGTTTTCCAGATAACGGATCCGTCCCTAATTTGGATCTTCATACCTTAAGTCTCTTAGAAAAGCTTTAAAATATTAAATAAATCCAATAAGCTGATTTTTTCATTCTTGCTTTTTAAATTTTCATCTTTTAATAAAAGAATGACATTAATGTTTTTTTGGGATATAAGGGCCTATTTATCAAAGGTCAGATTTTAGTGGTTTTCAAGGTTTCTGAAACCATGACTGAACTCACAAACTCTAACGGGCAGATTTATCAAGAGTCACAGTAAAAATCTGAATTCAAAAGAATTCTAATTTTTAAGTATTTTTGTGTTCTTCGACTATTAAATAGGCCGTTTAAAAAAACAGACTCCTATTAGGTTCTTGGAGAAACAGCAATTTGGCAGGTTTAAGATGGTGAAAGATCAACGTCATCGTTTTTAAAAAGATAGTACATGATAAATTTCGATATTCAAAAAGTCAAATTTTTAACAATTCAAAATGAATTTTGGACTATTTCCTAGTCCAAGTTCAATTTTTTCAATTTTCAATTCGACCCTTGATAAATCTGTCCCATAGATATTTGTGAAAAAAAATCTAAATTGCATCGTTAGTAAATGATCCTCATAGAGATTATTCGTGATTTCAAAAACCTTTAAATTAAAAGACTACTATGCCCTTGACTTTCATGCAATGATAAATGCACTTCTATATATCCCATGCATATAAAGTTGGGTGAGTTTTTTTGGAAAAAGCAATGTCTTTAAAGGGATACTGTCATGGGAAAACATGTTTTTTTCAAAATGCATCAGTAAATAGCGCTGCTCCAGCAGAATTCTGCACTGAAATCCAATCATAAAAAGAGAAAACAGATTTTTTTATATTTAATTTTGAAATCTGACATGGGGATAGACATTTTGTCACTTTCCCAGCTGCCCCAATCATGTCATGTGACTTGTGCCTGCACTTTAGAATGGAACTGCTTTCTGGCAGGCTGTTGTTTTTCCTTCTCAATGTAACTGAAAAGAACACAGTAGGACATGGGTTTTACTATTGAATGCTGTTTTTAGATCTACCAGGCAGCTGTTATCTTGTGTTAGGAAGCTGTTATCTGGTTACCTTCCCATTGTTCTGTTGTTGGGCTGCTGGCGGGGGGATGATATCACTCCAATTTGCAGTACAACAGTAAAGCGTGATTGAAGTTTATCAGAGCACAAGTCAAATGATTTAGGGCAGCTGGGAAATTGACAATATGTCTAGCCCCATGTCAGATTTCAAAATTAAATATTAAAAAATCTGTTTGCTCTTTTGAGAAATGGATTTCAGTGCAGAATTCTGATAGAGCAGCACTATTAACTGATGCATTTAATTAAAAAATTCCCATGACAGTAACCCTTTAAATGCTGGCATCATACGTTGCGCAGGCAACATTGTGTAATGAAATGCTATGGACTAAGGACAAGCTCATGAAATTCTTATGAATCTATGTCTAGTTTTTTCTACTAAAAACTATTTATTTCACAGCATAACTTGTGGATCAGGCACTGGTCCAACTACATTAAAACCATAAAGCAGTACAATGCCAAATGTTCAAAGATCCTACAAAAATAGAATTGCAATGCTGACAGTAAGTTGACCAGGAAATCCTGTATTTTTGTAGAGTACACATTATGAAAAATTCTGAATATGTTTATATCAAAATATTATTTGATTCCAAACAACCAAAATGATGTGTATGAAATTTCTGAAAATGCATACGGCATATAGAAACCACAAAAAGTAAAATGCACAGGGATCAATAAAGTCTGGAAAAATGGCATCAACCCACCTCTGCAATATAACGTTCAGTTAAATTTAGATGGAAGTGAACTTGGTCTATAAAAACATTGTTTGAGTATTAGAATCCCAGAAAAAAAGATACTTTGGTTTTTAAATATTTTATTGGATTTTCACATTAAACAAATTAAATCAAAATGACAACAAATATGCAGATGTAAGAGAATATTCTGCATTCAACACAATAGCATTTTATTATCAAAAATCTAAAACATTCAATAAAGAAATATATAAAAACTAACAAAAACTAACTAAAACTAACTAAGCCAGTGGATGTAAATTAGAGATGCACAGAATCCAGGATTCTGTTCAGGATTTGGCCTTTTTCTGCAGAATTCGGATTTGGCCGAATCCTTCTGCCTGCCTGAACCGAATCTGAATACTAATTTACATATGCAAATTAGGGCCAGGGAGGGAAATCACATGACTTTTTGGCACAAAACAAGGAAGTAAAAAATGTTTTCCCCTTCACACTCATAATTTGCATATGTAAATTAGGGTTCGGATTCGGTTCGGTATTTGGCCAAACCTTTCGGGAAGGATCCAAAATAGTGTATTTGGTGCATCCCTAATGTAAATACAATTAAAAAGAAAGAAGAAAACCCACTGCCATCGGGAATGCCGGACTACCCAATAATCATTAATTTTACAATTGAAGAAACTTAGTTATTTGACTACTAAAAAGATACTTTGGAGCAACAGTGGATAGGAAACCTTGATAAACATTCTGTAAAGAAAAAAAAATGAAAGGCTGCAGAACTTTCACAGTCAGGCTATGGGCACACATACGGTTTTCCATGACAGTTTGTGCCATGGTTTTTAAAAAAAAGTGGTTGGCTTTTTTAAAAACCGTGGGGCGGATTGTGGCAAAAACCCAGCAGTTACACATATGTGTGTCCATAGACCAAATGGTGGAGGCCACTCAATAAGACAGTTCTAGTGCTAATTTGGAACTAACACCACTTTTTGTTACTTCCCCACCGTGTCTGTTTAAGAAATTGCGGCTCTACAGACCGTAATATTATACTGCTTTAAGAAGGAAGATGCTTACTGTTTGGATGCTTCTCTAGGGTAGGAAAGGCCTGTGGGGGCAATAATATAGTTGATAAAACAATTGAGGTTTTTCCCAACACCTAATAAGATTTATATTTATTCTCAAGCATTCTTCAGAGCTTTCACCCCCTCTCCTCACCTCCTCCCACTTGTTGACCAAATTAACGGCACTAGAAAACTAATGAGATTTATATATTACACATTAAATGGATGTAATCAAGCTAAGTATTGCTGTGTGTACTCACGCTGATCATTCTGCTTCTTCAAAGCCTACTGTTTATATCAGTAAATTCATGACAGGTCAATAAAGATGACAATATAAAAATACCAACTAACTAGCCTTTTACAGTAACTGGTCTTCTTTTGATTCCTACCCTTCTTCCAAATAATGAGGATAAAGGCAAAAAATATAATAGCCCAGGGGTGAAGAACAACTGTAGATACAAAGAAACCATCTGTGAGCCGTCCCTGTCCCCGAGTGCTGCCGTCTTGTGCACCTCCTTTGCTATTTTTACCCCCACCCTGTCTTCAGTCTGCCTGCACCCAGGTGATACACAGTCAACCACAGAGAGGCATTTTTAGGAAGGGACGCAGTATAAGTGCAAATACAACATATTATTTTGCGATAGATAAACTAAAAGTTTCCCCAGGAAATGCCCCTGAAGAAAAAAAGCACCATTGTGGTACCCATAGTATTCAACCATTCCACGACAAACATTATTTTCTGATTGATGACTTACAATCGCCCCTACGCTTAGCTTTTCAACTGCCCAGTATACACTGAGCATGTGCAGTGTCACCGACACTAATAAAATCCAAGATGGTAACCCCCTGGGACAAATTTGAAGGCCTGACTCATAACAGTTAATTCGATTCTGAAACTTTCGGCTGGTTCAGTAAGTGCAGTATGTAAACTACGGCATTTCTACCCATAATTGTGAAATACATACAGAAGTTTGAATACATAGACTAGGTACTGGAACAAACTATTAAATTCACAAGTTTTCTTCAACTGGCAGTAGGGGTCGCTATATACTTTCCATTTTGGCAAAATAAATATTAAATTCACAAATATATTTTCTGTTAATGACCTTCATTACATTCTTCCCATTTGCAATTGTTTTCTTCAATGTCTTTTGTTTGAGCTATCATTTATCTACTGATATAAATACAATGCTTATTAAAGCAGTTAGGAAAGGTGTTGAGGAGAGAGGGAAGGTGTTAGATGTGGGAAAAATGATCAGCTATTTAATTCAACAACTATGTTATTGCTCTCAAAGTCCATTCCCCACCAAAGAAGAACAGAAAAGGTAAATAACTACTAAAATATTACAAACCATATAGCTCTCTCAAATACCGTTCTTAAAATTGTCTTTCTTGGGAGGGAATATTCACAAAGATGAAGTAAAATTAAGTTAGATTAAGGGAGAGTAGCACTTTTTTTGGATAGGCAATCTCCCATTTTTCGCAACGTCCATGTTCCCCAAGCATGTCCATCCAAATACAAGTATTGCTGAGATTCCTTACTTGTTTAGACAAAGTTCTGGACAAGCAAAGGGGTCAGATTGTACACTGTAATTTGAACAGCTACTGGAGGTATGAAGAATGCACGCGGGGTCAAACATGCAAGGGATCAGTCCAGGCAGAATTCAAGCAGTAGTCAGGCAAACAAGGGGTCGGTCCAAGCAGTGTTTATACAAGGTCAAAATCAGGCAGAGGTCAATTCATGCAAAAGTAAGACAGGCAGGGATCAAAATCAGAAGATATCAGCAGAATAAAGGAACCCAGGAACTAACAATTTAGACTTAACTATGGGCAAAGAGTTTTGGTCCCTTTAAATATTTGAACTTCACACCAAAACGCGATAACGTCATTACGCTTGGCACATAAAACAAATCAAAAGAGCAAACAGATTTTTCAGTATTCAGTTTTGAAATCTGACATGGTGCTAAACTAATGTCAGTTTCCCAGCTGCGCCCAGGCATGTGACTTGTACTCTGGTAAACTTCACTCACTCTTTACTGCTGAAATCATGTTAGATTTCAAAATTGAATATAAAAAATCTGTTTGCTTTTTTCAAAAATGGATTTCAGTGCAGAATTGCAGAATCTGCTGGAGCTGCACTATTAACTGATGCGATTTGAAAAAAAAGTTTTCCCATGATAGTATCCCTTTAAATGGAAAAATTAGGAAAATGGATCAGCTACATTAAAGGAAAACTTTACCCCCAAAATGAATACTTAAACAACAGATATTTTACATCAAATTAAGAGGCATATTAAAGAATCTTACCAATCTGGAATATATATTTAAGTAAATATTGACCTTTTACATCTCTTGCCTTGAACCCCCATTTCGTGATGGTCTGTGTGCTGCCTCAGAGATCACCTGACCAGAAATTCTACAACCCTGAGGGGCAGATTTACTATTGGTCGAATTCGAGGGGGAATTTACATCCGAATTCAACCAATCGAATTGCAATCGAATTTAAATCCTTCAAATTCGACTATCGAATTCAAAGGATTTTAACGCAATTTCGATCAATTGAACGATTGAATAGAAAAAATTTGGTTGAATTTTTTTATTCGATCTAAAATAATAAAAACCAATTCGGTAGGTTGAAACTGGCGAACTAGGCAGTCGAATAAAACTTTAAAGGGCAAGTTATTATACTGTCAAATATTCGTATATATTCAAATAGATTTTTATTCGAATCGTTCGATTCAATTGAATTTTCAAAATTCGATGGTCGAAGGGGTCTTCAAAAACATTCGAAAATTCTAATTCGAATGTTTTTGAAAATTCGGTCAAATTTCGGATCCTTCATGTGAATTCGATAAATTTGCCCCATACTGTAACAGGAAGAAGTGTGGAAGCAAAAGACACAACTCTGTCTGTAATTGGCTCATGTGACCTAAAGTTATAGTTTGTTTGGTATGTTTGTGTGCACCGTTGAAGAGGAGATGGGCACTGCCAGACAATGTGGGTTGGTTGGTTGACTAGAAGAAAGATTAATATACATTAGTTTATTTGAACTGGATCATAAGTGACCGGATGGCAATGTATCTTTTGTATTGTGACTAAGTGCCTGTTGAAAGTTCTTCATACCTGGGCAATTTGACAGTGTTGTTTAAACATTCTTTAAATATTAGATGTTGTGAAGATTTCCTGTGTTGTGGCTTCAGCAAAAAGAACAGAAGGCTTTTTTAAAACAGGACTTTTGTTTAAGTGCCTGGAGTACTCAATGCTTATAACATGCAAAGGCTAAAAATAATACAAGAGGCAAACTATGAGCAAATTGATATACAAAAGCAGTCTGGCACAACTAACAATTCAATGGAAAGTCAATGGAGTTAACTCTGTGTTTACATAGTAGGGCGAAATGTTATATTTTGTGTAAGTATTGGCACTTTCTTCAAAGAAAAAGGCTGGCAAAAACCCGAACCTCGGCCAGTAAATGCTGCCGTAAAAAGTTTATTCATTAAAAATAATAGCAACTCATAAAATAATAAGCCTTATGCGTCTCATGCCTAAAGGGGAATAGGCTGCAACAGCAGTCATACAGACAACACTATTTAAAGAAACAATAACCAATTAAAGGAAAAGCTAATTGGAAACTCATATCTATACGTATTTAGCCAAGTCACGGATGCCAAAAAAGGTTTATGAGTGAGATGTAATTTTTTTGATATAGAAACACTAGTAATATTTATTCATTTTTTATGAATACATATATGGGAACTGTTATCCAGAATGTTTAGGACCTGGGCTTTTACAGGTACTGGATCTTTCCATAATTCAGATCTTCATACCTTAAAGGGATACTGCCATGGTTTTTTTTTCAAAATGAATTAGTTAACAGTAGAATGCTACATTGAAATTTATTTCTCAATAGAGCAAACAGATTTTTTTTTATATTTCATTTTGAAATCTGACATGGGGCTAGACATTTTGTCAATTTCCCAGCTGCCCCATGTCATGTGACTTGTGCTCTGATAAACTTCAATCATACTTTACTGCTGTACTGCAAGTTGGAGTGATATCACCCCCTCCCTTTCCCCACCAACAGCCTAACAACAGAACAATGGGAAGGTAACCAGATAACAGCTCCCTAACACAAGATAACAGCTGCCTGATAGATCTAAGAACAGCACTCAATAGTAAAAACCCATGTCCCACTGTGTTCCATTCATTTACATTGAGAAGGAGAAACAACAGCATGCCAGAAAGCAGTTCCCTCCTAAAGTGCTGGCACAAGTCATATGACCAGGGGCAGCTGGGAAATTGACAAAATGGCTAGCCCCATGTCAGATTTCAAAACTGAATATAAAAAAAATCTGTTTCCTCTTTTGTGAAATGGATTTCAGTGCAGAAGTCTACTGGAGCAGCACTATTAACTGATGCATTTTGAAAAAAACATGTTTTCCCATGACAGGATCCCTTTAAATCTACTAGAAAATCATGTAAACATAAAATAAACCCAATAGGCTGGTTCTGCTTCCAATAAAGCTTATTTATATCTTAGCTGGGATCAAGTACAGGTATGGGATCCAGAAATCCATTATCCAGAAAGTTCCAAATTACGGAAAGGCCTTCTCCCATAGACTCCGTTATAATTAAAAAATCCAAATTTTAAAAAATGATTTCCTTTTTCTCAGTAATAATAATAATAATAATAATAATATATTATGTATATTATATTCTATATAATAATAACAAGAGTAGATTGTACTTGATCTAAAGATATAATTATTCCTTATTGGAGTTTATTTAGTGTTTTCTAAATTTGTAAAATTTCTAAAAATGATTTTCTAGTTGTCTTAAGGGTTGAAGATCCAAATTACATATGGGATGGAGCTGCCATATTGTCTGCATTAGACAGTGGAGTATGAGGGTATAGTAAGTAGGGTTCTTTCCAGAACAGGGCGGTACATTTTTTATCTGCCCCCAAATGTTAGCAAGTCACTTCCAAAGCTCAGCATCGAATTAACATCTGTCTATGACTCTATCCATATAAAAGTAATTTGCATTTTTTTGGCACAGGTTGCAGTGGAACCCTGAAGCTAACACTCCACCACCTCCAGTGTGTTCCTGCATGAATTGGAGAATTTGTGCACGATTCATCCAAATAGATTGCCTCAATTTTATTATTAATTGTAAGCTCTGCAGGGTTCCAGTTGGCAAATTAACCTTTTGCAATTTTACTAACTGGAACCATAAAATGAAATAATTACACAGACTTTTAAAATGAATTTGTCGCTGTCATAGCCCTCATAGATCTCAGTAGCTTGCATATTACATATTTTAACACAGAAGCTGTAGTTCAAGAACATTCTTTCATAATTTTTTTTTTCTGGGCATTTGTCTATCCACTGCTATATACTGCTTTAACTGTTCATTCTGGCCTACTCTGCTTTAGTGTCTCTGACAAATATCTCTAACAAACATCTGTGTCCACTCCTCAGTGAACAAGAGATATTTTTATAGCCCCAAACTTAGTTCTGGTGTCTGCTAAACTCAGCCCTTGGATAGCTGGTTAATTGATTAATTAGTCAATTAGGCTCTGCTTTTTCCAATCAGCTACATATAAATTCAGGCCTAGTATTGGGGATGGCACTCGTGTTTGGGGCATGGCACGAGTGCTAACATTTCCTAAGTGCTAATGTTTTACAAGTGCTTAGAAATGGCAGTTACACAAGGCACTTCGACAAGGATGTGAACCATCAACCTTAAACCGGCTGGGATAAGAATACCCAAAAACCCAGTTAGTCTTTCATGTGCTCTCTGGAATGCCAGATCTGTTTGCAACAAACTCACTGCTATACATGACCATTTCATTGCCAATTCCTTTAACCTACTTGCACTTACAGAAACCTGGCTTTCTCCCACTGACACTGCCTCACCTGCTGCACTGTCCTATGGGGGCCTACACCTTACTCATACTCCCATGCCTAGAAACAGACCTGGGGGTGGGAAAGGGTTGCTTCTCTCTCCCTGCTGTACTTTTAAAGTTCTTCCACCTGTTCCTGCCTTATCATTCTCCTCATTTGAGGTTCACTGCATTAGGCTATTTTCTCCTGTTTCACTCTGCATTGCTGTCATATATCGACCACCTGGAGCTACCGCACAATTTATGGACAACTTTGCTGCCTCACTTCCTTACTTTCTTTCATCTAACACCCCATCTGTCATATTAGGGGACTTTAACATACCTGTTAACAACATTAACAGCCCTTCTGTCTCTAAACTTCTTTCACTAACATCCTCCCTAGGCTTATCCTTGTGCTCAGACTCCCCCTCTCACACCAATGGTAACGCCCTGGATCTCATATTTACCAGACTCTGTTCAACCAACAATTTTACTAACTCACCGTTTCCCCTCTCTGATCATAATATGCTCACATTTCAACTCTCGCTAACTCCCTCCTCACCCCCTGCTAATCCCCAAACACGTACCTACCGTGACTTGCAAGCACTGGATGTGTCGCATCTCTCTTCTTCCTTTGACTCTCTTCACTCTAATATCTCCACTATCTCTTGTCCTAATGCTGCGACCTCGGTCTACTATAGCACTCTCACCACTGCCCTTAATGAGCTTGCTCCTTTAAAATCTAAACGTTCTAGACCCAAACCACTTCAACCTTGGCACACCGCTGATACTAAAGCACTCCAAAGATGCTCACGCGCACTTGAGCGTCGCTGGTGCAAATCCCGCTCAGAATCAGACTTTTGGAGCTACAAATCTGCCCTGCGCTCCTATAACACCAGCCTTTCCCAAGCCAAACAAACCTACTTTACTTCACTCATTAACTCCCTTTCCAAAAAACCTGCACAAATTTTCTCCACCTTTAACACTCCCTTTCCCCTTCTCCACCCCCTCCATGCACATCTGTCTCTGCTCAAGACATTGCTGAGCACTTCAAAAACAAAATTGACACTATCAGAGGGGACATTACACTACTAAACCCCCATAGGCTTCCACCACCCTCCCTCCACACTCCCCAGTCTCTCCTGTGCTCCTTCACCCCTGTTACTGATGAGGAAGTCTCAAAACTTTTGGCCTCCTCTCACCTTACCTCCTGCCCACTTGATCCAATTCCTTCAAATACCAATCCTTGTCTAATCAAAGCGTTAACTTATCTATTTAATCTCTCGCTCTCAACTGGACTATTCCCGTCTCAACTAAAACATGCTCTTGTCACCCCCATTCTGAAAAAACCCTCTCTTGACCCCTCCAATCTTGACAAACTCCGACCTATCTCTCTTCTACCTTTCATCTCTAAACTACTTGAGCGCCTAGTCTACAATCGATTAACCTCATTCCTCTCTGACAATAACCTGCTGGACCCCTTACAGTCTGGTTTTAAACCACAACACTCCACTGAAACTGCTCTGATCCATCTAACTAATGACCTTTTAACAGCTAAAGCCAACAAAAAATTCTCACAACTAATTCTGCTTGATCTCTCAGCTGCATTTGACACTGTAGATCACCCTCTCCTCCTCCAGTCCCTCCATTCGATTGGCCTTTGTGACATAGCCCTGTCCTGGTTTTCTTCTTACCTCACTGATCGTTCCTTCAGTGTCTCCTACAATGGAGTAGCATCTTCCCCGACATCTCCCTCTGCCGGGGTTCCTCAAGGCTCTGTCCTGGGACCCTTATTATTTTCTCTATATACTTCCTCCCTCTGCAAATTAATCAGCTCGTATGGTTTCCACTACCACCTCTATGCTGACGATACTCAGATCTCTCTCCTCTCCTGATCTCAACCCAGAACTCCTAACTCGTGTCTCCTCCTGCCTGTTTGCTATCTCTACTTGGATGTCACAACGCTACCTTAAATTAAACATCTCCAAAACGGAAATGGTTCTTTTTCCTCCAACTAACAACAGTTATATCCCCGAAGTATCCATCGTTGTTAACAATTCCACTATCACCCCATCTCCCCAGGCCCGGTGCCTTGGGGTTATCCTAGATTCTACCCTGACATTCACTCCTCATATACAGTCACTTATTAAATCATGTCACATCCACCTAAGGAACATATCCAAAATACGACCATTTATCACCCAAGATGCTGCCAAAATTCTTATTCACTCTCTTGTCATATCGCATCTAGACTATTGTAACTCTCTTTTAATTGGCCTTCCCCTCCAGAAACTGTCACCTCTCCAGTCCATAATGAACACTGTTGCTAGGCTTATACACCTCAGCAACCGCTCTTCCTCTGCCATGCCATTCTGCCAATCCCTGCACTGGCTTCCACTCCCCTTTAGAATTAAATTCAAATTAATGACCCTGACATTCAAAGCACTTCATAACTCTGCCCCTCCCTACATCTCTGAACTAATCTCCATATACTCACCCAACCGCTTACTACGCTCCTCTACTGACCTGCTACTCAACTCTACTCTCATTACCTCCTCACATGCTCGCATTCAAGACTTTGCAAGGGCTGCACCCCTCCTCTGGAATTCTCTCCCACGGTCTGTCCAACTTTTTCCCAATCTTTCAGCTTTCAAGACATCTCTTAAAACTCACTTTTTTAGAGAAGCCTACCCTCACTGTTAACTACCCAATGCAATACCGCTAACATTACTACATCTCTCACCCACTTTACTCTGATCTTGCCCATTCCCACACCTTGTGTTTCATTCCCGTCCCTTTAGATTGTAAAATTTTTCTGTACAGAGCCTTCCTCACCTCCTGTACCCTTATTTATTGTGATGTATGTAACTCCATATTTATTGTGATGTATGTAACTCCTTATTTTGTATGTATGTAATTCATGTGATTTAGTTGTATAATCACATTCACTTTACAGCGCTACGAAATAAGTTGGCGCTATAGAAATAAATGTTTAATAATAATAATATCCACTATTACATGATCCAGAAAAGATGGCAGCATGGTGCTTAAAGCGCTTATTCACCTTCCAAACACTTTTTTTTCAGTTCAGTTACACTTCAATATCAGAAAAACAGTCACAAATAGATAACAGAAAGTATTTGGAAAAAAGTTGTTATTTCTGGTAAGCTATCTGAAAACAACTAGTTGTTTGAAGGTGAACAACCTCTTGAAGGAATAGTGCCTGGGGTCAGTGCAATTTTTAGTGGACAGGATTGCTGGCCTAGGGTCTAAGGTTAGTCAATATATTCAGCAGAGAGTGCAACTGACTTGTGCAGCAAAAACATTGATTGGTTCCCTGTAGACAGCTATGTGTCAGACAGTGGTTTTTTCACAGTGGACTCCTGAATGTAGCCTTATTAAAGGGGACTTCAACCCCTCTGGGCGCTAACCCCTCCCCCCCACCCCAAATAGGCCTCCCTCTCCCCCCCACCTGGGGAGTTAGCGTCTGGGGTTGAATTCCCCTTTAAGCGTAAAACAATTTGCACCAATAAGAATAAAAATGCACATCTCGCAATTCCTCCTTAAACTATTATTGCATTGCAAATTTTAATTGCACACTTTTAAGAAGTGTTTGAAGGCGTCCCAATCTTTTGAAGCCAACATAACTTTTTCAGTAAGAAGTTTTATTACATTTACTGAGCATTAGCACAAACTATAAAATTCACAAACTGTCTTCCACTGTCGGAATTGGTCGATGAAACATTTTCCAGGTTCACAAAAGCTATATTAAATTCACGCAAAGGATTAACTTTCCGCATTTACCGCTACCGACTTTTATTACGATCCCCCATTTATACTGTAAACAGCAAATGTATTTTCCGGTGTATATGATAGCGTTTCAGCACATAGTTCAAAAAAAAAGATAAAAAAAGTATGAAGTGCTCTCCCCCTGTTGGCCGCATGGTAGAGGTAGTTATGGAGCAACTGCTACTTTTTACTTAACAGATAAGTTAGTGAGCAGATCTTTTTTAGGTTTTTTTTGGACTAACAACCGAGAATAAGTATATTATATTTAAAATCATTTATATTCAAGGTCCTCCCTCTTCCTATACTTCTGTTTAATCTGGCATGTAGTGAGGACCGGGCTGTAGGGTTGCCACCCTTTCTGCCGGTGGAGACCAGGCAGGGGGTGGAGCCATGACGCAGAGGGGACGGGGGTAGTGATGCGGCGGTGGAAGGTTGTGATGTCAGGGGTGGAGATATGACTGCGATTGGCCAATCAACATGTCAATCATGGGGAATCCTAATTTGGAAAACCGGGCAGGAAGTTTTGACCATGGCAGCCCTTCAAATAACTGGGCAGGTGGCTGGTGCCTCAAAAAACAAACCCCCATATGTAATAAAAAACACTAAGTTTGCCCAGGAGCAGTAGCCCATAGCAACCAATAACATGTTCTACGAAATACGTTGGTGCTATTAGTGCTACGAAATATGTTGGTGCTATAGAAATACATGTTATTAATAATAATAATAATAATATTATTATTATTAATAATAATAATAAAATGTTTGCTTTTTTTAAAACAGTGTTGCTATAGGTTACTGCACCTGGGCAAGCTCAGCGCCTTTTATTACATCACCCTAAAAAAAGTGCAAAAATAATATTTTAAAATGACAGGTGCATTTGCTCTAAGAGCAAAAAAATTAATTGGGGGGTAGATTTATTATGTGGTGTAAAAAAAAAAATTTGGTATAATTGCCTCACATCTGTGTGTAAACAATTGCATTCATTTTATATGAGCAATTTTTCCAAACTTTATTTCAAGGTTTTGGAACAAGCCCCTACATTTTTGCGGAAATGCTCTCAGAAATACTGTTGCAATGCAAATGAAAACTATACAGTCTATAAAGTGTACATAATGCAGTGATGTTTTATATTCCTTTAAAGGGCTTGTTTACCTTCAAACAACTAGTTGTTTTCAGATAGATCACCAGAAATAACAACTTTTTCCAATGACTTTCTATTTTCTATGTGTTACCATTTTGTAGTGTTGAAGTGTGAAGTGGTTTTTTTTTCACCTTCTAAAGCAGCTCCGGGGAGGGGGGTCGCAGACCCTGTGAACTGTTCTAAATTGATACATTTAGTCGGTACATTTCTTATCTTTGTCCCTGCTGAGCAGAATCCCTGTATTTCATTACAGGCAGCTGTTAGAATTGATACAATAGTTGCTAATACTCCAGAGATGCTGCTGAGAAATGGATAAACTAAATGTTGCAAAATTGTATCAGTTTAGAGTCAGCACCTGAATTACTGAGCTCAAACCCAAGAGATATAAACATTCAACTTTAAACTTAGATTTTGTAAAAACAGTAAAAATTAAATAATGGAAAGTAATTGAAAAAAAAGTCTGTTTCTCGTGAACAATCTGAAAGCAACTGAACTGAAAAAAGTGTTTGGAAGGTGGTTCACCTTCGGGTTAACTTTTAGTATGTTATAGAATGACCACTTCTAAGCAACCTTTCAATTGGTCTTCATTATTTATTTTGTATAGTTTATGAATTATTTGTCTTCTTCTCCTGACTCTTTCTAGCTTTCAAAAGGGGGTCACTGACACCCTCAAAAACAAATCCTCTCTAAAGCTGCACATTTATTGTTATTGCTACTTTTCATTATTCATCTTTATTTCCTGACCCTAACCTATTAATATTCCATATTCTCAATCAAATCAATGCAGGGTTGCTAGGGTAAATTGGACCCTAGCAACCAGATTGCTGACACTGCAAACTGGAAAGCTGCTGAATAAAAAGCTAAATAACTCAAAAACCACAAATAATAAAAAATGAAAACTAATTACCAATTTTCTCAGAATATCACTCTCTACATCATACTAAAAGTCAATTCAAAGGTGAACAACCCCTTTAAACATAAAGAGCCCATCTGCTCGGTAAAGTGCTGGATATTCCACCATGAAACGGGGACACTACAGCCAACTTTCAATAGTGTCTACACATTATTATGATAAATATAAAATGTATTGGACGTCCCACAATTGGTACCGCCCTCCAATCTGAACTGCAGCCACTATATATTCTTTATAGGCATCTCAGGGTCATAACTTGGGCATTTGCTTCAGGGAGTAAGCCTAAAGGTGGCCATACACTGAGAGATATGCTCGTTTGGTGATGTTGCGAAACTATTGGATCTCTCCCCGTTATGCCCACATTGAAGTGGGCGATATCGGGCTGATAGGGCCCACCGATTGGGTCATAACAACAAGGTAATCAGGCAGTCAGATCCGAAGGGATTTTTAATCCTGCTAAATCGACATCAGCCCGTTGGAGGGCCCTGTACACGGCCAATAAGCTGGGTCTTTCGGCAGCTTTTATTGGCTTGTGTTTGGCCACCTGTAGGCACCAATATTAATAAAATAGCACTCCACAGGACATGTTGCAAATTCCTGTCTTACCTCATCCTCACATGCACAAAGACTTTGCAGGATTGCCAATCAGGTAGGTGCCCGTTGGTGCCAATCAGGTAGGTGCCCGTTGGTGCCAATCAGGTAGGTGCCCGTTGGTGCCAATCAGGTAGGTGCCCGTTGGTGCCAATCAGGTAGGTGCTGGTGATGCCAATGGTTAGATAAACTAAACACAAGATGGAGGAATAAATCATGTCACATACAACAAAATTAATGCTCAAATTTTTTTATACTCTGGTAACCGTACTAATTAAGTACCTTTTTAACTCATGTTATTCACCCATGGTTTATTTGATACAAGGGAAAAGTAACAATCATCCATAGCTACCAATCATCAGGTAGGATTTACTGCTCAACCATTCAAAAGGAAATGCCTAATTGGTTGCTATTGGTTTTTCCATCTGGGCAAACCTTGTGTTTAAGACATATGGGGTTTTAGGTTGTGTAACAGTCTATTTTTAGTGCCACCCTTAGGGCTTCCACAGATCTCAAGCTTTGTAAAGTCTGGTTGCCCTGAAGAGGTCATGCTCACCTTATAAAGCTAAATGAATCAGTAGGGTTATTGCTTCCCCGTGGAACCTAATTTGGTTCATGTTTGCCTCTAGGGAAAAGTCTGGACAATTACTTTACCCTGAAATTTGAAGTGTTGTATATTTTCTGAAAAAGTCCCAAAATGGTATTTATAATTGTGGCTTTGAAGTAGGGATGCACCGAATCCAGGATTCGGCCTTTTTCAGCAGGATTCTGATTCGGGCGAATGCTTCTGCCCAGCCGAACCGAATCCGAATCCTAATTAGCATATGCAAATTAGGGGCGGGGAGGGAAATTGCATGACTTTTTGTCACAAAACAAAGAAGTAAAAAATGTTTTCCCCTACCCACCACTAATTTGCATATGCAAATTAGGGTTCGGGTTCAGTTTGGTATTCGGCCAAATCTTTCTAGAAGAATTTGGGGGTTCAAAATAGTGGATTTGGTGCATCCCTACTTTGAAGAAGCACTGGGAAGTCACAAGCGTCAGAGGAAAGATGAAATCTTCTCTTAGAACTTTCCACAGTGATGTAAATACAATGCATAGACCCCAGTGAACAAAACAATGAGTGGGTCCCAGTGCGCACAACAATCCTTTTCCACCCCTTTAAACACCAGCGCTGGAGTAACTCAGTGTCCATTCTTAGCCTATCAAGTGTTTATAACATGAAACGCGTAAGGCTAAGGACACAATTAAACTTTTTACGATGGATGCACCGAATCCAGGATTCGGTTCAGGATTCGGCCAGGATCCTTCTGCCTGGCTGAACCGAATCCTAATTTGCATGTGCAAATTAGGGCCCAGGAGGGAAATCACGTGACTTTTTGGCACAAAACAAAGAAGTAAAAACTGTTTTTCCCTTCCCACACATAAGTTGCATATGCAAATTAGGGTTCGGTTTCGGGAAGGATTCGGGGGTTCGGCCAAATCCAAAATATTGGATTCGGTGCACCCCTACTTTTTACCCTGTTTCAACTACTTGGTGGAAGATTGCCTTCATTTGAGTGCCTGCTCCACATTTCTTTACGTTGTTCACTCAATATGCTGAGGGCTCAAGGACACTGGCCACTTCCCTAATGTGCTGAGTATGTGGTGAGTAACATTTCTACTTGTTGGAGACCCTCTTAGGGGCAGATTTAACAAGGGTCCAAGAAAATTCGATTTTTTTTTGTGTGTGCGTGGTTTAACTAGGGAATAGTCCAAATTCAATTTGAATTTGCAAAAAATTAGAAACTTCACATTTCGAAATTTATCGTGTACTGTCTCTTTAAAAAAATTGCCATCTAAAACCTGCTGAATTGCTGTTTTGGCCTATGGGGACCTCCTAAAACCTATTTGGAGTCAATTGTGGAATTGTGGAAAATTTGACTTTTTTGGGGGGGAAAACTTTGAATCGAATTCGATCGAATTCGCTATTACTTTACGCTTCGAACTTGAACGAATACAGATCTATTCGAAATCAATTTTTTTTTTTAATTAATTAAGGTTGGTCTTTTTTAAATAAGAACCTGGATAAATCTCCCCTTTAGTGTGCATTCATTACCCAGGAACACTGGGATGGGGTACTTATAACAACGATAGTAGATGCAAACCCTGGAGTTTTTCGAATAAAGGACTGGACAGCTGTATTCTGGATTAGACTGATCCTATCTAACATTCTGCCGCCCTCCCCAGTATGAACTTGCTATCCTATGTGGGCCCTATTGCATGGTGTAAAACCACGTTTGGTCGATGACTGTACCTTGCGGACGCACAGGAGTACCCTATGAGTTCCGGTATTCAACAACACACTTTTGGTGCCCCTGGTTTTCTGGAACAAGGAAGTGCGTAGCAAAAATTGTTAGCGATGTACCAGCAGGGATGAAGAGAAGATGTAGTAGAAGTCTGGCAAAAGGTTCAAGGCAGGCGGCAGAAATCGTAGTTAAAGGACAATTAACCCTAAAAATGTAATATGGCTAAAAATGATATATATTATATACTGAACTTATTGCACGAGGCTAAAGTTTCAGCTTGTCAATAGCAGCAATGATCCAGGACTTCAAACTTGTCACAGGGGGTCACCATCTTGGAAAGTGTCTGTGACACTCACATGCTCAGTGGGCTCTGAGCAGCTGTTGAGAAGCTAAGCTTAGGGGTCGTCACTAATTATCCAGCAGTAAATGAGGTTGGCCTGTAATATAAGCTGATGCTACAGGGCTGATTCTTAAATTCTGATGCTAATTGCACTGGTTTCTGTGCTGCCATGTAGTAATTATCTGTATTAATGACTAATCAGCCTTATAGTGTGACTATATTTCTATTACACTAGGCGTAGGGCCTATGGAGATGCATTTATACTTTTAACTATGCACAATGAAGACTTTTTTTTTTTTAACTTACATTATTGGATATCGGATATCCTTATTCTAACAAGCCATTCTGGCCTTTCGCTGCTGAAAGCTTCACTTGTATCACCCCGGCTCTGTCAGAGCCCTTGGCATTGTGCCGTTGTCTTTGTGTAGCCCTGAGTTGCTCTCCACTCAAATAGGTACAAACAGAGAGAAATGTCAGCCTCCTGTCACCTACACAGGCTGCTCCGCAAAGACAAATGTGCTGCCAAGCACTCTGGGATACTGATGATACAATGAAGTCTGTTGGCAGTTCATATAGAAAGCGCAACCCACATGCAAATCCGCATGAGGCCTAACAATTAAAGGGACTCTTAAATGATGTTTTCCATTGAGGGTGCTCATTGCTGGAAGTGCAACAAGGCAGATGGTAAGTTGGAGATGAACACATTGGGTTTCTGTCATATATACTGGCATAACTTGCTGACCTGCCCAGCACTGATAGAACGTTAACCCACTGGTAACACTTAAATAAGCTTTATTCAGTTCACATGACAGACTGACCTTTTTTTAAAAATCTGATGCTCCTGTTATTTAGTTTTTTTTTTGCAATGGGTTTATCCGTTATGCTATGTTCGACTTGCTATCAGAGGAGCCCGACAGATTATCCATATTTCTGAAAGACGTGTTCAAATTAAAAGATTGTGCTTTCTAGAAATGGTGCAAAATTTTGATTCGAAATTCTGGTAAAAGCGGGTTATTATTTTGTGTAGTCAGACAAGTCAGGTCATTGCAATCAATAATACAGGGCTCATACACAAGAGTTACTGCAGTTGCAAAAAAATTGGAAAATTGCTGATTATAAGGGTAATGTAATAAAAGGCACTAAGTTTGCCCAGGGGCAATAACCCATAACAACCAATCAGCTGGTAGCATTTACTGGTCACCTGTTTAAAAGCAAGCGTCTTATTGGTTGCTATGGGTTACTGTCCCTGGGCAAACTTGAAATTGCCCATTGCAGAGAGTCTGTGACCTGGGTGCCAAGTGAAATGTTGAAAGCAAAAGGTAGAAAGACTGGCACACTCAGGGTTTGTATATCATGCAAAACAAGGAGAGTTTATTCGATGTTTCGGGCCTAAACCAGGACCCTCGACGACCAGCAGCATCAAAGCAAGGAAAAACTTGAGATTTTAAAAGAAACTTCTTTTAAATGATAGTAAACCGTTACCATTATTTATAAAGCACTTTCATTATGTAGAACGGTACAGGAAACTGGAAACCAATTATCCAAAAATCACGGGAAGGCCTGCCTTTTTAAACAACTAATTCTAATTTTTAAAAGTGATTTCATTCTCTGAGTAATAATAAAACAAGTCGGTTGTACTTAAGAGTAACTAAGCTACACAAATCCTATTGGGTTTATTTAACATTTAAAAATAGTGATGCGGTAATAAATTGGCCAGGCGCGAATTCGCTGCGAATTTCTATCCGAATAAATCAGAAGTCACATGCGTAAAAATTGTCCTGCGTCAGAATAATTTGTACATCCATAGACATTAATTAATTTGGACTAAATAGATGCATGTATAAAAGTTGACACGGGCGTGTATTCGAGTTTTGCTAATATTTCGCCGTTTCGTGAATTTCTTGGGAAATAAGCTAATTTTTGTCAAAACAGGACAAATTCACCCATCATTATTTAAAAGGTTTTTTTTTAGTAGACTTATGGTATTGTGATCCAAATTCATTGGTGTAACTACCAGGGGTGCGGGGGGTGCGATTGCACCTGGGCCCACAAACCCCTTGGGGCATGCGGGAGCACCAACAACAGGTATTATGGGCGGCTGGGCAGAAGGAGATTTTAAAATGAACACAACAGCAGCCAGGGTTGGAATGGGCCAGCCCTGACCCACTCTTACGATCGATTGCACCCCAAAGAAAAATAATATGCATTTGCGCATTTGATAGGGGCCCCAGAAGTGCCAGCAGCTCTCCAGCATGCAATTTGTAGGTGGAAAGGGCGCAACAGGTGGGCCCAGTTGCACTTCCTTTACCAGGGCTCACCAGCGAGTAGTGCAAATTAAAGAAAGACCCCATATGTAAAAAAACCTTGATCCCAGGCATTTCAGATAATAGGACCTATACTACCTGCAGCTGCCGAACTAGTTCTTTATTATTTTATATCAGCATTTCTTTTATATATTTTATATCAGCATTTGATTTCGCAGTTGTGTAGTACAGCGGGGGTCCCAAACAGCAGGGCCGTGGCCCAGAACCGGGCATGGGACAGTCCTGAACCGGGCCATCAAGCCTAGCGCACAATTAATGTGGTGCACCAAATCTGATGCTGAATCAGACCGGTATCAGACGTCGGCACCCTGTATCAGAAGTGGACACGCAGTTGCCGCTGGCCTTCCCCTCCCCCCCCCAATTTAAATTTGCCTCAACACTAGTGATGGTTGAATTTATTCGCCCGCAGTGAATTCACTGCAAATTCCCCCAGGTGAAAATTAGCCAGAGTCTTGTTTTGGACATGAGCGTCCGTTTTTGGATGCCCATCGTGCGCGTCCAAAACAAGACACGGCGGTGTTTCATGAATTCTTTCGCCGTTTCACAAATTTGGAGAAGCGAAACGCAGCCGATTTGCTCATCACTACTCAACATCATCATCATCATCAGATCAAAAAAGTTTGGGGACCGCTGTAGTACAGGAGACAAGGGTATGTAGAGCTGGCCTCCATATACAGACACTGTGAGAGTTTAGATCAGTACCAGGATTTCATGGTGTCGCCTGGTACAGAAATGTATGCATGTTCCCTCATATTCAAACGACATGTTAAACGAAACATGGGTAATAGTGTAAAGGAACAAAAGGGCCGTACCCTGAGGCTAAGCAGCTGGTAGATACATGCTTTTGTTCCTCCCTTCCTGGTTTACATAGCCTTCAGGCCACTTAAGGAGCATTTGCTACAAGCGGGTCAGGCCAGCTGCTGGTCAGAGCCAAAGGAAGACATGGTGCTGCATTAGGAGAAGTCAGTCATGAATTCGGTGCAGCTGGCACCTGCTACTGGTGCACAGCAGGGGGGTTAAAGGTCAAAGAGGCAGTTGTTCAGCATTTACTGAAAGCTTAAAAGAGAATACAGATTAATCTGCTTTATTAACTTTTTGTCTATTAGGTATCGGTTGCAGGCAATAATATTAGGGCTTTTAAAAGCAATCAGATATTCCACATTATTCTTAATAGCCTGCGTGTCATTAATGTTGAATGGCGTGCACTTCACGGGAAGCTCCACAGGGGCAGATCCTCATTTAACCCCATAAAGGGCTGCAGGGAACAGCTTAGCAACCAGCAATCATTTAGGAGCTGCAAATGTTTGGCGTCGTTATTGTTGTTGCCAACAGTTGAAAATGAAATGGAAGGTTAAAGTGATACTGACACTAAAAAATGAAATTTAACATATGAATGTACATTAATTGTTACCTATAGGTCATGTTGATAATTTTTTTGCTGAGAGGTTTGTTTTTGTATATAACTGTTAGCTGAAATGTCTAAGCCTGACTCTCTGACACCCTGACACTCTTACTTTGCCAGCCTAACAGTCCCATCTCAGTCTGTTAGTTACAGTTTGTAATGATAACAGATGCCGGGTGCACAAATATGGCAGCCCCCTCATACAGGAACATGGGGGATCAGACAGGTAATGCAAAAGCATCATGCAAATACCTTATGGCAAAGTTAGAAGTAGCTTTCAAAGCCAGTTATTATAATAGAGGTAAAAAAGAGTTTGACTTCAGGTGTCAGAATCTCTTTAAGGGCTCTTACACACAAGCGGTTTTACCTGCGCTCCCCTGCGTTCCATTTTGCTTCGTTCAGCCACAGGGGAGCGCAGGTATAGATGCACTCAATGCTTTTCAATGGGGCTGTACTCACACGAACATATGTAGGTGCCGAATGCAGGAAAAATGCAGCATGTTGCTGAACCTGCATTCGGCGCCTACATGCGTTCGTGTGAGTACAGCCCCATTGAAAAGAAATGCTTGCGTCTATACCTGCGCTCCCCTGCGGCTGAACGCAGCAAAACGGAAAGCGGTTGAAGCTGCTCTCCCCTGCGTTCCAGTTTGTAGTGTTCAGCCGCAGGGCAGCGCAGGAATAGACGCAAGCATTTCTTTTCAATGGGGCTGTACTCACACAAGTATACACAAGTATACTCACACGAGTATAGCCCCATTGGAAAGAAATGCTTGCGTCTATTCCTGCGCTCCCCTTTGGCTGAACACTACAAAACGGAACGCAGGGGAGTGCAGCTTTAACAGCTGGTGAGTAAGAGCCCTTAAAGGTGGACCACCCCTTTAACCTTTGTTTATCCCTCCAATACTAAAAGGTGTATTTACACAAACTTACACAAGCCCTTCATGAGTGCTGAATTTACCCCTGAAATACCCAAACAATAAAGGGGATTTAAAGATTTAAAGGGGATGTAAAGGGGATGTAAATCCCATTTTTACTTTCTTTAATGAAAAAGAAATCTTATGTCCAATATACTTTGATTTTAAATATGTCTACCATTTCACTGCATATACTGTGTGCAGTGAAATTCCCCCTTCATTTTTATAAATTCTTTAGTATACATAGAAAAATAAACACCAAGACACTTTTAAATCGCAAAGCCTTTATAAAGAAATAACGTACCAAAACTTTGATTACACTCCTCTTCAGAAAAGACTCCTTAGGAGGGAGGAGAAATTGAGTGCCACACGATGGATCATCAAAGTACTTTCTCTTTAAAAAAACTTTGACTATAATAGTTTGCCAAATTAAACCTGTCAAAGTGCTATGTTAACCTATGGGGACCTTCTAGAGCATTTTTCTGAGTTTTTTTTTAAACGATTTTACTTCGACTGCAGGATAGCCAAAGTTGAAAAAAAATATCAAAGTCGAAGTATTTCAATTCGATGGTCAAATTTCGAAGTATTTTCCACCTCAAAATTTAACCCTTAGTAAATCAGCCCCGTAAGGTCTTATTATTACAGAAACAAAAAAATCATAGTTACGTTGAGTTGAATAAAAGATGTCCAGTCTAAATTGCATTTCTGTATTTCAGAGCTTTCTTGATAACTGATTTCTGTATAATAGATCCCATACCTGTAATTAGAGGTTTTGGCTTAATAATCAGGTAGAATATAAATAGAGATGGGGTTCCCACCCCTATGGTTTTCAACTGGACACCTTTTTTGAAAGGGCAAAACTTTCTGTCTGGTTTAAAACATTCAGAAATCTGAACAAAAGTCATTTGGGTCTAAGTGATGCAGTAACACCATCCCAGCATCATAACGCCACTGACTTCATTGTGCCTAAAGCTGGCTATAGATGCCGCTCGCTTGGCGACATTGGCAAACGAGCGGATCTTTCCCCAGTATGCCACTAACTGGCAGTGCTATATCGGGTAGGCCGAACGATCAGATTATGAGACGTGCAATGGACTTCAGACGTGTCGGTGGGAAGAAAATTCGACCTTCGCGATCGATATCGTGTCCAGATATCAGTAGGGAAGACCCGTCTGAAGCCCCCATAGACGGGGAGATAAGCTGTCAAATCGGTCTAAACGCCCAATATCGGCAGCTTTATCTGCCCGTGTATGGCCAGCTTTACTATTATGTCATCATACCCACACCAGCGTCACTGCCCCATCTCCCATGTTATTTGCCCCGTCCCCTTTGTTCATGTTTAGCGAATGGCTAAAAACAACCTCAGGATGCAAATGACAAAAAGGAGACACAAATATTCTTGTTTATTGCATTGTTTCACCCTGCTCTGCACTTATTAACATTGTTGAAAATTTCTGTAAGACCCAGATTTGTGGCAAGACCACATACTGTAGGCCCAAGCCGTACACTTGCTCAAAATTGCCTCGCCAGGCAATTTTGGGCGACTTTTAAAATCGCGCCGCTGCGTGTGAACAAGCGCAGGCAACTTTACGCCTAGCAAGTGCGCAGCGCTGACTAGCTATTCAGGGAGATTCGGGGGAGATTCGTCGCAGCGAGAAGTAGCCAGGCGACAGATCTCCCCCGAATCTCCCCGTCTGGCCTTGCCCTTAGGGCAAAATCACATTCTACTTCAGGTTCTTACAAGCACAATAAAAACAAACTGAGAAGTCCGTTATAAAAATAAATCCCTCCTTTCCCTAAGGCTGTAGCCTTTCTTAGGCTGTTAGATAAGGAGCAGTGCATTATACAGAGGATGCTCCATCTAAAAAAAAAAAATCCTTTAGGGCTAGGCCAGACGGGGAGATTCGGGGGCATTTTGTCGCCTGGTGACTTCTCGCCGTGACTTGTAGCCCCCGAACCTCCCCGAACAGCCACTTCACTAAGCGCACCGGCGTTGCTTGAAAACGCCGGCGCGTATCCACACGGAGTGGCGCGCTTTTTAAAATTGCTCCAAATTGCCTGGCTTAGTGAAGTGGCTGTTCGGGGAGGTTCGGGGGCTACAAGTCGCGGCGAGAAGTCGCCAGGCGATAAAATGCCCCCGAATCTCCCCGTCTGGCCTTAGCCTTAAGACTACAAATGTATTATTCACCTTTCTATTCAGGCCTCTCCTATTCATATTCTGGTTACTTTTTCATAGCAATACATGGTTGCTAGGGTAATTTGGGCTCTACCAACCAGACAGTTGAAATTGCAAAAAGTGAAAACCAATTGCAAATTATCTCAGAATATCACCATTAAGAGAACATCATACTTAAAATGAATTTAAAGGTGAACAAATCCTTTTTAAAAAAAATCATTAACAAACTTTTTAAGTCCACCTTAAAGTGGACCCGTCACCCCATAAAAATATTCAAAATCATATTTTATCACATTAGTCAAGCAAACTGAACATTCATTACACTATATACATTATTTTAATCTTGTTTTCTTCAGTCTGGAAATTCCTAATTATAGCAAGCAGGCAGGAGCCATTTTGTGGACACTGTTATTAAGGCAAGCCTTGTATCATCTTAGAATGGGGGATCCGATGTTTATCCCCTTGTCCTGGCTACACAATTAAATGGTTAAGAGAACTGGGGGAATGTGTGGGGAGCAGTGACATCTAGGAAGTGCTGAATGGAAAGTAAAAGTAATTGTCTGCCCCGCCTCTATGCCTAAGGTATAGAGGAGTGGCAGACAATATTTGATTGACAGCTGAGATTTTTAAATGAGCTTAAAACAGCTATGAATGCTTTAATAAAAATTTTAAATTGGATTTCATGTTTAATTTGAAAAGGACTTTTATTATACAGATTTTTGTGTCTGGGTGATGGGTACACTTTAAGCTTCCTAAATCAGATACAATTAAATGTCCAAATGCCTTGTCCTGCTTCTCTACCCAAAATCACCTTTCAAAAGCATTCTGTAAATAAACCAATATTATACTGTATACACATGATCTGTAAAGGTCATTTCCACCCTGTTCTCATTCATAGTGACAATGCACCTAGGGGCTGGAAGTGAAAATTCAAATAAAATTTGAATTTTTAAAACTCGAATTTTGAAGTAATTTTGGGCTACTTCGACTATCGAATAGCCCAAAATACGATTTGAAAAAAAATCGAAAATTCAACTTTCAAAGTACTTGCCCTTTAAAAAAAATCCTTCGACTTCGACTATTTGCCACCTTAAAGCTGCCGAATTGCCATTTTAGCCTATCGGGGACTTCATAGATAGATCCTGTCCTGAAAAAGTTCTAAGAATTCAAAGAGTTTTGCATAGAATCGTTCGAATCATTTGATCGAATCGAATGATTCTAACGATTCAAAGATTGTTTTATTTGATCGAAAATGGATCTATTCAATCGAAATAGGTCAATTTTTATTGAAAAAAGCCCTTTAAAAAAACTTCGAGGGTTGAATTCCGAAGTTTTTTTACTTCTAATATTCGTCCCTTAGTCTGCCCCTAAAAGTCTAAAACTCCCAAGCTGCCTTTGTTCCTCAAATGATTAAAACATTAACTGGTGAATGTAATTAAAGTCGTTATGAGCAAAACCTTGCGCACCAATAAGAGTAAAAATCCACATCTCGCAATGTAATATTGTTCCTTAAAAGGTTATTGCATTGCGAATCGTTATTGCGCATTGCGGATTATAATTGCGCACTCTTAAGAAGTACTTGAAGGTGTCGTAATCTTTTGGAGCAAACATGGCGACTTTTTCAGTAAGAGGTTTTATTACATTGACAGCGCATTAGCGCAAACTATAAAATTCGCAAACGGCCTTCCGCTGGCGGAAGTGGTCGCTAAACAGTTTCGGGGTTCGTAAAAGGTATATTGCATTCACACAAAGTAAAATTTGTTCACGCAAAGGCTTAACTTTTTGCATAGTTTTTACGCTACCGACGTATATAACATTCCCCTATAAGAGCAGAGACACATGTGGTCATAACACTGGTTATGTTCGGGGAGATTTAGTCGCTCACTGACAAATCGGCTCTTCTTTGGGCAACTAATCTCCCCGAACATAACCAGTGGGATGGCACTCAGAGGGCTTTGTTCTCCAAAGTCGCCAGAAGTTGCCTCACAAGGAAATTTAGGAAAACAAAGCGCTACAAGTGCTATCATGTCGGCGAGATTCTAGCTGGTGGGGAGGCAGTTGGGGAGATTAGTTGCCTGGATCTCCCCGAATCTCCACGTGTGTCTCGGCCCTAAAAGATATATAAACTTAATTAACATTTCAGAACTGAATGGCCATATCACTCCCAAGGATGATGTAAAAATAAGAAAGAAATGGGGATTCTTGTTTTTATCCTTCTGTTGATTTTTGAGTTTGCTTATAAATGAGCTCTGCTGTCATGTCCTTACAACCCAGAATCCTTAGATAAACTGACACAGCAGCAAGATGAGAAAGGTTTTCATTGATGAAACAGAGAGCTGAGCTTTCACATACTTCAGCACATGCAACAACAACAACCACGGCACTCAGGTCATTTTGCAACTCTACATGTCGGAACTGAGCATATTTATCCATTTAGAGCACTGTATGTATTGTGATAGTACCATTTCCCTTAGATTATTTGAGCACAGATATCCTAGTCCACTTCTCCTGTGTTGTAGAAATATTAAAAGCAAGATAAAGCATCTGCTAAAAGATTCACACAACCTGGAACATGAGTTGCTTTCAGGCAAATATTCCATTTGAGAGCCCTTGAAACCATTTTCATTAAGAATGGAACTACAGGAAGGGATTTGGATGATAAATGATCAGCGGCCTGCACAACAGATAAATTGTCACAAAATAATAGAATTCATTTTATTAACTAATAAATCACCACAAATTTTCCCAGAAACCAATATGGGAAAAATGTCAAAGTCAGAATCCATATTTTTTTTTTTGTGCTTGCACCAAATTATCCTTTAAAGGCTTAACACACTAACGGTACATGAAAAATGCACTGAAAAATGTACACAAGGCTATGTCCACAAACAAATGAATAGCACAACTGTCCACAAACTCTTCCCCTCAGACCGAGGAACTGAAATGATAAAATATCAGTTCAAATGTTATTACCCTGTGGACCCGCAAATCTGAGCATCTAAATAATGAACGACAACTTTTATTCAAAGCTGACAGAATGTAAATCTGACAAAAAGGCAAATCATTCAAAATAATGGCACAAAATGGCAGACCCTATGGGTGAAAATTTATCAAAAAAGCACCATCAAAATCAGACAAGGCAGAAAACAAAATGCTGTTTCACTCACCCACCTTTCCTTACCAGCATGACAGTGTTACCAAATAATTTATATTTTACTTAATTTATATAAGAAATTATCCTGACATCACCACGGTGGCCCAGCAGGTTCTAGATGTGATCCATGCGTTGGACACCACCCCCACTCCAACAAACTATTTTTAAGCTGGAATTCTGGTGAACAGATGTATTGTGGCTAAAACCATTGTGAATTGTGTCTTCAAATTGTCCCATGTGACAAGTAAATGAGCCCAAATTAGTAGTATGTCAGCTGATTCAATGAACAACTGTAACACATACAGATGCCACAGCAATGTTCCCTCTAAATTTTCTGACTGTGTGCACAATAAGTATTCCTTGCGAGCAGTATACTCCTGTAAAAACAATGCAGAGGAGTCCAGAACAAAGAGGGAGCACTAGATACAAAGTCCAATTCACTGTAGCCAAAGGGTAAAGAAGGATGGTGGTTGAGATTTAGGCATACAGTTCAAGGACAGACAGCTATAAGCCTTGGTCAGGAACAAGTCAGAGGGTCTAAAGTCCCAGAATCAGATTATAATGAATTATATAGCACCCAGAAATGCCAAGAAATGCAACCTATTTTCGGTCATTAAACCTGTGTCTTGGTGTTACTTTTATTTTGCATTTTTTCTCTGCATGATAACCTCACACTGTCACGGACGGCACCCTAAACCAGAACAGATGCCAAGCTGGTATCGGCTCGGCTTCACCAGTAGTGTGACTGCCTTTGGCTTCGGAAGGAGCCCTCAGCTACTCAGATGCCACCTGGACTTATCGAGAGGAGCAAGGTGAGGAGTTCTGGCAACCAGAGGGGCACGACAGTATTAAAGTCAGTTGGGCCAAAGGTCATGGTACAATTAGGATAAAGCAAATTCGTAGTCAGACAAGCTGGGTCAAGGCAGGCGGAAAACAAGGATCGTCAGACAGGCAAGGGTCAAACCGGGTAATAAATCAGAAGGGATGAGGCAGAATCGGAGTGGAAGTACAAGCTGGGGTCAGGTTACAGATATCAGAATAGTCAGGAACAGGCCGGGTCAAACACTGGAAATAATACAAGCAGGATACAAGATCAAACGCACAAAGGCTCAGGAAAGCACCAGGAATCAAAACCTATCACGGGCAATTAAAGATTACTAAATGCCCTTTTAAATGCTTTACAAATTTCGCGCCATTGCGCGCTGACGTCAGCGCATGCGCCTTTAAATTTGCGGAAGTGAGCTCGCGCACTAGGAGCCGGCATTACTGGAAGGAGCAGCAGCATGGTGTGGCGGGCGTCCCCGCACACACATGGCATGAGGACATCAACTTGTAGAAGTTAAGGGATTGCACATCTTTAAACATTAAGTTGTTTAATATTGTACCTGTATTTGGAAAAACTCTTAAGGTAGGGGTGCCCAAGACGTCGATCATGGCCTACCAGTCAAATATAGTCATGCGCATGTAAAAAAAGTTGGTGCACGTAAAAACAGTGTCCCGTGTAAAATTTGTTGCGTGTAAAAAATTTGTCACATGCGAGAAAATTTCTTACACGTAACAACTTTTTTTGGCGACAACTTTTACGTATTACTCGCACACAAAAACGTTGTTGCACATAAAAATATTGTTGCATGTGAAAAATTGTCTCACATAAAAAGATTTAAAAGTCACCCATATACTTCAATGTATTTTGGCGAATTGGGGTATTTATACATGGAATTTCCTCTGTACCATCCTGCTTTGAGTACTTAATGGAAAACTATACCCCACCCCAAACAATTTAAGTCTCTATAAAAACGTATTATATAAAACAGCTCGTATGCAAACCCTGTATCATGTAAATGAACCATTTTCATAATATATAAATTTTTAGAATTAGGTGCCATTGGGTAATCATTAATAGGAAATTGGCATTTTAGAGAAATAGGGCCGCCCCCTGGGATCGTAGGATTAAAGCTGGCCATAGACGCAAAGATCCGATCGTAAGATGATTCCAACGATCGGATCTTTGCATCTCCCGACCTGCTCCCGACCTGTCACTAACCTTCAGATCAACTAAAGTAGTTAAAAGCACAGACAGCTGACGTTCTGCCCCTGAAAGTTGTACGATTAAAAACCTAGTGACGGTCTCCCACTGAAAATCGTACGATCTGCAATAGACGCAAAGATATTATCGCCAGCCGACAAAAATTTTCTAACCTGGCCGATCGACCAAACGACCGATCGGCATGGCACGACAAATGTCGGAACACTCCACACACGATCCGAAAGTCGTACGAATAGAGGATGCGTCTATGGCCAGCTTAACAGTGCACACAAACATTCCAAGCAAACCATACTTTAGTCACCCATGTACCCCCTGATGGCCCTGCTTGGGATTATCAAAATTGAACCCCATTTGCCAGTTGTTGTTTTTTGCCAAATTTTCCAATTTAGTCAAATATCTATGCAAAGTGCAAATTACAGGGCACAGAGGCACAAGTCCTGGATTGAAGGAATTACAGGCTAATCCTGTTTTGAAAAAGACAAATCTATACTGATGCATTCCAGATAGGAACGCCTAAACCTAGAGTAAAAAGTTATGACAGATGAAAGTTCCTACATGAGATCCTTTGTGCCTTCCAAGAAATAAAAGTATCCCAGAAATCAGTGTTTAAAGATGAATCTCCAACACAAACAATATTGACTTGAATAATCCTCAATGGCTAGCCAAGTCCGTTGCTTAGAAACAATCTGTTCTGAGTGTAATACAGCAGGATAAAGGCTCTTCTGTTGACAAGAAGGTTGAGGATACATTAACCCTCATCTACAAGAACATGTTTTACAGTGGTCACAAATCCTTTCTATAATTCACTAATTACAGCACTGTGGCCTTTGGAAACAAAGTCTAAACGATTAACCCATGCATTAAATAAGATTCTTCTTCAGACAGCAACCTGAACAAGTTGGTTTCAAGTAGAGAAGTAAGGGCTAGCTGACAAAAAGTCTTTAGAATGATGCAATGCTGTAGAAAAAAAAATGTTCCCCTCTTCTATCATTGGATGCTAAAAAAGTGTTTGAAGGGGTTTGCTAACATGGTAGGTATTACTGCATGCACCATATTGGTCTAGGGTGACACATAAATAGATTGATTTAACTTACAAAAAAGGGTTATTGCCAATAAGACACACCAACATGGTTCAATTCAGCAGAAAGAGAACATTTTTGTCATTATTGACATTGAGGACATTGAGTGCAGCTCTATTAAGTCAAGCTAGAATGCCAACATCTTTAGTAAAACTTGGCTGCAACAGGGAGGGGTTTCTGCATAAATCAATAACGTGATACTCTTTTGTAAGTGGCACAGACACAATGTCTTCCAATTAAAAAGTGCAGTCCCCTTTTCAGAATAAATGCACAATTTATAGAAGAGGAAAATAGATAAGGAGCACCCAGTACTATAATGCATGTCTGTAATAGGGTCATTTATGTCTTACTAGAGGAAAAAGTTGAAGCTCACTCGTGTGCCAAACACAGCCCATTTAGATATACAGCAGGGACAGAGCTAAGACTACGCAGGTATGTGTCTAGGGTGCAATGGTGGAGTGGTGCTAGGCACATACCTTTTCTACCTGCCTACCTCAAGTTCTGGCCCTTCTGTAGCTCATCACAACCCAGCTAATCACCACTCCATCCCACTTCTCCCTCAACCCCCTACATTTGTTTTGTAGTGTGGGTATCAGAGCCGCAGGAGAAATTTGTGGTTGGGAGTGGGAGTTTTGTGTGCTATGAGTGGAAGGTCCTTCCTTGGGTGCACTCAACCATTGGCCAGGCACTGATATACAGTCCTTCTCTGATTAAACCGCTTAGATAAATCTACTTCTAGCTTCCTTGATGCTGCTACACAGCAACTGCAATAAAACGTTCTTTTACCTGAGGCTCTACACATCACAGCTTTCTGATATCCCTCCATAAAGTCTTGCTCTGCTATGATAGAGTCTTACAGTACATAGATTCATTCATACCTCCAGCAATCTCACCCTCACTGACCCCAATATACCATTCCCTTTTATATAAATGTGCTTTATTTTAATCTACTCCATACCTTAATCAAATGGAGTGGAAGTTATCCACTGATGTCAGAATGTGTGTGACTCATTATATATAAATACAAGAGATCCTCTGCACTCAACCCATTATCAATATATTTAAGACATTGAGACACATGGGGAAAAAGCTACTAAAAATGCCTTACCCTTTAAACAACAGGGATTGTTTGTCCATATATTGCAATATATTTAAGCTGGCCAACTACATCAAAGTCATCCCATATCTGGCCAGTCCTACTCTCAAATTGCATCTGACTCATTAAGAATTGTATTGCTTCATTATACATTTTACAAAGGTAAATAATGTTTTTAAAAATTAGTGGTGAGCACAACTTTCCCTTGTTTTTTATATATCTATCTATCTAAATATATAGACAGTTCAGTCTCCTGCAGTCCCAATGAAACAACCATTAGTCAGTTGTAGAAATAATAAAAGGCATAACTCAATTTATTAAAAAGAAGTAAAGTTTTTACACAAACATATTGCATTTAATTCTGCTTGCAACACACAAAAAAAACAAAATATTTAATATTGTAATGAAACCTAATCAGCATTTGTCTAATATACATCATAAAAAATTTTAATATAAAGTTATGTAAAACAAATAAGGTTCTAAATGCTTCTGTTTTACTCTAATATTGCCATTTCTCTAGAGTGGAAATTATCAGTCTCATTAAATATTACCTGTATTTCTATAATATCATTATATCATACTTTGAAAAAAAAAAAAAAAAAAAAACCATTGCACTTGCCATCATTCACTCTCAATCATTTTAAAAGTAATGCTATTCTTCGTATAACTTGGATTTAAATCACAGTAACACAGACAAGATGAATGACGGCGCTACTGGATGCAGCTAAATTGGATTCTTTAGGGAAGGTGCGATGAGAGATCTCGTTTCTGTGTGGTGTAAAAATATTTTTTGTATTATCTTTTTTCTTGTATGATATTTGACTGTATAGGCAAGAATATATATAAGCGCTAGTATTGCATTGCTTTACATAAATTACATTAAGCCCACAGAAATGACAATTCATTTTGGAAGGCATAATTATATTTTCTTTTAAAGGTTGAATTATGTAACCATTCTGATGGTAGCATTATACACCGAATGGTGAAACAGATTGCAAAAAATGTAAATGTATGTATGCATGTGGATAATCTGTCCTTGTACACACATCTTAAAGACTTCCATGTCTACTACTAAGTAGGAATGCACCAAATCCAGGATTCAGTTTGGGATTCAGTTTGGGATTCAGTTTGGGATTCGGCCAGGATTCTGCCTTTTCCAGCAGAATTCGGAATTCTAAATTTCATATGCAAATTAGGGGCGGGGAGGGAAATTGCGTGGTTTTTCGTCACAAAACCAGGATGAAGAAAAATGTTCCCATTCCCACCCCTAATTTGCATATGCAAATTAGTCTTTGGTTCGGTACACAGCATAATATTTTTTTTGGGGTTTCGTCTGAATCCAAAATAGTGGATACAGTCCATCCCTACTATTAAATAGTATGAGACAAGAGTGTTTCTGGTGTTTTTGTCTGAGATGGCCTTTCACACTTGGCGCTTACGTTTTGGATTGCTGCAATTGCGCTCTCTGCACTAGAATTGCCAATTTTTTTATTTAAAAATGTAATTTCAGCTCTTTAAGTTACCAGGAGCAGCTTTTTCAGTAACGGAATTACCCAGCACGGGGCCCTGGTGCAGGCTATGCAACTGCCCCCACAGAAGTAGAGATCACGGCAGATTCAAAAGCGGGTCCCAAGGAGGTGCGGTTCTTTGTGCAGTCCCACCTCCTACAAAGATGAAAAGGTTTTTCATGAATGGCAGAAGCTATCTTGTTACAATCCAAAGGATAAAGCCCTAGAGGCCAGGGCCTACAAAATATGTTTTTTAAGGAGCTAGGCTAAGGAGGGATTTCTCATGACTTTTCAAAGACTGTACCCACCCAGTCATCTTACAGTGTCATAGAGTAATGTTATGTTTGTTCTTTACTAATTCACACTATAGTAACCAATCTTGGATCCTGGTTAGAAGGCTCCCCTCTGTGCAAAGGGATTCTATGAGTGGTAAGTCATAAAGGCAAGGACTAGCTATTGTGACCAGTCAGGAAAAGGTAGGGTTGCCAATTTTAAGAGCAGTGGAGACCAGGCAGGGGGCGATCAAAACCGGACAGGTGGCAACCAGGCCCGGACTGGCAATCTGTAGGTTAGGGCAAATGCCAGATGGGCTGCTATAAGGTGCCATAGAAAGTCTTTAGTGGGCTGGCGGGGACTGTTTGGGCCTCTATGTGGGCTGATTGGGCCTCTGTGTACCTGAAATGCCAGGGCCTATTTTGATTCTCAGTCCTGGTGGCAACCCTAGGAACCAGACAGGTAGGAGCAGGGAGAAGAGACAGAAACAGACAACATGGGATGGGGCAGGCGAAGGGACAAGATTAGGTGGCAAAGACTCAGGTACAGGACTGGAGCAAGAACATGAGCAAGAGCTAAGGGAGAAAGTGTTAAAGCTAATAGAGGTCATGGGGCACATTTACTTATGTCTGAATTTCACTTGAGAAAGCTCCATGCAACTACTTCAGGTGTTAATTCTATATGACTATGCATATTCATCGACATGCAAAATTAATATCTGTGAATGAACACTGAAGCCTAGCGAAACTTTGTTAACATACTTATGCTTACGTCAATTTAAATATGGCAGCTACATAAAGGTCATAGGTCACATGTATGTATTTATAATTGATGTTGGTGAAATTTCTGGAAGTGGCAACTTCTTACTAAAAATGTCCAAGGAAGCAAAATAAAGACAAAAGAGATCCTCTATTGTCCTAGATATGAGCAAATTTTAAATGAGCTTCAAATGGTTAAAAGTGTGTAAATAGCACATATTCAACAGTTACATCTTTTAAACATAACCCCACATTGAAATATGAAAAACGTAGCTGCTCATGTTTTTAATAAACAAATAAAGGGCTGATTTTAATTCAGGGGTGAAACCTTTTATACTTTATTGGTGCCGCAGAATAGGAGAACTTCCTTGGTGTGCACCAAATTCTCTTGATCTTTCCACAGCTATACACAGCACTCTAGTGAGTGCTACATCAATGATGATACCATAGCCTGCATCCCCTATAACAAAAAATAGATGGTTAGTGAATGATCAAGTATGAACCTTGCCAATTGCAGCATGTTAGCTGTGTACAATAAATATACTGCTTGGGAAATGGACTAATCTATTTGCCAATGTGACAGCTCTCTGGTACTCCTCCTTCACTGGTGGCCATAGAGAGCTCACTGGTGCAGGGTAAAGGCATTGTGTCAACTTCTCCTGGTCATATACTCATATTCCCATGCAGTCTGGGAATCACGTAGATATCAGAGTAGATCTGGCTGGAGTTTCTGCATGATACCATGCAGTAGAGTCCTGCAGCGGGTCGGGTACCCGCGGGTTACCCGCAAAATCCCATGGAACCCTGCGGGTTGAATGTAGAAATTCCGGGTGCGGGTATAGAAGCGGGGAAGGTGGTTCTGCGGGTTTGCTGGTTGAGGGTCGGGTCGCAGATCTTTGCCTTTTTTCTGAGCATTTCTACTACCGATGATGTCACTTCCGGTTTACAAAGACAGCATTTCCTGTGTTACTCCTTTTTTTTCTGATCATGGCTACTTCCGATGATGGACTCTACCATGCAGTGGAAAATTCCACAAAACTTAGACATTGAAGGAGTAGATCTGGATAAAATGTCTGCATTGCACCCGATTGTTTCTATGTGATGTGAGTTGAACTTAAGTATAATCAATGGCCCTAAAGAAATTAGGGAATCTACAATACAAAAAGAATCTAGCCTAAAATGTTGTCACTGTCTCATAGATGGAATGGAGTTCAGCAGTTTCATCAAAACATGAGTCAGTACCATGCTTTATGTTGACTAACTCAGGTAAATGGCCATTAGACAGTTCAAATGGGCATTGTGCAGGAATTGAATACCATAAGCAGATTGCACAACTCAGTCCATGCTGTTCAGAGCTCCAAGCTCTGCCAAATAAATCGTACAGTTCCTGGATGAAGGCACAACACAGGTTGAACATCCTCAAATTACGTCCATCCAAGAAGTCGTATTTTTTCCTGTTCCTAACAGGAGAGATTGACTTGTGCCAACAAAGGAATGAAACAGATGTCCAGAATTTATTTTTTCTTTCCTTGGCACATGTCTATCATGTTCGTTTATTTTGAAAGTTTGCCAAAATGTTGTGTTTTTATTTTTACTGTTTAAAAGCTAAATCTTATGATTCTTTACAAAAATTAACCTTGGTCTTGACACTGACTGCCAATAAAAAATAGCATTACAAGAAATTAAAATAGCATTACAAGACATTTTGGAATTTCTAGCCAAAGACAATTTAAATGTTTATAAACCTGGAAATCTTATGCAAAGGCAAATTTAAGCTTTGATATTTCTATTGCCACAAACAGTTCACCCACATATTCTTTAGACCAGTGATTCCACCAGTAGCTCGCAAGCAACATGTTGCTCCCCAACCCCTTGGATGTTGCTCTCAGTGGCATCAGAGCCGGTGCTCATGTTTGAATTTCAGACTTGAATGCAAGTTTTGGTTGCATAAAAACCAGGTGTACTGCCAAACAGAGGCTCATGTAGGCTGCCAGTACACATAGGGGTTACCAATAGTCAATCATAACCCTTATTTGGCACCACCCAGGAACATTTTTCATGCTCGTGTTGCTCCCCAACTCTTTTGAAATCTGAATATAGCTCACGGGTGAAAAAGATTGGGGACTGCTGCTTTAGACAGACAACCCTTTTTAAGTGGTTTACTGCCTTATTAAAATGTAATAAAGTTCTTCTGCTCTGTATTATAAACTCACAGATAGCTCAAGGAATTTTAATTCATTAATAATCAAGTGCCAATCCAGTGTGTTTGTTTTGCAATTCATTCAGTACAATTAATATATTTAAAATCCTTGTTTAAAAATAAAATCATGAATATGAAAAGAAAATTCATTACCTTCCCCACTGATGTAATTGGGAGATGACAACTACCCTGAACAAATGCAAAACCAGGGGCCCTCGCAAAGCAGTGGAAATTGTCAGTGTTATATTATGCGAAGAGTAGGATACGTAACTTAAAACATAGGACTGGTCACTAATGTCTACTATTACCATGCAATTACATCCCCATAAATAAATGGGTTAAAAAAGACTTGTCTAAAAGACTTTGCACTCAACAATTCCATTGATGCATGGTTTGCAATTTGAAATGATTAAAAGTTAAATATTTGAAATGATGGTACTTATTTCAAAGGTACGATTATTTTAATGATGCAATAAAATGGTTGACTTTACTTTCTACCAACAAAAGGCCATTGCATAAAATGGATATTGTTTGTTTGAAAAAGATTATGTCTCATGTATCCAGCATTCTATAAGCAGAAGACTTTATTAACTTTAAGCCATATTTTTAGTTATATTTCATAGAAAGGCTGTCACAAGACAGGGGAGCTCATTGATAAACACCCAGCAAATTTGAACCTGGGCAGTAACCCACAGCAATCAACCACTGGTTAGCTTTTCTCAGGAGGCTGCCAGAAGAACAATGAAAACAAAAAAAATTGCTAATTTGGTCTTTGTTTAAAAATTTGTCTCAGTGTTGCAGTTATTCTCACTTTTTTAACAAGGCCCCAATAATGCCTCCAAGTAGAATACTGTAAATAACATTTGCTGTGTTCCTTGGCTTCTTGTGTTTATTTGCTGAGCTTTTCTGCAGTAGATTTGGGAAATAGTGGGTATCTGGTACTCTAGGCACACAATTTCCATCTACTGTGATCCAAATATAGAGAGAGGCACCTCTAGAAAGAGAAAGAACAGCATTATACTGAAGACATTAACAGAAATATAACCTGCAATAGAAAGCCAACTAATAATGAATGTTCCTAATACTATCAAAATGATGCCCTAATTGGTCATTATTAATGCAGTTTGAATTGGACAAGGAGGAGGACATTGACAATAAAATGTAGTTCCCAAATATCTCCAGAAATAAACCATACTTCATTCAGATTTCTTCTAAGGGTCTACCTCTTTTTTCCACCACACTCTAAAACAAATCTGAATCAACAGGTCTATCCCTATAAATGCCTCTGCTTTCCATAATGTGTTGTGTACATGTCCCAGAACATCACAGTGGAACAAGGTGAAGGATGGCTTCATCATTCTTTGAGCCTTGAAAGGGCAAAATTATCCACAGACAGACTATTATGGTTTCCTTTCAATATGTGGAATCAGGTCTAACTACAAATACAATACGTTTTTTATATTTTTATTGGAAGTTCAGATAGTGTTTATGCACCGTTTATACATAAGCCCAAACATTTATTTTATTTCTATGTTAAATACCTTTCCAATCACAAATGTTCTAGTTAAGCTTGGACACAAAGTTAAAAAGAGACTCTAGTGGATTCCACCAGTGATTCTCAAGTTTATTAATGTCTGATAGCACTATGCTTGCTCAAAGCTGATGATACAATATAATCTTTTTGTGGAGTCATCAGATGTTGTTGACTTAATAAAGGGAGAGCCCGCTGCTGAAACATTGCTGATCTGAAACGTGAATTTGCCTTTTTGGAATGTAATTCTACAAAGAAAAGGAAGAGGAGAGTGTTGTGCCTTTGTGGCAAGCAGTAAGGACATGGCTGTTTGCCTGCACCCTTTAAGCTGGTGAAAGATTCGGGGAGATTAGTCGCCCAGCAACAAATCTTCTCATCCTCCCAAATGCCTTCCTTGCATCAAGAATTCGAATCACCTGCAGAATGGCATATGTAACGCTTTATTTTGCAAAGTCGTCCAAAGTTTCCTTGTGAGGCAACTACAGGAGACTTCAGAAACACATGTATGCCATTGCGCCAGCAATTTGGATTCTTCTGGTGGAAAGGCATTTGGGGAGATTAGCCTCCCAAAGAAGAGAAAATTTGTCACAGGGCGACTAATCTCCCCATATCTTAACATGTACCAACTGCCTTATTTCTGTGCACCTCTCACCAGAATTGTAAGCAGCCCCTAATATGTTTAGGGAGTGCCAGTGGTGGAACTACCGGGGGTGCGATTGGGCCAGGGTCTGCACCCCCAGCAGTTTGCGCACTGACTATTTCCGGCCTCAATCTCGTACGAAGGCCAATCTCCAGTTAAGGGGAGTGCTTCAATGAGTTTTTGTCATTTGCTTAGAACTATATGGCAATTTGTTTTGAAAGCAACATGTGTTGTGTAAACTACAACATAATAAAACCAAATCCTATTTTTACAGCATTTTTGGTGCCCCTTTCACAGAAAAGTCTACTTCTCTGTACTAAAAAACTGCTTGCTCTAAAGCTAATCCCCCCACACTATATATGTGTATGGAAAGATATAAACTGGAATGGATTATGTAATGAGTCTAGAAAACGTTTGGAAGTGTTAAAAGATGCTATTCATGAACATATAGCCATAAACCAATTACAGAAATTTAGCATGGATCTATGAAAATGCAAACAAAAGATAAGCTTTTACGTGAAGTACAAAACTTGATCAGAGCAATGTTCTGGATGCAATATATAATGGTTCCAATGGATTTTATACTGTTTTTGCATAATAGATAGGTCCATAAAATGTTGGCTCATAGTAAAAAGGAAAGGAAATGCAACTGAGTAGGAAACGGGCAGCACGCCAAAGAGCAGAGAGTTGTTGGAAATGAAACGTGTTCTACATGAGGCTGAGGTATAAGTGGACTATAACATGAATTAGTGCTGTGTCTGGTTCTTTACAGTCTTTTTAAAAACAGATATTGTGGGATCGACTGGGATTCCTGGAACCTGATTGTTCTCTGCCTCTACCTAATGCATGCTTTTCATAAATTTTGGAGTTGGCCCTACTGTGAGGACCTGGAGCAGTGGAGGGAGGGGGTGTAAGGACAATAAAGATGGCCATAAACATTGAGATCTGATTTTTTTTTTGATAGGTTGACAGATGAGCTGATATCTTCCCCATTTTGCCACCTGTCTTCTTCATAGTCATCGAGCTAAGGCATCTTCTCAAAGACTCAAATATGTCCAATAGATACTGTATCTGGCTGATTTTGACCAGATATTAAACAGGCCCTACTGAGGGCCCCAAAGTCTAACCAGTAAACTGATGTTCTGAAGAGGCTGCACCTTATTTTGGTACATATATAGCCAGCTTTAGAGTGGGATTTGGGAATAATACCTATGTGTTCTTCTTAACTCTGAAAGCCTAGGTAGGTGGTCAATTAACAGAAGGTCTTCGGTAACTATTTATGCATACACATCTATGCCATGATAGATATTTTTGGGACTATGGCTTAATGGTTGATACACATAATGGTTTCCTATATTAGAAACCATGTTAACAGCTAAGAAGAACTCATGAGAGAAGACTGATTTAACAGTTTCAATTATGTCTTCATCTTCTAACTACTGGAGTTCTTCATCATAATTTGTTTTCTGGAAAGTTGAATAGAAAGTGTCTGAGCAACTGGTCAGGTAGTATAGTGGTAGTATAGTGGTACATGTTTTGTCTTTATAGTTCACATCAGAGTAAAATGTTCTGTCTATTGGAGATTAGAACCCAAAGAAAAGAGTTCCATTTATACTGGTTGCGTGTTTTGCAGGTTATACAAACAGGTATCTGTGATGCTCCCATCTCAGTTGTAAAGACAATAGCTGAAGTATGGTGGAAGAATACGCAGGTTGCATTGTAAATGTGATTTTAAAAAATGTATTAATGAAATGGTGCTACATTTCACTTATTCTTCCGCACAACTAGAGAGCTCTTCAAATCTGATTCTAGCTTTTCAAAAAATTTTAATTAGATTTTTGAGAGTTAGCATTTTCTGGCCCTTCAAAAACTCATATTTGATTATTTGCCACCTAAAGCCTGCTGACCTGCTGTTTGAGCCAATGGGAGAGGTCCAGGGATCAATTTGGATTTGTTTGCACCCTTCCTGACATTCAAGTTTTTTTTGTAGGGAAAAACTTGAATCCAGTTTTTAAAATTCTTATAGAATTCGATTTGAGTTTTCTGGTCAATCCTAATCACCCGAGTTTTAAAAAAATTTGATATTTATAATAAATTTCAAATTTTGAGTTCAAGGGAGTCACGTGATTTTGAAATTCGACACCCTTGATAAATGTGCCTCTATGTCTGGGTTTTGCTGGTGCATGCAAGATAATACACATGAGGCTTGCTGCTCTAAGTGCATGTCATCTTAAGTAGGTCTTGAAAACAGCAATATTCTTGTAGTGCTTTGTGTCTTATCTTGGATAAAGTGCATTATAGCATAACAAGCTAATTCTCTTAATCATGTTACACATTACATCCATAGTCTCTTGGGTCGGTGTTTAGCAATTGTGAATTTGTATCTTTCATATCTGATATTTAGCTTACAGCTGACATATTAAAGGAGAACTAAAGCCTTAATTATAAAAGCCCATACCCTACATAGACCCACCTGCTTTCCCCCCCAAGCCTAGCTGTTACCCCTGGTAAATGCCGCTTACTCTTTAATTACCCCTCGGTGCAGATCAGGGCATCAGAGTTAATGGCAGGGGATGGAGAGGGGATATGATTACAAATATTAGGGGACGGTTTTACCCATAAAGAGGATCACCGCACCAGAGGCCACCCCTTCAGACTAGAAGAAAAGGACTTTCATTTGAAGCAGAGTAGGTGGTTCTTCACAGTGAGGACAGTGAGGTTGTGGAATGCACTGCCGGGTGATGTTGTGATGCTCATTCTGTTGATGCTTTTAAGAGGGGCTTGGATGATTTCTTGGACAAGTATAATATCCAAAGATATTGTGATACTAAAAGCTTTATTTAGTGTATACATGGGTATATACAGTATTGTTTGTGTGGGTGTATGGAGGGGTCAGTGTGTGTATGTATGGATGCTGGGTTTCATTTGGAGGCAGGGTCAGTTTGGAGGTCAGGGCCCACCGGGGCTACCACATCAGCACCCCTCCACTTCCCCAAGGGCCCCCTTCGCAGTCGCAAACCCCAGTTGCAAATCCCCCTCTCCTGACCCCCTCACCGGCATGTACCTACTGTGCTTGTCATCTTTATGCAATCGGGTGGGTGGAGGTCAGGAGAGGAGGAGAAGGAGCTCAGGCTGTGTGGAGCAGGTCTGGGCCAGCAGGCCCCACAATGGTTGGGGCCCACCAAGTTTTTTCCCAAGTATCCCACTGGCATAGTCTGACACTGTTAGGAGGAGTTGAACTTGATGGATTTTGGTCTTTTATCAACCTGATCTAACCATGTAATTATGTTGTCAACTTGTAGAAAATAATAGGAATGTAAATTGCATATACAGTGCAAGAAAGACCCCCATATAATACTTATATATATAATATTTTTTTGCACAGGTATTGAGAATCAATTTGTTTTGCATGGAGGAGCTTGTAATACTCTGAAATAATTATCCTATCCATTCATGTGTCCTTCTTCCAGAGATAAAATAAATAACAAATTGTTTGGAGGAAGAAAGATGCCAAGAGTAGTACAGGTCAGGTATGGGATCTGGGATCCAGAAACCCATTATCAATAAAGCTCCAAATTTTTACAAATAACTTCCTTCTTCTCTGTAATAATAAAACAGTAGCTTGTACTTGATTCAAACAAAGATATAATTGATCCTTCTTGTAAGAAAAATCAGTTTATTGGGTTTATTTAATGTTTACATGATTCTCTAAAGAAATTCCAGTGTGAAGGATTCAAACATGCTCTCGAATAATCTAATTTCGATTGTGCGAATATTCGAATATGCAAATTAAGTATTTTGGACCATTGAATATGAAATATTCGGTCACATCGAATAGATCGAATAAATATATATTTGATCGCTCGACTATTCGCCGGTCGAAGAACTCGCCCTTTAAATTTTTATTCAACTACGTACTTCGCCAGATTGAACCTACCGAATTGCATTAGAAGCCTATGGGAAACCCCCATAGGCTTTTTTTTAAGTTTTCGTATCTAATAGTATTCGTACAATCGAACGCTGCCAATATTAGTTTCGTACGAACTTTGCGTAAAATCATTCGATCATACGATTTTTTGCAAATATTCGAACAGTGCTCAAAACCTGTGAATATTTTTTCGATATTGGCAAATTTTTATTCGCCAATTATTCGCGGGTCAAATTCGAGGGCCCTCGACAATTCGACCCTTAGTAAATCTGCCCCGAGTCTTGAATCGAGTGTATGATTTATTAACTCCAAACACATATACAAAATGATTTTCTAGGAGACGTAAGGTATGACGATCCAAATTACGGAAAGATCAGTCATCCGGAAAACCCCAGGTCCCGAGCATTCTGGATAACAGGTCCCATACATGTACTATCTTTATGAAAGATTTGCATGTTGCTAATATTGTCCACAAAGAAATATGTACATTTTTATATTCTTTATTGTCAGTCCTTGAAATGTGTATTCCGTATTCACAGTAAACAAAGTGCTGTTTTATTATTACAGAGAAAAAGCAAAACATTTTAAAAAATTTGGATTATTTTTATTATAATTGAGTCTATGGGAGATTTTCCGTAATTTGGAGTTTTCTGGATAATGGGTTTACGGATAACGGATCCCATACCTGTAGCAGCACTATGTAGAATGAAAGCAGCCAACAAAAAATGTAACTCCTGCATTTTCATATAATTTTAAGTGGGGGATACTGAACTAGAAAAATAATGATTAATAAAGAAGGTCTCCCTCACTTAATATGCTTGAGTAAGTCACTAGAACGTGGCAATCCAAATCCACCAATCCCCCAAACATCTTTTATTTAAGATTGTATATTTAACAAAGTCAAAATGGATTGACTTACCCTTACATTATACAGATATATAGATAGCCTTATTGAAGTATGTTGGGGGGTATAGTCAATCACAGCAATGCATTAAAGGCTTCAGTTCCCTATCAGGTCAGTGTAGCTGTTAATTGGTTCCTATCCTTCAGTGCATTGTGCTGACGACTGCATAGCCTGGAAAAGGAGGCAGCAGGAAGTGGAACAGATATGTGGAGCTTGTAGGGATTTTGCAGCTTTGCAGAAAATCTTTTTTAAGCACATTCCTTCTATAATGCACTTTATTAATATAATGTATAATGCACTGGCACATTCTTGTTTTTGTGCAATATATCTCCTCTAAAGCACAGATACAGGATAGAGGGCTATACACAATGGATGGTCTCAAGCTACCCCTGTAGGTATGGACATATTATAGTGAAGCATTTTTGATATCTGTCTGCCGCTGGAAACGTATAAGTTTACAGTCATCATTTTTACTTCATTTTGCTGGAGAAGAGGCACTGGAACTGTAAGAAACTTCCATTACTCATGAGAGTTATACTTTTGTCCACTTGTGTGCAAGGAGACATCCATTATTCTGTATGTGATTGAATCACGATCATGCAATGAGCTTGGACAGCTGCAGGAAGCTCATATTACAGGCAATGTTCTTTGTAGAGTCTCTTCAGTTTGAATGAGAGATAGAGATTTCTGAAAGCAATACCCAGGCCTTTACAAAGATGGATAAAGCAAAGGCTAAGCCCCAAAAATAATACTTAATAATACACTAAGTGGCTGCAATATCCCCTTGTGAACTGTTTTTACTTTAACAACACTCAACATAATGTATGGCCATTAATGCTCTGGGCCAGGGGTCCCCAACCGCTGGACCGCGGCCCAGAACCAGGCTGCGGACAGTCCTGAACTGGCCCATCAAGCCTAGGCCGCAATTAGCAAGGCACGGCGATTTTGACACTGGTGCACCGAATTGGATGGTGGTGCATCTGGACTGGACGCTGGCACTCCAAATTGGATGCTGGTGAGCCCCAAATTGTACACCAACTTCATCCGACTCCCTCCCAACCCTCGCTGACCCCCTCCAAGCCCCCACCAACCGACTGCCAACCCCCCTGAGCCTTCCCCCCCCCAGTCCGTGAAAATGTTTTTCTTCGACACCGGTCCCCGAACCAAAGAAGGTTGGAGACCCCTGCTCTGGGCCATCTTGTTCACTGTGGGCATTCCATATGTCCATTGAAACATATACACACATTTTCACAATTTCATTCCTGAACCAGCAAGTTTATTTTTCTTAATTTATAATATTGGTGTGTAGGCTGACAATATGTCTAGCCCTATGTCAGATTTCAAAATGAAATATTAAAATATCTGTTTGCTCTTTTGAGGAATTTCAGTGAAGAATCGTTTTTTTTAACTGATTTTGACATTTTGTCATTCTTTAACAATAGAAAACCCAAAATGATCAATGAATTCCATACATTCGTCTGTGATTTACATGCCCCATCTGAACTTCTCTTGAGCAGAAATAGATCGAGGGCCTAAGTAAATGGAAAACTGCCACCAATGTTATCCTTAAATATTACTCCAATACCCAACCCTTCACTTTCCCCCACATTGTCCTCCAATCGATCTTGTGGCTGGCAATCATCTGCTTCCACACATGTTGGGGAAAGGCCTGGCTCATGTAATGGCTACAGCTCAGGCCCAGACCGGCAGTCTGTGGATCATGGCAAATGAGAGGCTGCTGTAAGATGCCATTGACAGTCACTATTTACTGTACAGGTATAGGTAGGTTTAGTACCTGTTATCCAGAATGCTTAGGATCTGAATTTTTCCAGCAAATAAATATTTCTGAAAATTATATCTCCATACACTGTCTACTAAAAAAATCATTTAAAAATAGAAAAAATACAGTTTTGCCTCCAATTAGGATTAATTAATTCATTCATTCATTCATTAATAAGGATTAATTTATCTTAATTTACAGCAAACACAAGGTACTGTACTTCTTCAGGGAAAAGGGAAATATTTTTAAAAACTGTTTAAAACAGGGGTGTCCAAACTGCAGCCTGAGGGCCACATGTGGCTCAGGATGGATATGAATGCAGCCCAGCTTGTAATGCTCAGTTCCCGAGTAAACGTCATGTCACAGAGGTTATAGGAGGAGGGGGTCTCTGCCCATTGCCCAGTTAATAATAATAATATTATAATAAGTCTATTTAAAGGGGATATTTAGCATAATATTTTGCCTGATTTTTTCTTTTGTTTTTAGATAAAATGCCCGATTAAAACTGTATTTGTCTCAACCTAGATTCCATGGCTTCATATATATTAATTTGACTTCAGTATTGTTTTTCCTCATTAATTACGAATGAGGACAACACACGAGGTGATAAGGATAAAGAATGTCAGGCTAAAGGCTGAACTCCACGGATGCATGTGTTTTTGCTCAGCGTGTCGCAAATTGTCCGTGGAGTTCAGCCCCGAATGGTCACCCCCTCCCACACATTTTCACCTCACCAAATCCGGCCCTCGTTGCAAAAAGTTTGGACACCCCTGGTTCAAAAATTTAAATTATTTGATTAAAGTAGTGGTGGACTTCTCCTGATAAGTAGCTTTATAGTTTACAAATAATGGATCCCATACCTCTAATGTTCATATGAGGGGGCTGTTTGGGTCTCTGTGCCAATACTTATTTTGGATCTTATTCCAGACCTATAACAGCTAGATGGCTTGTAGCTGAAAACTGA
>CM044436.1:107332650-107344016 GCA_024363595.1 Xenopus borealis
TTATTCCAGTCCTGTAGCCACTAGATGGCTTGTAGCTGAAAACTGACTTTCCTTCCTTCCTTCCATGCAAAGAATTATTTTGGATCTTATTCCAGACCTGTAGCCACTAGATGGCTTGTAGCTGAAAACTGGCTTTCCATCCTTCAATGTCAAGACTTATTTTGGATCTTATTCCAGACCTGTAACCACTAGATGGCTTGTAGCTGAAAACTGACTTTCCTTCCTTCCTTAATGGCACGGGCACTAAAGCCTGTAATCCATCCAAAACATGAGGTACCCCTCTCCATTGTTAGATGATAAACTAGAAAAACATTTATGTATCTGTTACACTAAGTGCAGCCTGGAAAACCATAATGTTATTGTTTGTTTGGCCTTTCTTTCTAAAAATGTAAATAAAGAGGTATAAAAACTGACTTTCCTTCCTTCCATGCAAAGACTTATTTTGGATCTTATTCCAGTCCTGTAGCCACTAGATGGCCTGTAGCTGAAAACTGACTTTCCTTCCTTCCATTAAAAGACTTATTTTGGATCTTATTCCAGTCCTGTAGCCACTAGATGGCTTGTAGCTGAAAACTGACTTTCCTTCCTTCCATGCCAAAACTTATTTTGGATCTTATTCCAGACCTATAACAGCTAGATGGCCTGTAGCTGAAAACTGGCTTTCCTTCCTTCCATGCAAAGACTTATTTTGGATCTTATTCCAGTCCTGTAGCCACTAGATGGCCTGTAGCTGAAAACTGACTTTCCTTCCTTCCATGCAAAGACTTATTTTGGATCTTATTCCAGACCTGTAGCCACTAGATGGCTTGTAGTTGAAAACTGGCTTTCCATCCTTCCATGCCAAGACTTATTTTGGATCTTATTCCAGACCTATAACCGCTAGATGGCTTGTAGCTGAAAACTGACTTTCCTTCCTTCCATGACAAGACTTATTTTGGATCTTATTCCAGACCTGTAGCCACTAGATGGCTTGTAGCTGAAAACTGACTTTCCTTCCTTCCTTAATGGCACGGGCACTAAAGCCTGTAATCCATCCAAAACATGAGGTACCGCTCTCCATTGCTAGATGATAAACTAGAAAAACATTTATGTATCTGTTACACTAAGTGCAGCCTGGAAAACCATAATGTTATTGTTTGTTTGGCCTTTCTTTCTAAAAATGTAAATAAAGAGGTATAAAAAAAGAAAATGCTGGGATGCAGTTAAACGGTGTTGACAGAATCTTGTCCTTGTGGCAGTATCACTTTAATTTTGTTGGGCTGAGACACAATAGGGTCATTTTGCTTTGGTGAAATGCATAGCAGCCCTCCTGCAAGTTCCATATATTATTAAAATCCTGAGTCTGACGAAACTTGGGCTCTATGGAGGCCATGCCCTAAATCTGCTAGTAGCCCTGCCTTCTTTTATTTCTTTGTTTTAATTTTCCACTCAATAATTGCCTTCCGTCGCAGTCCATACTCTATGTATACTGCCAACATGCCCAATTCATAAGCTAGTATTAAAATTCTGTTAATATTTAATCACTGAACTTACAACTGCATTCGTTTGTATATCTTCAAACGCTTAGATTTCCCTTTTTTTTCTATTTAAAAAAAAAGGCATTTCAAAGACTCTGATATATTATCCATTTTTCAAAATAATATAGATATCTTTTAAATATTGTAATAAAAACATACTAGCGCCTTTTAAATACACTATTACTTACCAGCCCCTTTTATATTGTACTATCACAGACATTTTTGAATTGGTTTAAAAGCACATCATTCATTATTCAGAGCTCATCTTTGCATATTATTCCAGCTAAAGTCTGCCAGGCTCCCTGTGAAATTGTTCACAAAATTGATAACAGCAGACACACATGCAATAAAGATATAGCCTTGGGCAACCAGGGCCCCCATTATGCAGATCAAGCTGCAATTTTCTCTAACAAAGCTTCCCCTGATTCAAGGCTGACTATAATGTTATTTTTTTTCCTTACAATCCACTAAGTACCAAGTCGAACCCTGGGCTAGAGGCTCTGAAGAATGATGCCTCCAGGCCACGCTATCAGTATTTTCTCTTCCTCTTCCCCACCCACACATTCTGCTTTTTCTTCTTTCATTTACCCTTTCACTCTCCACGGCTGGGATCTTCCTTTCAGAAAGCTGGCACACCAGCTTGCTGGTATCCAGTAAATCCAATTAGCTCCACTCTATAGAAACCCGAACTAATGATCAGTCAGCTTAGACATGCAAGTGGAAACAAATCAAATTAAGGCTTTTTTGAGCCTCCCAGGCTGCTCCCAGAGCATCACAGAATACTAGACCTTTAATTTCACATGGACCTTGTCATAGGATAGCCTGAAACATGGCCACTCACTGAGCTCTTTCTCTTTTGCAAGATATTTCTTGGCACACAAATGAACTTTCCCTTTATCTGCCCAAAAGCCTAATCTTTTATGTCACGTATCTATATAATCTTAGTTAACATTAATAATGAAATGAACATTACTAAAGATGAAATGAACATTAAAGGGATAAAATATTCCATATATCTATATATATATAGGTGTGAGACCTGTTATCCAGAATACTCAGGACCTGGGGTTTTCCGGATAATGGATCTTCATATCTTAGGTCTACTAGAAAATCATGTAAACATTAAATAAAACCAAATAGGCTGATTTAAAAATTAATATACATATAAATATTGATATTTTGATTATGCTTCCTATTGTATTTATCTATTATACCTATTGTATCTAATATTTGTATCTTTGAAATTAAAATATATACCCATTTATGCATTGTATCTATCCATCATAAAGCGTTCTTACATGTCACATATGTATATAATCTTGGTTACACTATTAATAATGAAATGAACATTACTAAAGATGAAATGAACAATAAAGGGAAAAAATATTTTATATATATATATATATATATATATATATATATATATATATACACACAGGTATTGGACCTGTTATGCTTGGGACCTGGGGTTTTCCGAATAAAGTATCTTTCTGTACTCTGATTTAAAAGACTACTAGAAAATCATGTAAATATTAAATAAATTCAAATAGGCTGGTTAAGGATACATGGATATATATTTCCTTAAAATAAATTTTTCACTTAGATACCAGGTGCTTGGTTTCCTTGGCAATAGTCAGTAATGACATTCACCCACAGCTGCAGCAAAATGGGAACACAAAAAAAATAACTTTTTCGGGGGTGGGGGGGGGTACTTGTCAGACGAAGACAGAAGAATATAATTTTAATCAAAGGATTTACAATAAATACAAAAGAAAATGCATCATTACATAATATGTGGCCAATGTTATTTTAATTTAGACAACAATTACAACAATCCATCTAGCGCTTTTCTGCTCTATCTTTAATCTTTAAAATACAGGTATGGGACCTGTTATCCAAAATGCAGGAAAACCTAAAATTTGTTTGCCCCTAACGAAAAAAAAAACACCAATACACATTTCATTTTAAATTCGCATACATTTTATTAAGAAATAACTTACCGATACTCTGCTTCCGCTCCTTTTCAGAAAAGGTGATCAGGAGATGATCCTTCGTGCAGCGCTCGATTTCTCCTCCCTGCAATTTATAGGAGATAGGAATGGAGGAGAAATCGAGCGTCACACGATGGATCGTCGCCAGATCGCCTTTTCTCAAGAGGAATGCAAGCAAAGTATGAGTAAGTTATTTCTTAATAAAAACTATGCAAATATAAACTGAAATGTGTATTGATGTTTTTTTTTTTATGTTAGGGCCAAACAAACTTTTTTTTAAAATGATGTTACTGGTTAAAATTGGGTTTCACTGTACAGGTACGTGAACTTTTAGCCAAAATGCTTGGGACCTGGAGCTTTCCAGAAAACTAAGAAAAACTTTCCTTAATTTAGATCTTCGTACCTTATGTCTACAAGAAAATCATGTAAACATTAAGGGGCCGATTTACTAAATTCACGTGAATAGATCAAAGTTTGATCGAATATGCAAATGTGGCTTATTCGATCATCGAATAGCGAACGATCGAATAGATTCGAATGATCGAATATTCCATCATTTCAACATTCCATCAGCGAAGGATTTAAAATTTTTCAACTGCCTACTACGCCAGATTGAGCCAACCAAATTGTAATAGAAGCCTATGGGAACCCTCCCATAGGCTTCTGAGGCTAAGTCCTGATCGAATAGGATTCGTACGATCGAAGTCTTCGATCGTTCGAATTGTACGAATCATTCGAATGCTAATTGAATATCAAGGAAAAACTAATATTTTTGGGGGAATAATAGTAAATTTGCCCCTAAATAAACCCAATAGGCTGGTTTTGCTTCCAATAAGGATTAATTCTATCTTAGTTGGGATCAAGTACAAGCTACTGTTTTATTATTACACAGAAAAAGGAAATCATTTTTAAACATTTGGATTATTTGGATAAAATGGAGTCTATAGGGTAAATTTATCAAGGAGTGAAGTTAAGTGGGAAGTTCCGCTGTTACCCCTTGGTGCAAATTCAGGGATCAGAGTTCACGGCAGCCATCTTCCGGGTCTTCGGTAATAGGGGTATATTTATCAAAGAGTGAAGTTCCGCTGCTCTCTATTCATTTCTATGGGATTTTTAAAGGTGTATTTATCAAAAACTTTCACTTCACCCATTGATAAATAGGCCTTTCAAAATCCCATAGAAATGAATGGAGAGCGGCGGAATTTCACTCTATTGGCGGAACTTCACTCTATGATAAATTTACCCCTAGTCAGCTTTCTGGATAATGGGTTTCCGGATAACCAATCCCATACCTGTACTACTATCACTTTTGAGTCCCACTGGTCCAGTCCAACCCTGTACCATGCACTGATATGGATAAGAGACTGGACTAGGAGAGGACCTTATTAGAAAGAGGAATATTAAAAGATATCTATTCATGTGTAGCCTTAAAGAGCATTTGGTTTTGAGATGGGGCGTATGTATGACTCCCATTTGAAAGCTGGAAACAATCAGAAGAAGAAGGCAAATGACTAATGGCCAGCATTTCCTTATAGAAGCCCTCAAATAATAATTCTGTTTCAATCTCTTACTATTTCAGCTGGCTGAACAGACAGGCATAATCTATAAAGGAAGATTTAGAGGCGCTTCGATTGAAAAAGACGCACAGTGGGACCCATAACAAGGGCAACCATAAATAGCACAAACAAAAAACCTTCAGTGATTATTGAAGATATTATTTTATCGAAACAAGGCATATTATTTATCCCAAAAAAAAGTCACTGGCATACTCCAATAACTCCTTACCCCCAACATGTTGAATTCTGCAATATTCCTCAACCCCTACAAACCTTTCTTAAGCTGTTTGTGTTGTAATGTTTAACTCTTAGTGCAGATCATATTTACACATGGAAACTAGAAGAATTCGAAGCTATGCTCAGTAATAAGGATATATATATTGAATGTAATAGTTCTAATTTAATTCTAAGAAAAAATACTGGAGCCCAGGTAAATGTTATCCCTCCTTGTTATCCCTTTATTTACTGCTGTGGATAGGAATTGTCAGACGACCCCTAAGCTTAGCCCAGACCACACTGAGCATGTGCACAGTCTTGATCTTGCAAAGATGTATAACAAAGTTACAAGATGACAGCCCCCTGTGGCTAAATTTGAAAGTATAAATCATTTGTTTGATTAGGCTTTTGGTGCAGTAAGTTCATGTTTATGTTTAGTATACAAAATACACCATTTTTAGCCTTGTCTGTTTTAGACTTTCCTTGTCCTTTAAGGCCCCGATACACAGGCCAATAAAAGCTGCTGACAGACCAAGTCGATCGGTCAGGGTTAAAAAAAGGTCTTCATTGATGCGGTCCCGTAATTCAGCCCCCTGTATCGTCTACATTCTGATCCGATTGTTGGGCCCTACCACAATATGGGCATATCGAGGAGAGCTCCGCTCGTTTGGTGACATCGCCATACGAATGGATCTCCCTATGTTTTGCCACCTTTACATCTACCCAGTAACGTAACTGGACGGGGACGTGCAGCCGAGCCCCCCGCTCCCCCCCCCGTATGAAATTATCCTCCTGCTGCCAGGGGAAATCAGCCGCTGCGGCCAGAAATTCGGCAGTGCGGCCCTGAGGTGCAGACCTTGTCCCAATTGCACCCCATGCTCCCCCCAGTAGTTCCGCCACTGGATCTACCTTCCAGCTGTTATCTTGTGTTAGGGAGCTGCTATCAGGTTACCTTCCCATTGTTCTGTTGTTAGGCTGCTGGGTGGGGGGAAGGGAGGGGGTGATATAACTACAACTTGCAGTACAGCAGTAAAGAGTGATTGAAGTTTATCAGAGCACAAGTCACATGACTTATGCCAGCTGGGAAACTGATAATATGTTTAGCCCCATGTCAGATTTCAAAATTAAATATAAAAAAAATCTGTTTGCTCTTGAGAAACAGGTTTCAGTGCAGAATTCTGCTGGAGCAGCACTATTAAATGATGCATTTTGGGGGAAAAAGATATTTTCCCATGACAGTATCCCTTTAAGAATGACCTCAGCAGCGGATCAAACACAAACAGCTTCTTGTAGAGCTAATGCATTTGATTCCACCTATTAAATTACTAGTAAATTCAAGATATTGCTATCACCAAGGTGTATTTTAATTATAGGAGGCTAAGTAAGTCACCTGCGTGTTTCAGCCACTGCACTTTATATACAGGCAAAAAGGTGCGAGTGTTTGTGATCAGTCTAAAATAATCCAATCATAAGGCTAATTGCCTTTTCTGAAATCTGTTGGGCATTGGGGCTAAGTAAAACTCCATGTCACTTTGCTTATTAGCGCTGAGATAACATGCGCTCATAAATGATTCCCCTGATCTGCTCTGCTCAAAAAGGCTTTTGTCTTAATCTGGTTTTCCAAATTGTCTTTCAGTGTTACCAGAAATTGACTATTTTGTCATGTCATCCCAGCGCTAATGCCTTTTTTGCTGGCAGGAAAGGAGATTTACGGAAAAGGCTCTTGTGGAAATTGCCATTTTGCAGCCTTTTATTACGAGGATTTGGATTTCTGCGCTGGACTGATTCTGTACTGAGCTGGGGGATATTGTAACGGGGAAATAAATGACTTTACACCAAAGTGTCTTATTGCATGAATCCTTATTAAAGGACCAGTAACATGAATTTTTCTTTTTTTTTTTTTTAAATTGTTTGTATATGACAGGGAAAAACAAACACCAAGACATATTTAATTTTAAAATCTCATATTCTTTATTAAGAAATAACTTACCGATACTCTGCTTGCACTCCTCTTCACAAAAGGCGATTGGTCAATCCATCGTGCGACGCTCGATTTCTACTCTGTTCCGGCGTTTTCCTAATTTTTCGCCGTTTCACAAATTTCTCTAGGAATTCGCGAAGCGCCACCGATTTGCCCATCACTAGCCTCGGTGTTTTTCATGTTACTGGTCCTTTAAAATGTGGAAGGATCCCGTTTCAGTTCATGTGGATGTGCGTTAAGGCTCTGCTCCTGTTTAAAGGATATTTTACGCAAAAGCATCAATATGCCCCCTGCGCTTAAAAATTCAATTGGTCGTGCAGATTTGGGCTGCCAAAGATGATTGGATCAGATGATGTTATGTCCAATTGTGCTGAATGTGGCAGATACCCGTATACAAATACAATGATTTACTGGGGTAAAAAAAAAACAAGTAGGCGGAGCAGGTATAGCCAGTGCATTACCTTCTGCAATTTATTTTAACCTAGTTTTAAATTCTAATTGCAAAACCAAAATGTATTCATGAAAGGTCAATATATCCTCCATGTAAAAAGAATCATACTGCAGCTCCTTAAAGGGGTGGTTCACCTTCAAAATAACTTTTAGTATGATGTAGAGCAGTGATCCCCAACCAGTAGCTCGTGAGCAACATGTTACTCTGCAACTCCTTGGATGTTGCTCCCAGTGGCCTCAAAGAAGGTGCTTATTTTTGAATTCCTGGCTTAGAGGCAAGTTTTGGTTTCATAAAAACCATGTGACCTGCCAGAGCCTTAATGTAGGCTGACAATCCATATAGGGGCTACCAGATGGCCAATCACAGCTAATATTGCTCCCCAACTCCTTTTACATCTGAATGTTGCTCACGGGTTCAAAAGGTTGGGGATCCCTGATGTAGAGAGTGATATTCTAAACTTAAACTAAAATTTATTTAAATTTCTGATTATTTGTGGCTTTTGAGCTATTTCTTTTTTTATTCAGCAACTCCCCAGTTTGCAAATTTTGTTTACCCTAGCCACCATGAAATAATGTAAATTATAGACTGGAATAGAAAGAGGAGTAATAAAAAGTACCAATAACAAAACATATGTAGCCCTACAGAGCATTCATTTTTAGATGGGGTCAGCGACCCCCATTTGAAAGCTGAAAATAGAAGAAAAAGGTAAATAATTATAAAACTATAAAAAAAATAAACCATGCAGACCAATTGAAAAGTTGCTTAAAATTGGCCATTCTATAACATACTAAAAGTTAAAGGTGAACCACCCCTTTAATAAAAAGGAACTATCGACTATCTGGAGTGTAGTGTGAGTGTATTGTGAGCATGGAGACAAATAGGATTTTTATTTTCCCTTTAGGAGGTCATTTCCCCTCCAAGCAGTAATAATATCCAAAAGTTCAGTGAATTGGAAGTTTTTGTTTTATCCCAGGCAGTATTATATAACTTGCCACAGTAAGCACAATGCTAGAAGTCATTCTCACCCCTGCTGAATGGATGTGGATCCAAATGCTTGCTTTTGCCTGAAAACCCTAAATATTGTAAAATGTATTGTCATTCCATTGATGCTTCTATTGGGGAACCCATTATCTAGCACCCATGTGACAGTTTCTGCTTCCTCTCTGGGAAACAACAGCAGCCCTGTTTTGCTTTACGGCAGGGAATTCTAGATGTGTGGGCAGGATCAGGAGTCCATTAGACCACCAGACAAAATCTTGTGTTTGAAAAGCTTATTAAAGAGCTTCTGACACCTGAAATTAAACTCTTTTTTTACATCTATTATAATATTGTTCTTGAAAGCTACTTCTAAATTTGCCATAAAGTATTTTGCATGATGTTTTTACATTACCTGTCTGATCCCCCATGTTCCTGTATGAGGGGGCTGCCATATTTGTGCAGCAGGAGTCCGTTAGCATTAGAAACTAACTAACAGGCTGAGATGGGACAATCAGGTTGTCAGAGAGTCAGACTTAGGAACTTCACTAACCATTATATACAAAAACAAAGCTCTCAGCAAAAAATGATCACCATGACCTATAGGTAATATGTAATGTACATTCATATGTTAAAATTCATTTTTTTGTGTCAGAATCACTTTATCATTAATGACACGTGTAGCAACGGTTAATTAAGCCTTTCATTAATTTTATATTATAACTGGAGACTATATATAGAGAGAGAGAGAGAGAGAGAGAGAGAGAGAGAGCCATTGGTTGCCGGCACTCACCTCCGCCATTCAATCATTTCGCCGGGTGCTAACCCAATTCAATCATAAAGTCCAAAAATATAAGGAAGCACTCACAGCATAAGGGTTATTGCAAGTCCTTTACTCAAATCAAACGAACATCAACGCGTTTCGGTACCTCAAGGGACCGTCATCAGGTCCCTTGAGGTACCGAAACGCGTTGATATTCGTTTGATTTAAGTAAAGGACTTTCAATAACCCTTATGCCGTGAGTGCTTCCTTATATTTTTGGACTTATATATATGTATATATGAATGTATATATGTATATATGAATATATATATATACTATATATATATATACATATACACATACTATTGGTTCAGATCATACACATATATATCTAAATATATTTCTGTTATATATATCTATATATATATATATATCTTTATTCTAAACCTGTTATGTTCTAATGTGACAAAAAAGTAACATTACATACATATATATACATATATATATATATATATATAGATAGATATATATATATTCATATATACATATATATATTCATATATACATATATATATATCTATATATATAGATATATATATATATCTATATATATAAAATTCCCCAAAATTTAAGCCCTCCGGGACTTCATTATGCAGTTAAATGAAAATGTATTGTCAACGTTTTGGTCCTGTTCTGGTGGACCCGTCTTGAGAAAGGTTCAGAACAAGACCGAAACGTTGACAATAAATTTTTTATGTTAACTGCATTATGAAGTCCTGGAGTGTATAAATTTTGGGGAATAATGTTGTAGAATGTTACTTTTTTGTCACATTATAGTTTCAGATTATATATATATAAATAAATATCTATTATGTTGTAATGTGACAAAAAAAAGTAACATTATTAATATAAATGTAACATCTATTAATAAAACAGCGCTGTCCAAAGTCAAAGCTTGTGTGAAGGAATAAAATATATTGTTGTAGGAGAGGGCAATAATGGGATGACAGTTTCAATAATAAAACTGCCGGTCAGACCAGGGTTTCTATAGAGAAGATGGGTTTAATTAAAGGGCATTGAGCCGTTGCTGCAGACACTCGCACATCTATATCTGTATGTACACACAACGCATAGTGACTAATTGTAATGATTTATTATAATAAAATGTATTGTTGTTTAGCTTTCACCCATACTGCTTTACAAGTTGCTGTCATTTAAAATCCCCATAGTGACAATCATCCCCTGTCTGCTCCACAGACTCCTGACTGATCATCTCTCAGATAATAATGGGCTCAGTTGACTGGAGTAAGACACGGGCTCCTTTTTACATTTTCATTTTACTATCGCAGTTTACTGCACTACAGACACATCTACTGATATTCACTAAAGAATCATTCGCAGAGTTCATCAGCCAATGATTTCTGACACATCCAGTGCACAAAGTAACAGTCTGGAAAATAAATTCTATTTTAAAGTGGCCGAATAATGAACATTTCGCATTGCACAGATGCGCACATTTACTGGTATCTAAGGACAGGTCTGGCTTGCAAATGTTTATTGGCGTTAAAAATCTTTTTTTTAACGATATTGTTTAAGCTTCTTACAGCAATAATATCACTTTGAAGGTTGCAAGGATAGTCCTATTACCCTCAAGGCCCAGCTTCACTAATGGCTGCTAATCACTGCTTGTTTAGGGATTACAACTGATTTATTATCTCAGGGATAATAACTCCCAATTCACTAAACTTTTTGTAGTTCTTGTGGCTTGGAGAGGCAATTACCTCCAAAAAGTGATCATTCTTTATTCACTTGACTTTAAAAGCTGGGTTTTAAGTAATAGTAACGCCATAAAACAATATCAGACCAATACACAAAAACATTATATTAAAAAAAGGATCAGGTTATAATTTCATATA
>CM044436.1:107353685-107390553 GCA_024363595.1 Xenopus borealis
TTGTTTTTTTTTTTTTTATCTTTCCTGGAGCTTTCGTGTCATTTGTGCAATGCAAAAGTATATCCCTTCTTGGAATAGATTTCTATTGTATTCTATTGTCAGCCATCCCTGGATAAATGCTAATAAGTAATTTAAAGAATGTATGTGACCTTTTCCATAAAACAAAATTTATGTGACCAATAATAAATTGTCTTTTTCATCTGCAATAAATAAAACGATGCGACGTTGTTGCTGCTACAGCTCAGCGATTGCGATTTTATTAATGTATATCCCAGGTCTCCTTTGCAGTTGAGATTTCTGGGTGGAAGTGTAGAGTTACAACAGTTGTATTTCTCTTCTCAGCTGCCCTACTATTTTTTAACCGAAAGAGTTTTTGTTGTATGTGCTGTGAAAGCTCAATGTTGATGTGCTGATGATGGGATTTGATTTGCTCTGCAGGAGGCAGACGGCAGAAGAGAGAGAAGCGGAGAGGCAGCAGGCGAACAGATTGATGATTCAGCTCCAACACGACGCGTTCCAAAAATCGCTGAGCGATTCCATTCAGCCGGATCCTTTGTGTTTGCACAACTCTTCACTCTTTGCACTTCAAAACTTGCAACCTTGGGAGGAGGAGCAGTCGAAAATCCCACCAGTTACCTCATTGGTGTAATCCAGCGCTTTTTTGTAGGATGCGACTAATAATCGGACATAGGCTTTGCTGTGCGAACCAAATGAATATTCCCTTTTTTTTTTTTTTTTTTGTAAAGGCACTTTCTCATTCGTTGGGAATAATTCTTATTATAGTAAAGACATCAGCTTCACTTGCAGCACATGAACGTAAAAATAAATTTAAACAAAAAAACAAAAAAAAAGTGACAGTGGATTGGAAACGATTTGCGTCGCTTGTGAGCGGGGCCGATTTGCCTGTTCTGTTCGAGAGGGATACAGCATTGCTCTTTGGTTAAATATCTTCCCAAAATGGAAAATATGTCGTCCTGGAAGAGAAACTGAAATGAATTCCAACAATAGCATTGACTTCCCACCGGCTCGGGTTCATTGATGACTTGCTGGGTACTTTTCAGTCTGATTACTGTGCTCGAATTGTATTTATGGGTCCAAAAAAAAAATCTATTTTGAAGAACCAAGGATTCTGTATACATAGTATTACCTCAATCAAATTGGGGCCCCTATACCTTCACAAAGGTGGTCCTCTCTATGCACTTGTCTTTGGGGAAATGTTAAAGAGAGATAATAAAATAAAATGTACCCCACCCTTCTCAACAATTGTAAAAAAACGAAGCCGGAATGATTATTTAAAAAATAAAGGGGAAAATGTCAAATCCACCACCCCACTGCAATTCATTAGAGACCCACCAAGAGGCATGTCTGATATTGCTCGTTCTAAAGGCAATATAAACACAGCTGTAAGATAACTTGTGTATAGATTTAATTTATTAATACCCTAACCCCCCCCCCCAACCCCAAATATCTTATTGACAAAAAAAAAAGAATATAAGTATATTGATGTTCTATATTTATGTTAATTTGAAAGTGACTGGTTTGACAGTAGTTGGGAGGAGAGAGAAGAAGAAAAACAAAAACAATACTGCATTACCTAAGGCTGAATGAAAATTAAAAAAAAATGTTTGATAAAATATTAAGGAGTTTTAAAACTTAATTTATTACACAATGCAGTTATTGGTTACACGCAACGTTTAATCTTCAAATACAGTGAAATCTATCTTTTTTTTTAAATAAAGGACACATCTCGTCTTTCTACCTTTTATACCACAGTTTCCAGTCATTTATAGAGCCAAATAATTCTATTGACTCTGATCAAAGCGATTTTGTTTTTTAATTTCTTGCCAAGTAGGCTCCTTATATTTCATAACAAAATGATTGAAAGGACTGGCGGCTACTAAAAGTGTTATTAAACGATTTCTTTTTCAGATATGCAGCAGCCATGTGTTTAAAATCTGCCCCATTCCACTTCTCAGTAGGGATGCACCGAATCCAGGATTCGGTTCAGGATTCAGCCAGGATTCGGCCTTTTTCAGCAGGATTCAGATTCAGCCCAACCGAATCCGGGGAGGGAAATGTTTTCCCCTTCCCACCCCTAATTTGCATATGCATTGCAAATTAGGGTTCGGATTCGGTTTGGTATTCGGCCGGAATCTTTCTCGAAGGATTCAGGGATTCGGCAGAATCCAAAATAGTGGATTTCTCAGTGTCAGTGTCTAAACTGCAGGACATCAGTTATTATCTGTAGCACAGGGTGGGGAAATGATTTTAGGGCCTGATTCATTGAATCTCAATTTCAGCTCCTCATTTGTAAACAGTTTCCAAAAAAAAAAAAAAAAAATGAAGACACATACACTTCTTCTGTAATTTTATTTGCTGATTTTTTTTTCACATGCAGTTATTGTGATGTTAATATAACACAGAAGAAGTTATGGGGGCTTGGGAAGGGTTGGATGCATTCCTTTTTTATATAAAAACCCATTTAAAGTGCTTAATGTTTATTACATGAAACACGAAATTAATCATGTACCGTCTCTTTAAAATTCAACTTCAACCATTTGCCATGTAAAACCTGCTGAATTGTTGTTTTAGCCTATGGGGGACCTCCTAGAACCTTTTTTGAGTCAATTGGTGGACTTCGAATCGAATTCTATAGAATGCACTATTACTACAGACCTATTTGGTTTCGGTTGGTCTTTTTGAATTTGAATTTCGAAGTTTTTGAAACTAAGGGGCAGATTTATCAAGGGTCAAATTGAAAATTCTACATAAAAAATTTGAATTCCAAGCTATTTTTGTGTACTTTGACTAGGGAATAGTCCAAATTCGATTTGAATTTGCAAAAAAAATTCAGAAAACCTCGAATGTTTTTTTAAACTTTGAATTCAATTCAATCAAATACACTGTTACTTTGATTCGAATTCGAATGAAAATGGCCTCTGCGCTTTAAAAAAACTTTGCTTTTTAAATGTTACAATTTTTACTAAGGGTCGAAGTGAAGATTCGAATTTCGAAGTAATTTTTGGCTACTTCGACTATCGAAGAGCTCAAATTTCAATTTGTGTTTTTGAATTTCGAAGTACTGTCTCTTTAAAAAAAAATCGTATTCGACACTTCGCCACCTTAAACCTGCTGAATTGCTATTTTAGCCTATGGGGGGACCTCCTGGAACCTTTAAGGACTATTTTTGAAAATTTTGGAGATTCGAAGGATTTTTTCCAAAATCGTTTCGAATCGAATGATGTATTTGAATGATTCGAACAATTTTTATTCGATTGAAAACAGACCCTTATCCGATCTGCTTTCGATCGAAAATACTCTTAAAAACTTTTGATGGGTCAAATTTCGAATTTTTATTTTTTAAATCGAAATTTGACCCTTAGTAAATGGGCCTCTTAGTGTACCTTGATAAGGGAATAGTCTAAATTCGATTCGAAAAATGTACAGTCTCTTATAAAATTAGACAGACTATTTGTCATCTAAAACCTGCCAAATTGCTGTTTTAGCCTATGAAGGACCTAGAACCAATCGAATACACCCTATTCAATCAAAGTTTAAAAAACAAATCAATTTTTTTTTAAATAAATTTCGGTTGGTTTTTTTATTCGACTTTTTGAGTTGATGGGAGTTTAAAAAAAGCTCACATTACCACGTAATTCGACCACTAAATGTGGCTTAATTTAAGGCAGAATTGTAATGGTTCTTACAGTAGGGGAAACATAGACCAATTCTGAAATGAAGGCAGGAGGCTTTTTTCACTACACGTTTCCAGTGTTAATAATGCATGGGTTAAGTGGCATTAGTTCTGCTATTAAACATTACAATTATCTGCAATGCATTGTGGGTGAAAGTGCATTTATGGGCATCCAATAAAAACCGCTAATGTCAGACACCATTAAAGGGATACTGTCATAGGAATACATGTTTTTTTCAAAAAGCATCAGTTAATAGTGCTGCTCCAGTAGACTTCTGCTCTGAAAACCATTTCTCAAAAGAGCAAACATATTGTTTTATATTCAATTTTGAAATCTGACATGGGGCTAGAAATCTTTTGTCAATTTCCCAGCTGCCCCTGGTCATGTGACTTTAGGAGAGAACTGCTTTCTGGCAGGCTGTTGTTTTTCCTTCTCAATGTAATTGAATGGAAAGCAGTGGGACATGGGTTTTTACTATTGAGTGCTGTTCTTAGATCTACCAGGCAGCTGTTATCTTGTGTTAGGGAGCAGTTATATTTTCCACCCAAAAAATTTGATTTTCAAAAATCTTCAAAAACAGTCCTTAAAGGTTCCAGGAGGTTCCCCATAGGCTATAATAGCAATTCGGCAGGTTTAAGGTGGCGAAGGGTTGAATTAGAATTTTTTATAGAGACAGTACCTTCAATTTTTCAAAGTCCACTAATGACTCAAAATAGGTTTTAGGCAGTCCCCCATAGGCTAAAACAGCAATAGGGCAGGTTTTAGATGTCGAATAGTCGAAGTTGAGTTTTTAAAGAGACAGTACATGACAAATTTCGAAATACGAATTTTCAGATTTTTTTTTAAGATTTAAATCGAATTTGGACTATTCCCTAATCGAAGTACACAAAAATAGCTCAAAATTCGATTTATTTTTACAGTGCCCCTTAGAGGCCCATATATCAAAGTCTGGTTTTGTTCGGCTTCTTTATTTATAAATTTCCTGAATATTTTGTTTGCAGGAAAAAAAATCTGAATTTTACAGTGGATTTCCCACCCATAAACTCAGATTTTTGCCAGAAAATCTCAAAATTTAGGTTTATTGCATGAAACCCAGCGCAAATCAAAATAAGGGCAACTGGAGATCTCAATAAAGCACCAAAGAATTAACTGAAGAATTGCTGAAGTGTGTGGCATCTTAATTTTTATTTTGCATTGAATACTGGATTTATGCAGCAAGGTTTCAAGACAGAGCACCATGAGATAATCGCAGCCCTCTTGAACTATTGCAAATATTATAAGGGCAACTGGAACCTGTCATTTTTTTAAACTGACGTGTACTTGTAATGTAGTTGGGGTAAATCAAGGTTAAATCATTTTTAAGGAACAGTGGAATTATTTAATGATGAGAAATGATCAAGGTTATTGCATCAAGCCCCTTTATCTTTTTTTATTGGATGCTGACATTTGTAATTTCTTGTGATAACAATCGTTATTTTTAGCTGGAAGTGGAAATGGTCTGACCTGGATTTATTTTCTGGCATTACTTCGTTTTCCAAAATGGCCTGAAGTTTTCTCATGAGGCATGCAAATATAATTCACTCTACTATTTCAAATTTTAATCTTGAACCAACAAATGTAGTTTTTTTTAGCTGTAATATTGGTGTGGATCTCTGTGCTTTGTGCCTGATTTTGAGAATGATCCAGCACTTCAAACTCCATAGCTACACCTAGTGGTAGACATGAGAATTGCACCCAAGCAGGAAAAAAAACAGGGGTTTTCTGCTTTGGCGCTATTCTAATGTCTACCACCAGGTGGGGCTTTAGCAATGCAAACAAATCCTTCAGCAGAGGAGTCATATAGCTGCTATCTGGTTAGCTGCCCATTGTTCTGTTGGTAGGCTGCTGATGGGCTGTTGGGGGGCAAGGAGGGAGGGAATAATATCACTCCAACTGGCAGTGTAGCAGTAAAGAGTGACTGAAGCTTATCAGAGCACAAGTCACATGGCTCCTGGAAAACTAACAATATGTCTAGCCCCATATCAAATTTCAAAATGAAATATAAAAAAAATCTGTTTGCTGAAAAACATGTTTTCCTGTTACAGTATCCCTGTAAGAAGTTTTTTACTTCCTTGTTTGTTTTAAGAAAAGTCACGTGATTTTTTGGATTAGAATTCAGTTCAGCCAGGCACTTGTATACAGCCAAATCAGAATCCTGCTGAAAAAGGTCAAAACCGAACCTTTATTCAGTGCATCCCTAAAAGAGGAAAATGCAATTTCAGTATTTTGCAAGAAGCAATTTTCCTCCCCCCCCCCCCAGAGGTAAAATAGAGAGAGATGGGGGTTTGCCTTTTTGCTACTTTAAATTCCTAATTAATTATGCATAAGCTGCTTTGATTGCAAAGTGGTTTAACAAAATGACTATGTAGCATTAAGAAAACGAAGGAGTGATTATCATTCAGCACTGCAAAATATGTCAGCACTGCGATATATGTTGGCGCTATATAAATACGTTATTAATAATAATAATCATGAACAAGGCTGGGGTGTCACGGGCACAGGTACTTGCATTCCAAAATGGAAGGCCTGTGCTTCTCTAGTGAAGACAGTGCTGCCTGCATCCAGCGTTATTGTATTCAGGAGCAGAGCCGGCCTCTAGCCCCTCTAGGGCTCTAGGCCGGCTGAGCGTTCGCTGATTGGTGCTGGTGCACGCATGCTCTAAAATGGACTGTGTGCATGTGCAAAAACTGAGCATGCCCAGGAGCGCATGCTATGAAGGAATTATACCGGCAGTGAGAACTGGAGAAAGGTTAAAGGGGTTGTTCACCTTTGAATTGACTTTTAGTATGATGTAGAGAGTGATATTCTGAGACAATTTGTAATTGGTTTTCATTTTTTATTATTTGTGGTTTTTGAGTTATTTAGCTTTTTATTCAGCAGCTTTCCAGTTTGCAGTGTCAGCAATCTGGTTGCTAGGGTCCAATTTACCCTAGCAACCCTGCTTTGATTTGATTGAGAATATGGAATATTAATAGGATAGGGTCAGGAAATAAAGATGAATAATGAAAAGTAGCAATAACAATGAATGTGCAGCTTTAGAGAGGATTTGTTTTTGAGGGTGTCCGTGACCCCCTTTTGAAAGCTAGAAAGAGTCAGGAGAAGAAGACAAATAATTCATAAACTATACAAAATAAATAATGAAGACCAATTGAAAGATTGCTTAGAAGTGGTCATTCTATAACATACTAAAAGTTAACCCGAAGGTGAACCACCCCTTTAAGCAACAGAGAAGGTCTGTGTCTGGTGCCCCCACAACTTTGCGTCCTAGGCACGTGCCTACTCTGCCTATTCCTTGGCCCGGCCCTGTTCAGGAGGGACAGAGGAGAAGGCTGTACCCACCCTGTTACTGCATCATTCACAGGTGCAAGTCAGAATACATTAGGTTTAGAAGAAAAGTGTGTTCATGAATGGTTTTGTGCTCATTAGATCTCTTGCAGTTGTGTCCCTGGAATAAATAACTGACCCCTATTTATTTAATGAATCAGGCTTGTGCCGAAATTCTTTTTTTGCCGATTGTTTTGATATCAAATAATTTTTATGTTTTTTATTATCCGAAACCGAAGCTACTCCGTTTCGTTTTCACCCTCTGTTGTGTTTGTTTTGTTAGCAGGACTCTATCAGGCAGTGGATTTTTTTGTGCACTGGTAATCTAAAGGTGGCCATACGCAGGGAGATCCACTCGTTTGGCCATATCGATATGCTCACATTGAAGTGGGCAATATTGGGCTGATCCGATATGGGCTGTCAGATCACGGATACACACACAGATGCGCCCACAATCCGACTTTTTAACCTACCCGATCGAGATATGACTGACTTTACAGAGATCGATCGGGGAAGCCCATCGGATGACCCCACACAAGAGCCAATAAGCTGCCCACTCAGTCTGTCGGCAGCTTTTATTGGCCCGTGTTTATTGTGTTGGTATAATGTAAAGCTCTTGGCTGCTGCTGAGGGACTAGGTTCAGAAGTCAACCAAAAACACATCAGCAGAAAGCAAGGGTTCCATCTGTCAGAGGAGATGATGCTACAGAAATAATTGTAATGCTGAAAACATGTTTTTTTTCAAAACGCATCAGTTAAAAGTGCTACTCCAGTAGAATTCTGCACTGAAATCCATTTCTCAAAAGAGCAAACTGATTTTTTCTATTTTTTACATTGAGAAGGAAAAACAACAGCCTGCCAAAAAGCAGTTCCCTCCTAAAGTGCTGGCGCAAGTCACATGACTTGGGGCAGTTTGGAAATTGACAAAATGTTTAGCCCCATGTCAGATTTCAAAATTAAATATAAAAAAATCTGTTTGCTCTTTTGAGCAGCACTATAAACTATAAACTGATGCATTTTGACAGTATCCCTTTAACCCGTCAGATAGAGTTTCTAATACTAATGAACTTCTGCAGCACAAATCTGGCAGCCCCCTCATACAGGAATAAGGGGGTAAGAAAGGTAAACATCACACAAATATGACTATGAAGATTTTCATTCATCCACGTCATGGTATATCGAATATAGTAATTCTTAAATAAATTGCAAAATTCTTGGTTAACATCTTAGCCCCTTTGGTAAGCAATACGGTGCATCATATCCAGAATGCCAAAGAGTTTGTAACCAAGATTAATGGTGTTTAACTAGAGGCAGAAGAAACGATGGTATCATATGATGTCACTCATTGTTCAAATACCTATAACAGAGACAATTCGGGCAATTAGTCCCCATAGATGCAAAGATCTTTCTCTGCCGAACGACCGATCTTGGCGTCTGACCAATCTGTCAAATTATCGTGCGGTTAGTGGGATTCGAACGATCGTACATCTTACGATTTTTCGTCCGACATTGGTCTGGTGATTGATCGGCCAGGTTAGAAAATCTTTATTGGTCCCCATACAATCTACCTATGTTTGCAGAGCCAAGCAGGCAGCGATCCTTCAGTTTTGCTGGCAATATCACCTGAAATGGTCTTTTTAGTTGATGGACACATCAGGCATTTAAATGATCGTTTTGAGACAATCATAGTCTCTCGATAATCACGATAATCTTTCAAAAATCTTTACGTCCATGGCCATCTTAAGAAATCGACTGCAGCAAGATAACACAATTAGTAGCAGAATGAAGCTCAAGCTTAACCAAGTATGTTTGTTGTTAGATTTGCGCCTTAAAGGGCAAGGAAAGTGTAAAATAGAATAAGGCTAGAAATGGTGTATTTTGTATACTAAACATAAACATGAACTTACTGCACCACAAGCCTAATCAAATAAATGATTTATGCTTTCAAAGTTGGCCACAGGGGGCTGTCATCTTGTAATTTTGTTATACATCTTTGCAAGACCAAGACTGTGCACATGCTCAGTGTGATCTGGGCTAAGCTTAGGGGTTGTCACAAATGATCAAAACAGCACAAGTCAAATAATATCCCCAGAAGCCGATACAGCAAGACTGAATAATAATCAGAATATACAGACTGTACTGGGTCCTGTGTTGTCATGTAATCTAATGTGGATTTTATAGTTTTCGTATTGTTTAAAGGGCACCTATTGGTTAAAAATGGTATCTACGATCAAAGGTGCTGGTAGAGCCAGCATTCCAGTTGGAGATAACAGTAGTTTTTTTTTTTTTTTAAATGCCCCCGCCATCGCTATGCTACTCACACAGGGAGGGAGCTCCCGGTGCCAGCAGCCATGTCCACTCACTCACATGCGCATTACGCGCGTGTGACATCACGCGCATGCGCATAATGAAAAGCTGCCTCAATCAGGGACTGCTTTTCATTATGTGCATGCCCTGTGCGAGTAGCATAGTGCAGGTGGGGGGCATTTAAAGAAAAAACAAAAACCTACTGTTATCCCCAACTGGAATGCAGGCTCTACCAGCCCGCACCTTTGGTTAGGGATAGCATTTTTAACCAATAAATGCCCTTTAATACAGACTTTCTCCAACTCTGCTGAACCAGAGGCTGCAGCCAAATACCCTCCAAATAGAATCCCAGTTTATCTGTTTAAATCTGGCTCCATGATCTGCAGCTGGAGTTGGAAACAGTAAAGGGGATGTAAAGGCAAAAATAAAATCCAAGACAAATCTCTACACAGTCGCCGACTGCTCTACAGGGAAACAAACAAAGCTGCTTGAGTTCTGCAAGGCTGGGAAGTAAGTAAGCTCCCCCTGCTGTATCATAAGCATGATTGTTAGAACAAGAATCATAAGTATGATTGTTTCCCAGAGGAGCAGTTAGGGACCGTTTGACAATTCCTATCCACAGAAGTAAATGGAGGGAGAATTTCACTGCATACAGTCAGGTTTCTTATAAAAACAGTAGACATTTTTTAATTAAAGTATATTGGAGATAGGTTTATTTTTCATTAAAGAAAGTAAAAATGGGATTTTATTTTTTGCCTTTCCTTGTCCTTTAAATTTTGAATCATCCCCTTAGATTTATGGGCAGTTGCGCTGCCGTATCAAATCGATATAGATCACATTCCAGGTAGAAAAAAAGTCCTAATGAAATGCATTGCTGCCAACTGACAAATATTCAATCATTTTACATAATGTTCTGAGAATGTATTGACGTTATCGAGACTAGTTTATTTTTAATATACACGTTTTTCTTTTGTATGTCTTTTTTTTTCTTACAATTTGTAAGTGAGAGTTTGTATTAGGGCTCTTACACACGAGCGTTTTTACCTGCGCTCCTCTGCGTTCCGTTTTGTTGCGTTCAGCCGCAGGGGAGCGCAGATATAAACACACTCAATGCTTTTGAATGGGGCTGTACTCACACCAACGCATGTAGGCGCCGAACGCAGGAAAAATGCTGCATGTTGCGTCTGAACTTGCGTTTGGCGCCTACATGTGTTCGTGTGAGTACAGCCCCACTGAAAAGCATTGAATGTGTCTATACCTGTGCTCCCCTGCAGCAAAACGGAACCGCAGGTAAAAACGCTTGTGTGTAAGAGCCCTTAGTGATTAAGTTCTGTTGCACCATGAGACAGGCCCCCTTTCTGTTTTAGCTGCACTCTTATGGCTAGCAAAGGATATTATTTGCAGTGGAATGCATTAAAGGGGAACTAGCGCCATCTATGGTTAAAGGGCAAGGGAAGCCCAAATTAAAAAATCTGCCTAATAAAAGAAAACATGATTCTAAGGAACTCCAGGATCCTCCAGTATAAATGTATTACATTTTTTCAGTGCTTTTAAGTTATTTGCAAAGACAATTGCAGTATCTGTCTAACACCTGGTTGTTTTCTAATATTGTATTTGTAAAGTATCAGCCTCTTGTGTTTAGAAGTGTGAAGAGCAAGTATGGCTAAATTCCCTGGAAACGTAGTACTCAGAGCAGGGAATTATGGGGCCCTGTGCAGGGGCCCTATAACTATATAGGCCAGAGGGTCCAAGGTGGCCCAGTTAGAAGACTCCTTACACAAAGAAGAATGACCAGTTAAATCCCAGTCTGTAATACAAACTGCAGTCTGCAGGTGTCACCAAATGCTTACAACTGGATCAATTAGAAATCCTAAAACGGATGGATTCTAGCAGGAGAAAAAAAAAAGAGGGGCTAAAATATTTTTGGTATACAATGAATATAAATGGCACAACTATCGCTTTCAGACACTGAGATGGCTAGTAGGTCGGTCATGCAATAGCCGAGATCTTGCTAATCATGTTCATAAATGCCCTGGATGTTAACTAATGTTAAAAATGTTATAAGGTTTAATGGGTGTAAAGTATAATTGGTGATGCTTGATGATTTCAGGGGTGTTACAGTTACAGTTCAGTAGAATGCTAGGGATGCACAAAATCCACTGTTTGGGATTCGGCCGAATACCAAACCGAATCCTAATTTGCTTATGCAAATTAGTGACAAGAAGGTAAAAAGTGAAAAAAACATTTTTTTTTACTTCCTTGTTTTAGTTATGTTATTTCCTTTCCCATATGCAAATTAGGATTGGGATTCGGTTCGGCCAGGCACAGGGATTCGGCTGAATCCCAAGACTGCTGGAAAAGGCCGTATACCAAACCGGATCCTGGATTCGGGTCATCCCTATAAAATACCGTGTGAATTCAAGTGCTCATTAAAGGCAAATATTGCATTTATGGGGGGGGGGGGGACTTGCAGCTGTGGGGACAAGTACACGTGCTGTACAGATGCACATAGTGCAGGAGCAACGCTAGGGACCCGTAACCTTTCAGAACATGACAGCACAGCACTGGCTACTCCAGACTGGTGCAGAACACAAATAGGAGGCCCCAATGATTAAGGGTAAAACTACACGGACGGAAAGTAATAGGAAGTCGGATGGTGTCGCAGGTTTGATCCAACGCATCACGACTGTCAGATGCAAATGCTGCAAGCTGCATCTGCATCTGACAGTTGTGTCGCATCAGATGAACCCTGCAACACCATTCGACTTCCATTACTTACCTTGTTCCCAGGCCAGGACTGGCAATCTGTGGGTTCTGGCAAATGCCTGATGGGCTGCTGTAAGTTGCCATAGAAAGTGACTATTAAGTGGGCTGGTGGGGGCAGTTTGGACCTCTTTGTAGCAGGAATGGCAGGGCCTATTTTGAATCCCAGTCCAGTCCTGCTTGTTCCTGTCTCATCCGTCTTGTCGCCCATCGTCGGATCTGCCGAAAACAGACCTGAACACATCAATACCAGCAAGTAGTGGCAACAGACAGCTACTACTGTATATCCTCTTCTTGGGTTTAGATTAGTGCAAAACACCATCACATTACTTATTCCATTTTTACATTTAACAATATATATACTGTACACACAAAGAACTTACTACAAACAGCACAAAAGGATAAAACTGGACGCAGAGTAGTTTAACGGGATGGATAAATATCTCAATTGTTTACATTTGTCAGGATGAAAGTTAATACGATCATAAACAGCCAAGTAGGTAGGTACCTGGCACTATCAATCCTTTAGGGCTCATCCAGACGAGCAGATTCGTGGAGATTAGTCGCCTGGCGACAAAACGCCACATATTTGAGGCAACTAATCTCCCCGAATAGCTTGTTAGAGCTGCGCACCCGCTAGACGTAAAGTCGCCTGCGCTTATTCACACGCAGCGGCGCGATTTTCAAAGTCACTGAAAATTGCCTCACACAGCGCTAACAAGCTATTCGGGGAGATTCGTCGCGGCGATAAGTCAACAGTGACAGATCTACCCAAAAACTCCCCGTCTGGCCTTAGCCTTAGGGTAGAGACACACACTGCTATTTGGGGAGATTAGTCGCCTGGCAACAAATCTCCTCATCTTTGGGGCAACTAATCTCCACAAATTGATTTCCAGCTGGTTAGAATCTAAATCGCCGGGTGGAACAGCACTCAGATCACTTAGTTTCCGAAGACACCCAAAGTTGCCTCACAAGGAAACTTTGGGCGACTTTGGAAAATGAAGCGCTCCGAGTGCCATCCCGCCGGCGACTTTCAGTCTAGCCGGTGGGAAGAAAGGGGAGGCAGTTCAGGGAGATTAGTAGCCCCAAAGAAGAGGAGGGTTGTCGCCGGGCGACTAATCTCCCGGAATCACAGCATGTGTCTCTGCCCTTAGAATGTTTTTGTTGATCATGATTACTTTAAACTCTTTAGATATTTAGCCATACTATTGAACAATGTTTTGTGTTTGTGTGTTCCTTTTCCACTAATCCAATCACAATGGCACATTGTAACTCTTCAAAGAGGTGACATCCGAATTTACAGGTGTTGATTCTGTGTAGCTACATACAATGCTGTTCTCACATCTGTACCCCGGCGGTTTCAGAAGTATTCACACATCCATTCATGCAACTTTCACAAGTACCACCTGTGCCTAGGAGTTGCATGACATATTGGTAATCCTATCACAGTAACTACACAGAATGAACATCTCTGTAAACTTCAGATGTCACCTCTTTGAAGAGTAGTGTCATGGCGTGAATCATAGCGTGAAACGGCGATTACGATTGCTATCACTTTATCACATCTGGCTCGTTTGGCAGCATATGTACACACAGCATTAGTTTTACAGCTAATTAATGTTATTTTGGGTTAAGGGTGGAGTTTGCTTTATTTATGCTCTGCTGCTTTACACTCTGTGACATTGCCCTTATTTGGCTCACAATACAAGTGATTTATGCTGAGATGATTTTAATTCAAACTCAGTGCCATCAACCAACCAGTATAGGCAAAATCTCCTCATCTACAGACCCCTGATACATACAGCGAGAGTAAAGCTAATATTTATCACACCCATAAGCCCCTGCCAACCTTATTGTGTGCTATTGCTACTGTTGTTACATCCCTGGCTGGGATACACTGTGGGGGCACTTGGTGATGCAATAGGGAGACATGACCATGATGTTGGGGGGCAGGCTATGATGTAAGGGATGAATGAAGAAGGACCGTGGATGGATCAAGGCATCAATATATCAATACTTAGTTGAGCCTCCTTTTGCAAATGTAACCAGCCTGGCGAATAAATTTGCCCATCACTAAAAGCAACAAACACTGCTTTCAATAGCAATACATATACAAAAAACTTAAAACCCATAACAATTGCAATGAATGTATATTGCAAAGCTGCTTAGAACTACATTTTATTTTATTAGGGGAAAACATTATTTTTTGGGCGGACTTTCCCTTTAAATGAATTTTAGTGCTCTGAGAAGACCCAAATCACAGAAAGACCCATTATCTGGAAAATCCCAGGTCCAGAGCATTCTGGGTAACAGGTCCCACACTTGTATTTATTATCCCTCAAAATCATACCAGTTCCTTCCTACCCCTTGCAGAATAATTATTTTAATAATAATAATTCATAATAATTATAATAATATTTTTATAATTAATAATAATTACTGTACATTATGCACATTATAAACACCATTTTGCCCATCACAAACATTGGGCTATACATAGACATCAACTGCGATCTTTCAGTAAACGTGGTATATCAGAGCTGCACTAACACATTCACAGAAAACTAAGGGTAATAATAGTAGTAAGTATATGGCACATAATCAGTGCGTATTATTCCCTGTCTGATAATCTATTCATCTGACTATTCATTCACTCACTGCCACCTAACACGTAAAAAGCCACGGCTTTAATTAAAAGGAATTAAATGAATTTCCAGAGGGCAGTTGTTATTTTTGTTATTTCTGAAAGCCTTTATGAACTAAGCATCAAACAGGTTAAATTGTTATGTGCTGACAAATATGTTTTGTAAAAGAGCAGTAACAGACTGAAAGTCGAGGATCTTTTATGCTGTATATTTTTTTTTATATAAGCTGGAAAAAAATATATGTGGAAACAGGGCCACTTTAACAATACAAGTTATGGGGCGTCTGCCCAGGGCCCACTGCTTTTGGGGACCCACTGCGCCGGGGGCGGGGAGAGACGCAGGGTGAGACGCAGGCCCGGACTGGCCATTTGTGGGTTAGGGCAAATGCCAGATGGGCTGCTATAAGGTGCCATAGAAAGTCAGTATTTAGTGGGCTGGTGGGGACTGTTTGGGCCTCTATGTGGGCTGATGGGCCTCTTGTGTACCTGAAATGCCAGGGCCTATTTTAATTCTCAGTCCAGTCCTGGTGAGACGGAGGAAGTGAAACAGGGAGGGAGAAAGATGAAGGGAGGGGACACACACAGGGAGGAAGATGGAGGGAGGAAACACAGGGAGAGAGGGGAGGAGGGACCGGCTCTCAAAAATTTTCAGGCTGGCTGTGTGCGGCAGGGGTATAGGGGGTCCACTAGTTGGCTCTTTGCCCAGGGCCCACCAAGGACTTAAAACGGCCCTGCGTGGAAAAATTAAAAAAATTTGATTCGAATTTCAACATTTTTCACTTTCGAAATTCGACCATTAGTAAATCTGCTCCCAAAAGTTAACTTTAAGGAGAACCACACCTTTACATTCCTTTATCTTAAAATGTTTTGTATTTCTTGCTCACTGGTCTGCAAAAGCAAACTACATTTCAAGTCAAGCTTTTTGGTGAATCTGTTATAGCACAAGTAGGCTGGTTTTGCTTCCAATAAAGACTAATTATATCTTAGTTTGGATCAAGTACAAGCTGCTGTTTTATTATTACAGAGAAAAAGGAAATCATTTTTACAAATTTGGATTGAATATAATGGAGTCTATGGGAGACGGCCTTTCCATAATTCAGCACTTTCTGGATAATGGGTTTCTGGATAACGGATCCCATACCTGTACTCTAGCCTGAGAAGGTAAAAATGCAACAGGCAATCATTTATGCTAAGCAACCTTATCAACCACTAGAAAAAAAAAAGTACCCTCTTATTAATATTACATAATAGTTGAATGATGGGTGCTGTAGTTCATTATGCAATTAAATAATCCAAGGGAATGAGTAGTTGCTTTTTAAAAAAAGCCAAAGCATTTCTGCAAGGAGACACATCTGATTCTTAGCAAGTGACCAGACAGATTTTACAGGATCTATGAGTCAGACAGCTATTAGTATCTGTCATTGGTTCCACCTATTACATTACCTCAAGTCACAAAAATAAAACTTTATAACATGTTTGGAATTGCTAGACAGTTATGCAGGCATCAGAAAACTATGATTGGGCTCCAAAATAAAAATAAAAGACTTGTATGTGACATTTTAAATAAATAAATGAATACTACAGATGCGCTCTGTGTGTACATAATGCCTGTGTTAAAGGAGAAGGAAATGCTTTGTGCACTTGGGGGTGCCAAATGTCAGGTACCCCAAGTGATTGTATTGACTTACCTGTAACCCCAGGCCAGTGCTCCTATCGGCAGAAAATTGGCCTGGGATTTATACCAGTGAGCTCCACGGAGCTCTTCCGTCTTCTTCTTTCTTCGCGTGGCTCAGCATGCGCAGTAGAACGAAAAGTCAAACTTTAACTAAAAAGTCGGCTATTTAGTTAAACTGGGAGTCTGAGAATCAGCAGACCAGCACCAATACTACAGTGCCTCCAGTCCAGTGGACGTGTGTCAAATAGCAATATGAATAATGGTATGTATTCTTGGAGGGTCGTCTCATCTCCTGGAACTGCACCTCGCATGGCACAAAAATGTATTGGACCTCTTTATTAAAGGAGAACTAAAGCTTAATTATAGAAGTAGCTAGAAATGTTGTACATTATAGGGCAGATTTACTATTGGTCGAATCTTGAATGAAAAAAAAATTTGAAATTTGACCAGGGAATAGTGGGGGAATAGTGGGGAATTTAAAAAAAATTTGAATTCGAATTTTAATTTTTTATTCGATCTTAAGGAATGATCCCCATTTCGGTAGGTTTAATCTGGTGAAGTAGGTGATTAAATAAAAATTTAAAGGGGAAATATTCGACTTTCAAATTTTCAAATAAAATTAAATTTGAATCTTTTTGAAAATTCGATCGAATATTTGAATCCCTCATGTGATTTTATGTCCATTTAGTAAATCTGCCCCTATGTATTAGGCTTCTGTACCAGCCCAAGGCAACCACAGCCTTTTGGTAGAAAAGATCTGCGTCTCCCTAGTAGATGCCCCAGAAGCTCCCCATCTTCTTTTCTGATTCTGATTCACTGATTCACATGCTCTGTGCTGCTGTCACTTACTGAGCTTAGGGACCCACTCACAATATACACTACACATAGGGCAGATTTACTAAATTCACATGAATAATTCGAAGTTCGATCGAATTTTAATTCAATTCGAATCTTCGAATGTGCAAATTCGAATTCGAATAATTCAAATATTCGAATAAAATTTTATTCAAATATTCGATGGTCGAATTACTTCCCCTTTAAATTTTTATTCGACCACCTACTTCGCCAGAATCAAGCTACCGAATTGGGAATCATTACTTTTGATTGAAAAAATTTTTTTATTCGATCGTTCGAATTGCGGTAAAATCCTTCAAATTCGATAGTCGAATTCGAAGGATTTTACTTCCCATTTATTCATATGGTCGAATTTAGATTTTTTTTTTAATTCGAAATTCGACCAATGATAAATCTGCCCCATAGTGTAATAGAAATATAGTCAAAATATAAGGCTAATTAGTCATTAATACAGATAATTACAACTTGGCAGCACAGAAACCAGTGTAATTAGCATCAGAATTTAATATCAGCCCTGTAGCATCAATTTATATTACAGGGTAATCTCATTTTCTGCTTGATAAATAGTGACGACCCCTAAGATTAGTTCTCCTTTAACTATAGAGGAAGCAGGGCACTCTAGTTACACCAGTGTGCAGCCCTTCCGCTATGTAAAGAAATATGGAATATCTCCATGGGGCAAACAAATATAAGGCTTATGAAAAAAACTGTATAATTAAGATGCGTGTGTGCGCTTTATATTCCACATCCACAGTAAACATTATGCTTCAAACATTTTAACTCAGATGTGTTGCATTAATCTCACCACATAGTCAAACACAATCGTATTTTCTGAAATCATGAAAAAACCACATGCACTTTTTTTTTTTTTAGAACATTTATAATATTTTCAATAAATACAATGCAGAATTATGCATTTCATACATAAATATTGTTAAATTATAAACAACATTAATTTTGCAACATAATTTAATTATGTACATCCATAAATGAAATGCAATACAAAAACCTGCTTTATAAATATTAATACAAAAGTCAACTTTTTGCCCGAGACATCCCACCCCCCTAAAAATATAGGGAATATTGTAAAATAAGCATGTTAGAAATTATAAAGGAGTTTTATGTCCATGTAAAGGCACAAAGCCAAGGACTTCTATACAGGTAAAATGACTTCTAATATCCCCATAACAGGGGGGTACAATTTATTTCAGAATTTCAGTAAGTCATGTGACATATGACACCACTGAGCACCGATTAGAAGTGATGACATCACTGAGCACCGATTATAAGTGATGACATCACTGAGCACCGATTATAAGTGATGTCATCACTGAGCACCGATCAGAAGGATATAATTTACAGGAAATGCATGGTTTGTGTATTATATGACAAAAGTTACCAATTTAACTAGTAGTGGCGTCGCCCTGTGTTAGCTCTACTCAAATAATGGAACAGCGTGCATCAATATAATAAAGAAGTATTATTATTATTAGATATGTGCATGAGATTTAAGCATTCTGCATGTTCTACTTCCTTCCAAGTTTGATGCAAAAAAATTTTTTTTATTTTTTTAAAGCTTGAAATTACCGACTATTATGCTTTGGCAGATCATTAAAATGTTATTGGCCAAAAAAAAAAAGAAGTCATAGCAGTGGTTCTTTGACTGTTTATTTAATGCGTATAGGGTATTTATTTCATTAAAGAAAACATATTTCTCGTTCCAAATGTTACTAGTACTACTTGGAAGCTGAGGGTAGAATTTCTGTCTATGGCACATACAGCATTTTCACTGCTGCTACTTGCATATGAATGGGAAGCATTGCAGTTTGCTTTACACTGACGATTATCACTGGAAAACAGGATCGGACTGGGGGGCCCGGGGGCCCACAGGGACTGCTGTCCAGGGTCCCCTTGGCTGCCCCTGTCCCATAATGTGGCACCCATGCAGGGTAGCACACCCGCAATTTTTATTTTTTTTAATGAGAGAGGGGGTGTCTGGCCCAGTGGGGGCCCATAAAAGTCAGAGGCCCACTGGGTTTTTTCCCAGTATCCCGCCAGGCCAGTCCGACCCTGCCTGAAAATGAAACAGAGCAGGATGACCTGCTGCGCTTCTAATTCATGTGATTGGGCAGTCATTGGTAGATGGGAGCAGTGTTGTTGGATTGCCAGCAATCAAAACACTTTTTCCTGTAGAGCGAGTGCTTACTTCCTCATCTAGATGCACGTAGAACTATAGGAGGGTGACTCTTCCATAAACGGTTCATTTATCTGTAACTCTATTACTGACCTAGGGGGGTTGATAAAATGTTGGACCAGGGAACCTGAAATCAAACAAGCTTGTTTACCAATATCTGGGCAGCAACTCAATAGCCACCAACCTGTGAGTGGCTTTCCAGCTGCAAGTAGGATAATGAAAGGAAAAATTTGACTGGTTTCCTTGGGTCCACTTGCAAACTTTCCCAGTGTTGGTAAATGAGCAACGTGTTATCTCAATTCTATCACAGAAAACATACTCCACAAGTTTACCCTATTGACAGACATCAACTAAGCATGGACTTCCATGCACCATGAGACTAGCAAGGGCTTTCACGTATCCAGAAACAAATGAGAGACATACCATAACCATAGCACTATCAGATTACTTTGCTGAATCTAACCCTTCATTTACATATTCATAATTAAAGGGATCCTGTCATGGGAAAAAAAAAAATTCAAAATACATCAGTTAATAGTGCTGCTCCAGCACAATTCTGCACTGAAATCCATTTCTCAAATGAGCAAATTTAATTTTGAAATCTGACATGGGGCTAGACATATTGTCAATTTCCCAGCTTCCCCAAAAACATGTTTTCCCATGACAGTATCCCTTTAATGACAGATAAACTGCAGCTTCAGTGCAGTATAATGGGAAATGTTCAGTTTTGCTATGCAAGTACTGCAAGTAACAATATTTTACAGATTTGCGTTTCGCCAAATGCTAAGGACTTGACTGAATCCAAATTTTGGCCAAATACAAATAAATAAAAGTCTAAAGTGGTTTATTTTAGGCAAAATATCGGCCAGGTAGCACCAAATCAGTGATTTTAGGCTTCAGTGAAATACGAAATCCTAAACACTACAATTGCCCAAATATCAATCTGAACCATGAACCTATTTCACTTAGCAAACAGAGTGACATTCACCTTCCTGTAATCTTATGTCCCTAATCTCCTCTAAGTGGCACCTCCTTATTATCACTAAATATTAAGTACCTAACCAATGCATCATTCATAAACAAAAAAGGGGTTGCTTTTCCTTTAATCCCTACACTATATTGTTTTTGTAAGGGAGTACCGTTTGTTTAAATACTTTATAAATACTTACTGGTTAGAAACATGAATAAGGGCTGTGCAAAACTGTGTTAAACTCAATTCTATCACCTTGGATAAATATACCCCCAAAGTGTAAGGAAGTTTAAAGTGATAGAAACATAATCAGATTATACTTTCTTCCATTAGAAACATTTCTCTACCATTATATGCTCACATGCGTTAAACAGCAGCTCATCAAAATATTTTAGGAGTTCTTCAGAGTCTCACGCTAATGGTATACTCAGACTTCCTTATATTCTTAACCCACTATAGCTATTAACAATAGGAAAGCTAACGCACTTTAAAATCCTTCTTTTCAGTAGAAACTTACAGCAACATCAAAATCCCTGGTACAAAAGCCAGTCATCCAAGATAAATACCAGGGATACAAGTGTGAAAAGTTATTGCTTTCCTGCGTCATTTGTTTGCGCTGCTCCCAAATAAGAGAACAGCAACAGCCTAAATGCCCTCATTGTGTTCCGCTATTCGAAATGGCGCACGACTCGTTTTTTTGGGGGTTTTTTTACGCCAGAAAATTTTCGGCAGGCAAATTTTCGCTAGCGTTTCGCGAATCACGGGATTTCGCTGCGAATTCGCGCCTGGCGAATAAATTCACCCATCACTATTTGTGACCATGTGCAAGGGAAGGGCCTTCCAGTTAAAGGGACAGTAACGTTAAAAATTTTTATTAAAAAAATCAATAATATATCCCCCAAATAATAGGCATACCCCAAACAGTTAAAATAAAATACATTCCATTAAGAGAAAAAAAGTTTAAAATACCTACCATCCATTGTAATTGAAAAAAGGCGACATGGCGAAGGAAGTCCAAAGAAGCGCGTTCCTGTGCCTGACTTCCTCCTTGCAGCACTTCCGGGTTTACGCTGGCGTCTAGGTAGGGGGTTGAGGCAGGGAGCGTGAGGAGTTCTGCTGACTGCTGCTGCCGACGACGATGACTGCTGCTGCTGACTGCTGCTGACTGCTGCGGGGGGAAGGAACTCTGCACACGAGTACTTTCAACAAGTGATCTACAACCGGGTAGAGCTCTCCACTATCATGCAGTAATACCTACAGCTTGTCAGTGAAAAGTCCAAATTGACATTTATTAGCTGCAGTTATACCTGGAAAATTGCCTTTAAAATAAGTGAATGTAAAACTGATGAGGGGTCTATTCTAAGCACATTTGCTATATACATTGATTATTTTTTTTATTATTACAAGATATTCAGGGATACATGTACTGTAATACGAATGAATTTTGTTACAACAGCGCCACCTTCTGGTCAGAAAGAAAGAGGCTGCTCTAATGTTCTTCTGCTTAGGAATCAAATTAGAAACCTTTCTCACATCTTTCCTAAGCAGAAGAACACAAGAGCAGCCTCTTAGGGCCCAACGTTCAGATCACAATGGTGGAGGTACAAGCAGTCGGATCGCATCAATGAACAGCTGCGGGTAGTGATGGGCGAATTTATTTACCAGGCGCAAATTCACTGCAAATTCCAGCAATTCGCCTCACATGAATAAATTAGAGAAACGCAAGTGGAAAAAAACCGCAACGCACGCTGAAAATGACGCGCCAGAAAGCGACGCGACGTGCGGCAAAAATTACGTGACCCGTGCCAAAAATGGGACGCGACTCGTTTCACAAATTTTTTGCCAATTAGCAAATTTTGCTGGAAATTTGCACATTTTTCAGTGAAGCGAAACGGGATAGATTCGCCCATCACTAGCTGCAGGATTTTTAGTCCCGCCCGATCAACATCTGCCCGACTTTTGGTCAGATATCGATTGTGTAAGCACGTCGGAGGGCCCCACGCATGGGCCGATAAGCTGCCGACTCAGGTCTGTCGCCAGCTTTTATTGGCCCGTGTATGGCCACCTTTACTTGGTGTAGAACATGGAACTGTGAGAAGCATGGATTCTCTAATGTGACTGGACAAGCTTACCATTTTCTATGGTGGGTCCAGGTGCTCATGCCCCAGACCTTCAGCAAAGGGGAGTAAAACACTGGTGAAACTTGAAAAGAGGCAGGCACCACTCAAGAACTCCAAAATCAGATAAATAGGAATCAAATTAGAAACCTTTCTCACATCTTTCCTAAGCAGAAGAACACCAGAGCAGCCTCAGTTGAATCCAGGAGCAAAAAATATTATCAAAAATACAAAAATCTTTATTTTACATCATGTACAAAAAGCCCGACGCGTTTCGTGTACTAAGACACTTAATCATAGGCTGAACTTGTTAACAACATACAGACTGTATTTAAATAAAAAAGAACCAATGAACATGAGTCTGAATCAGCCTGTATGTTGTTAACAAGTTCAGCCTATGATTGTCTTAGGACATGAAACGCGTCAGGCTTTTAGTACATGGTGTAAAATAAAGATTTTTGATAATATTTTTTGCTCTTGGATTCAACTGATTTATCTGACTTTGGAGTTGCGGAGTGGTGCCTGCCTCTTTTCAAGTTTTACCTTTACTTGGTGGTCAGACTGGAGGGAAATGGACCACAGGCGGCGCAGTTGTAACAAAATTCTTTCATATAACAGTTCATGTATCCCTTAATATCTTGGAATAAAAACAAAACAAATAATGAATATAAATTAAAAGAAAGTGCTTAGAATAGCACCCTCATCAATTTTACGCACACTTATTTTAAAGGTTTATTTCTCCTTTAATTGAAGATTCTTCTATTTGCAAGGTAGAATATCTTAAGGCATTATGTTGTCTACTACTCTTGAGTAGGTGGCTGAAATAAATAATAATAAAAAATAAATAATAAAAAAAAAAAAAGTTACTATAGAAGTTAAAATCTAATGTAATTATATTGTTTCAGGTCAAAGAGTTGCAAGTTCAGCTCTTTGGTTATTAAAATGTCTATAAGTGAATTCAGAATTGAAATTTCAGTCTTCAGTCGTCTCAGGCAGTGTTTCATGTGTTGCATTTGTTGTACAGGTCACAAAGGTGAGGACACAATCCAGGAGAAATTTTTACATTAACAGAAAAAGATGAAAAATCAACCCGTAACTTTCCTGTTCCAAATGTGATGTCGTGTCAGTTCCAAAGACATGGAATCCTATCTATGCAGCGTTTCCAAGTTTTAATTTCTCCTCATTTTCCACATTATACGCTCCTCTTTTATGGTACCTAAAAAATAAAAAGTTGTTGCTCGTAAAAAAGCACACATTGGTACAGGAGTGGGATCCATTATCTGGAATCCGAATTACGGAAAGGACCTCTGCCATAGACTCCATTATAATAATAATTTTAAAAAAATCAAAATATTTAAAAAATTATTTCCTTTCTCTCTGTAATAATAAAACAGCTTGTACAGGTTTGGGATCCGATATCCAGAAACCTGTTATACGGAAAGTTCTAAATTACGGAAAGGCCATCTCCCATAGACTCCATTATAATCAAATTATTCAATTTTTTTAAAATGATTTCCCTTTTCTCTATAATAATAATTATAATAATAATAAAACAGTAGCTTGTACTTGATCCAAACTAAGATATAATTACCGTAATCCTTATTGGAAGTAGAACCAGCCTATTGGCTTTATTTAATGTTTACATGATTTTCTAGTAGTCTTAAGGTGTGAATCCAAATTATGGAAAGAGCCATGGTCCCAAGCATTCTGGATAATAGGTCCCATACCTGTATTGGATTTAAACTAAGATGGAATTTATCCTTATTGGACGCAAAACCAGCCTATTGGGTTTATTTAATGTTTACTTGATTTTCTAGTAGATTTAAGGTATGAAGATCCAAATTACAGAAAGATCCGCTATCCGGAAAACCCCATGTCCTGGGCATTCTGAATAATAGGTCCCATACCTATATTTATTATAACCACGTACTCAAATATACAAACACAATATTAAAAGTATGAAAACAATTAGTAGACCAAAGCAACGTTAACTAGGCACCGTGTAAACAAACACCCAATTAAAAGAACACTAACACCAAAATTTTAGAGCAATGACAATATACTGTACTGTTGCTCTGCACTGGTAGAACCTTTGTGTTTGGTTCTGAAACACTACTATAGTTTATATAAACAAGTTGCTGTGTAATCATGGGGGCAGCCATTGAAGCAAAGGATACACAGTAGATAACAGATCTCATTGTATACTACAGAGCTTATCTGTGATCTGCTGCATATCCTGTGCATTTTCTCCTTTTTCAGCTTTGAATGGCTGCCCCCATAGCTACACATCATTTATTCTGCAGAATGCTTTACCATACCTAAGTAATCAACTCTAGCCACAGTCTCGGTTTGTTTAGTATAACAGCTGCTTGGTGTGACATCCCTTCCTGCCCAAGTCTCTGAGCATGCTCAAGCCCTAGCTTTTTTGTTTAGTATAACAGCTGCTTGGTGTGACATCCCTTCCTGCCCAAGTCTCTGAGCATGCTCAAGCCCTAGCTTTTTTTTTTGATAGAGGACTCGGAGCAGCATTACTTTGAGGGTTTACTGGTGTATTTATATAGATCTTTCTGATCAAGAACAAATCCAATTCTTCTTAAAGTGATAGTGACGCTTCAGGTTTTAGCATAATTGGATTCTTCATCAAAATAGTCCTATATCTGAAAAAAAAAAGTTCTCCTTTCCAACCTTGTCCACCTTTATCAATCTACAAGGTAGAACGTTTGATATGACGCATAATAAAAGTGGTGTGAAGGTGATACCTTTATTGGCTAACTAAGGTGATAATCACAGCAAGCTTTCGGAACATTGCAGTTCCTTCTTCAAAGCTGATTACAAAAAAACTGTAATTTTTTTTTATTGTTTATTGTGAACCGGTGGTGATTGGTCCTTTTTCTGAGGCTTTGTCCAGTGTAAATGCCTCTAGTTGGACACTTTGTGCATGTTATTGCATAAACCACATTTCTGGATGACAAATGTGAAAAGTGAACTTGAAGGTTTGGGGGTTGCCTAAATGCCAGAAGAGGTGGATCCGGAAATATAGTGTGTAGTCTTTTGTCCTTTTGTGGTGTGACTTGTAACTCTCTGGCTATTTTTCTAAGGGCCTTCAGATGTGGGTTGAAGGTTGTGACAAGTGGCACCCGATTTGTTTCTCTTTTTTATTTGTATTTTATTAGTTAATTTTTAGGGACCATGGTGGCTCTGTGTATGTTGCGGTCTACAACCCTTTCTGAGGGTTTCAAGGTGCTGGTCGCTTTCTGAGGTGTTAGAACAGATCTGGTTGTAGCGCAAGGCCTGGCTGTAGATGATAGCATGTTTCGTGTGGTCTGGGTGAAAACGGTCAAACATCAGGTAGGACGGTATGTCTGTGGGTTTCCGATATATGGTGGTATGTAAAGTATTGTCTTTGATATAAATAGTTGTGTCCAGAAAGTGGATCTGGCTTGAGGAGTGGACTAATTTGAGGTTGATGGTGGAGTGATAGTTATTAAAATGTTCATGGAACTGGATGAGTTTTTGCTCAGTATCTGTCCAAATGATAAGTATGTCATCAATATATCGGAGGTATGTTATGGGATTTTGTGGTACGGGAGGCAAGGAAATCTTGTTCAAGTTTTGCCATGAAAAGGTTGGCATACTGGGGTGCAAACCGGGTTTTGCATAGTGTGGGAATACAATACAAACCTTTAGGAGTTTAGAGACGGGACGGAATGTATGCTAATTACCAAGACTAAAAACAGATGCATATATTGTTACTGTGGAGATAAACTACTACAGGAATCTGTTATCTGCTTCACACCTTAGGTCTAATTCATGCCTGGTCTGGACTACTTTGCATGACCCACCTCCCTATAAGTATGTCCCTGCTTGCAATACAAATTATTTATGTGTTGTTTCTTCTTTTGACCCTAACAGGTTTTTTGTAAAAATGCTGTATACGTACAGTATATGCCAGTGCCAACATAGCTTCTTTGTAATCAGCTTTGAAGAAGGAACTGCAATGTTCTGAAAGCTTGCTGTGATTGTCATCTTAGTTAGCCAATAAAGGTATCAGCTTCACACCACTATTGTTATGCGTCATATCAAAAGTTCTAGCCTCAACTGGCTAACACGGTACAAAAAACATTACCTGGGTTTACATCAGTAATTTTGTTATTAATAGTTATTACTGCCATCAAAGTAGAGATCTAAGAACAAAACTAGAGGGGTCACCATCACTTGGGCCTGTACAGCTACAGACTAAAGTTCAACACTTACATGTGCCTGTGTCAGCATAGGGCCATTTAAATAAATATGTAGTGTGTTCTCTCCTGCTCTCCTTTGCAGCTGAACACATTTAGTCTGAATGCAGTACATTCACACTTAAGAGTTACAATTCGCTAAAATGCTGTATAGTTGCATCATAGGAAAAGAAAATCGGAACCTACCTTAAAATTAGCAAAGATGAAATAATAATTAAACAAACTGATGAGAGAACAACCGCTACTACTGCCAAAACTGTGGTCTGATCGTATGGATTTAAAGGTTTTTCCAGTGGAAGGGTAAGTGCATGACACCTCTCACCATGATAATCTGCTTGACATCTAAAAAGCAAGAGACAATATTATCAGAGACGCATAGTGACACTGGAAGAGGAAAATGATGGCATACTCGATGGAGGATAAACAAGCTGTTTAAATTTAAACCTTTCAATGTAAGCAGTAGTAATGCAAGGTCTGAGTTGGGATAAATGTAAGTAGTGCTCCAGCCTATCAAGGCATTGCCCTGTCCCCTGGCCAGAAGGAGCAATACCCCAATAAGTGCTCTGCTTAAGTGTGTTACGACTGAATGTGGCCATAGATGCACAGATAATATAATTTTAAACATTTCGGTATTCGGTGTGTATGGTGGGAAACGAGTCAACTGATAATCGCAGAAGACTTGGTTATCGGTCGGCTTGTCGACGGGGTGGACAGAAAATTTTGATTGGGTGCCTTTGAAAGTTTCCAAACATAGGTCATGGTTAGTGCTGAATCGTCAGATACAAGTAGAATTCTCTTGTTTCTACCTCTATATCGGACGATTCACCTCTACAAGTGTGTATTGAAACAAACAGTCTTTCTTGGGAACAGCTTTTCCAAGAAAGATCGTAATTGCTACTGCTATGACCACCTTAAAGCTGACCATACGCAGTCAAACAAGCGGACCTCTCCCTGAAATGCTCACATTGCGGTGGGTGATATCGGGATCGGATCAGAATGGAGGAGAATGGACTGTCAAATCATGGGACAGTTTCAACGCACAGATGCGGCCACAATCATATGGGACTTTCTGCCAGATATCGATTGGGGAAGCTGTTGGATCACCCACACATGGGCCAATAAGCTGCTGAATCAGTATGATGGCAGCCTTTATCAGCCTGTGTACGGGGGCTTAAAACAGTTCTGGATCTGGTGCAGGAAGGGGATCAATTATGCAATTTCATGTCTAGTTCATTTGGATTTTGTACCTGTTTCTAGAACCAGGCACTACACTTACATTACCAAGACCTTGTCTGACTGTGTCCTTTAATGGACAAGGAAAGTGTAAAATAGAATAAGGGTAGAAATGCTGTATTTTGTATACTAAACATAAACATGAACTTACTGCACCACAAGCCTAATCAAACAAATGATTTATGCTTTCAAAGTTGGCCACAGGGGGCTGTCATCTTGTAACTTTGTTATACATCTTTGCCTGACACTGGCACTGCACATGCTCAGTATGGTCTGTGCTGCTTAGGGATCGTCATAAATGATAAAAAAAAAAAGCTGCTTGAGTTCTGCATGGCTGGTAAGTAAGGCAGGGGCTCCCCCTGCTGTTCATAAGTATTATTGTTTCCCTGCCAGAAGTTAGGGGCCGTCTGACAATTCCTATCCTCAGCAGTAAATGAAGGGAGAATTTCACTGCATACAGTCAGGTTTCTTATAAAAACGGTACACATTTTTTAATTAAAGTATATTGGAGATAGATTTCTTTTTCATTAAAGAAAGTAAAAATGTGATTTTATTTCTTTGCCTTTCCTTGCCCTTTAACAGTTTCTGGGTTGCTGATCATTTCTGGGTTGCCTTTGCCAAACAAGGATTAGGTAAAATTCCAGAAAAGCCCTTCGGATCTCAATGCTCACAATTCAGCCAGGGTTATAGCAATGTGTTGTTTTAGTGTAAATCCAGCAACTTGTTTACCTTATATCTTACAGGCCCTTGGCAGACAGAATAAAACACATTTGACAAGGATATAATTGAGAAGAAATAATCCCCCAGCTAAATGTCCCAATTAGGTTTTACCTACTGGTTGCTTCTAGGGTTGGTTGCCACCTTCCCCTGTGGCTGAAGCTGGACAGGGGGGGCCCCTGACATCATTGGGCGGGCCCATGACATCGGTGGGCGGTCATGTGACATCACAGGGCGGAGCTATGACGCCGCGATCGCCGATTGGCCGATCGCGGCGTCAATCAAGCTAATCCCACCCGGTTTTCCTTATTTGGAAAACTGGCCAGGAAGCATTGACCCGGGCAGCCCTTCAAAATACCGGGCTGTCCGGGTCAAAACCAGACAGGTGGCAACCCTAGTTGCTTCACATGTTCAGCTTAAACATAAAGCATGAAACAAACTGACAGAGGAAATAATTGTCACTGCACAAAGAAGTTGAAATAAAAATAGAACATACACACAGGATGGTGCCTTCACTGCTTTGATGTATCGACATTCTCCATGAATGCAGTAGTCTTTGTACTTTTTTTTACAAGGATCTCTTTTCCTTCCTTTTCCTTTCTTGCCTCTTGGGCTTTGGCTTTTATTTTGTCGATCTGGGCTCAGTGGCTTCGAGGGAGACGCCGCTAAAGAAAGCAAAAAGAAAAAAATACAGAATATAGTTCTCAGACTGCAATGAATCCATGAAAACTCGAGTGTACACTCTAAACTCTACTGTGTACAGTTCGATATAAACTCTAAGAAAGCTTTTACATTTTATATTATTGCAAAGCTGTGCACAAAGCAGAAGATACCCAGTTTAAGTAAAGTGTTACTGTGAGCAAAGGAACTGCAGCAATTGCGTGACATTCCATGTTTATTAAAACAAACTCTTAAAGGGATATTGTCACGGGAAAACATGTCTTTTTCAAAAAGCATCAGTTAATACTGCTGCTCCAGTAGACTTCTCCACTGAAATCCATTTATGAAAAGAGCAAACAGATTTTTTTATATTCAGTTTTGAAATCTGACATGGGACTAGACATTTTATCAATTTCCCAGCTGCCCCTGGTCATGTGACTTGTGCCAGCACTTTAGGAGGGAACTGCTTTCTGGCAGGCTGTTGTTTTTCCTTCTCAATGTAACTGAATGGAATGCAGTGGGACATGGGTGTTTACTATTGAGTGCTGTTCTTTTATCTTCCAGGCAACTGTTATCTTGTGTTAGGGAGCGGTTATCTGGTTACCTTGGCATTGTTCTGTTGTAAGGCTGCTGGGGTGGTTGGGGGAGGTGAGGGGTGATCACTCCAACTTGTAGTGTAAAGCGTGATTGAAGTTTAGCAGAGCACAAGTCACATGACCAGGGGCAGCTGAGAAATTGACAATATGTCTAGCCCCATGTCAGATTTCAAAATGAAATATAAAAAAATCTGTTTGCTCTTTTGAGAAATTGAATTTTTTTTCCCATGACAGTATTCCTTTAACAAGCTCTTACCGCCAGTAAACAGCCAATAACTGAATGTCTGAACCGACTAGCAGCAAGTGTCAAACAACATTCACCAATCAACAATCCAGGAAAAAAATAAGAACTTGCCCCAACTGGTCTTTAGGCTGGGTATTCTTAATTTCATAGATAGATTACCAGTATATAGAAACAATGATGTTAAGTCACTCTGCTATAGTTCCAGGGGTATCTATTTGCACACTGGAGAGGCTGCCGTTCAGCTTAGTAAGGTAATGCTGTTAGCAAATGGTAACACAACAGAATTCCCCTTGATAAAGGCTTTAACGCCAAAACGTCGGGGTCATTCTCATTCTTTGGCAAGGGTGTCTGCTCACTTGTATTGCTTGTTCTTCGTGTTACAGATTGGTGGTATCAGATTCCAATATGCTTGACTTGTTTGTAGAGAATTTTTGTATGTATTGATAACATATTATATATAAACAATCTTTTTTATGAATACCACTGTGTGAACATTCAAATAATTTTTTGGATTGCGCAAGTCCCAAATATTTACAGTATTGTGTCTGTGACCACTTAATGGGAATGGTTTGGGACTTGTTATAGGCACCTCTTTTTCCAGTCTTCTAATTTTTTTGTTCGATTGGTGTTCCTTCGATTCATTCGTTTTATCAAATAAAGGCATACTGTCATGGGAAAAAGTTTTTTTCAGTTAATAATGCTGCTCCAGTAGATGTCTGCTCTTGAATCCGTTTCTCAAAAGAGATTTAATTTTAAAATCTGACATGGGGCTAGACATATCAGTTTCCCAGCAGCCCCCAGTCATGTGACTTGTGCTCTGATAAACTTCAGTCACTCTTTACTGTTGTACTGCAAGTTGGAGTGATATCAATCCCCTCCCCCCCAGCAGCCTAACAGAACAATGGGAAGGTAACCAGATAACAACTCCCTAACACAAGATAACAGCTGCCTGGTAGATCTAAGAACAGGACATAATGGTAAAACTCCAGGTCCCACTGCAACACATTCAGTTACAGGAGAAAACAGCCCGACAGAAAGCAGTTCCCTCCTAAAGTGCTGGCTCTTTCTGAAATCACATGACCAGGCAAAATGACCCGAGATGGCTGCCTACACACCAATAATACAACAACAACAAAAAATACACTTATTGGTTCTGGGATTAAATTTTATATTGTAGAGTGAATTATTTGCAGTATAAACAGTGTCATTTAGAAATAAAACCAGCATCATACAAATCATGACAGAATTCCTTTAACATTAGTAAATACATGGGTGTGACCCAAGACTAACAGGTAGGTCTAGAACACCCTTCTTCAATTTGGGTTCTGTGCTTACCTGTTCCCATATTATACCACATCCAAAATCCCATAGCTAATGGGAACATCAAACAGACACATAATGCAAAGTGTTTTTATAATGAATACATTTTCACAATGTATTTCCTAAAAGTGCTCTAAAGAATAAGATAGCTTAATACATAAAGTGTGGTCTCTACAAGTAGATTTACATTCGAAGTATAGGTAATGGTGATGAACTCCTCCTATGTAATTTCCCCTGAAGAAAAATCTGTCCTCAATAGAGGCATAGGGGCCAATTCACTAAGATGCGCAAATTCGCTTGCATTGGCTAGGCGTTCGCCGCACTTGGGAGACTGACTTTTTTTTTTGCAGGTGATATAATGAACAATGATTCATTGAACTGTGTATTTAAAGGGATACTGTCATGGGGAAAAAATCTTTTTTTTTTTTTTTTTGCAAAATGCATCAGTTAATAGTGTTGCTCGAGCAGAATTCTGGATCGAAATCCATGTCTCAAAAGAGCAAACAGATTTTTATATATTTTATTTTGAAATCTGACATGGGGCTGGACATTTTATCATGTGACTTGGGCTCTGATAAACTTCAATCATTCTTTACTGCTGTACTGCAAGTTGGAGTGATATCATACCCTCAATTTCCCCCACCCAGCAGCCTAACAACAGAACAATGAGAAGGTAACCAGATAACAGCTCCCTAACACAAGATAACAGCTGCCTGGTAGATCTAAGAACAGCACTCAGTAGTAAAACCCATGTCCCACTGCGTACTATTCAGTTACATTGAGAAGGAAAAACAACAGCCTGCCAGAAAGCAGTTCCCTCCTAATGTGCTGGCACAAGTCACATGACCAGGGGCAGCTGGGAAATGACAAAATGTCTAGCCTCATGTCAGATTTCAAAACTGAATATAAAAATATCTGTTTGCTCTTTTGATAAATGGATTTCAGTGCAGAAGTCTACTGGAGCAGCACTATTAACTGATGCATTTTTTTAAAAAAAACATGGTTTCCCATGACAGTATCGCTTTAAGAAAACAAATTTGTTTACTCCATCAGTACAGAGCAATGCTTTGTCAGCCTTTGAAAAAGAAGTTACTACCGAGGTTAAGAAAATCTATGAAAAATCTAAGGCTACTAAACATATATCCTATCTGTTTTATAGAGAGAGAGAGAGACAGGCTTTTGAAAAATTACAAAATATTGATTCAATAATTATCAAAAATGCTGACAAATGTGGAAGAACTGTACTCATGGACAAAAATTTGTATATTAGTGATGCTGAACGTCAACTTAACTCACCGGGCCATTATAAAATTATAGATAATGATTTAAAATACAAAAGGAGATAGAGAATCTAGTCACAGAGGCGTATGAGAATGGGATTATTAATCCAGATACTAAGGATTTTCTCTTAGTGGACCATCATTGTGTACCAGTTCTCTATCTGCTCCCTAAGATACATAATACTATACACCAGTGATCCCCAACCAGTAGCTCGTGAGCAACATGTTGCTCTCCAACCCCTTGGATGTTGCTCCCAGTGGCCTCAAAGCAGGTGCTTATTTTTTAATTACTGGCTTAGAGGCAAGTTTTGGTTGCATAAAAAACAGATGTCCTGCTAAACATTCTCTCCTGTAGGCTGCCAGTCCATATAGGGGCTACCAAAAAGACAATCAGAGCTCTTATTTGACAACCCCATGGACTTTTTCATGCTTGTGTTGCTCTCCGACTCTTTTTTAAATTTAAATGTGGCTCACGAGCAAAAAAAGGTTGGGAACCCCTGCTACACAATCCCTCAGGCCACCCCATCATCTCAGGGATAGGTTCAGTTTTGAAACCGTTGTCTTAATAATTGGATTATTTTTTACAGCCTTTAGTGCAACAAATTCCATGCTGCAGACAGGGTTGTATTTAGGTCCAATGCTGCCCAAGGCATCGGACCTAAATACGTCCCCTACGTGGCGGAAGTGACGTCACTGCACCGTGTGCATGACGTCACTTCTGCACTGACTCAGCCGCTCTACCCCTCCCCCCGCATCTGTAGCAGGTGGGAGGGAATTAAAAAAATTTTTTTTTTTTAAACCCAGCACTAGTTAAGGCACCCGAGGGCCACCCCCACAATTCTGCTACCCTAGGCACAGGCACAGGAATTTTTGCGACCCGTACCCAACCCATACCTGCAACCTTCAATCCGCAGTCAGGGCTCTTGACCCGCATTCTTACTCGCCTGGACCTGCTACCCGACCGCTAGTACCTTATCCGCAACCAGGAACCACATGTGTACCGTTTTTATAAGAAACCTGACTGTATGCAGAGAAATTCTTCCTTCATTTAGTGCTGTGGATAGGAATTGTCAGACGGTCCCTAACTTCTGGCAGGGAAACAATCATACTTATGTACAGCAGGGGGAGCCCCCGCCTTACTTACCAGCCATGCAGACCTCAAACAGCTTTGTTTTTTGATCATTTATGACAATCCCTAAGCAGCACAGACCACACTGAGCATGTGCAGTGCCAGTGTCAGGCAAAGATGTATAACAAAGTTACAAGATGACAGCCCCCTGTGGCCAACTTTGAAAGCATAAATCATTTGTTTGATTAGGCTTGTGGTGCAGTAAGCTCATGTTTATGTTCAGTATACAAAATACTTATTCTATTTTACACTTTCCTTGCCCTTTAAAAAGAAAAAAAGAGAGAGAGAAAGAGAGAAAAAAACGATATTTCTAAAAATCCAATGCTCAGCAGTATGTGTAACCCAGGGGTGGGATGGCTGCAATCCTGCCAAGCTGAGCTCATTACTACAAGGCTTTATTCCAACAGAACTCAATGAATAGCTTTTGGCAAGTGCCCTTTATACCTCTTACGTGATAAAGGTATTGGACCTCTTATTCAGAGTGCTCTGGACATGGGGTTTTTGTTTTTTTTTTGCTTTAAACCAACTAAATAGGATTGTTTTGCTTCCAACAAGGATTATTTATACGTTAGTTGGGATCAAGTACAATTAATAATTAATAAGAAAAAATAATTCAATTAAAATGATGTCTATGGGATATGGCCTTCCTGTAATACAGAGCTTTCTGGATAACGGAGCCCTGGCATGTCTTAGCTTACCACTATACAGCACCAGTTTTCTTCAACAATAACCAGAACACATGGCAAGATAACGTTATACCAGTAGCTGTCACTGCATCATTATCCTGCAACATGTTCTGCAGTATGATACCTGAAACTGTCGCTGTATTATGCCAGAACATGTTTCAGAAAAACTGTACATTGACAGTTTCAGGTAGAATACCACAGAGCACATGATTCAGGATAACTGTACAGTGACAGTTTCAGGTAGAATAACTCAGAACATGTTGCACAATAACTATAAAGTGACAGTTTCAGGTATAATATTCCCGAAAACATGTACAGTGACAGTTTCAGGTAGAATACCACAGAGCACATGATTCAGGATAACTGTACAGTGACAGTTTCAGGTAGAATACCACAGAGCACATGATTCAGGATAACTGTACAGTGACAGTTTCAGGTAGAATACCACAAAACATGTTGCACAATAACTATAAAGTGACAGTTTCAGGTATAATACCCCCGAAAACATGTACAGTAACAGTTTCAGGTAGAATACCTCAGAGCACATGATCAGGGACGGACTGGGGAGCCCGGGGCCCACCGGAACGGTCACCGCAAGGCAAGCATCACTGCGCATACGGCCAGGCACCGTACACCACTGCGTGCTAGGCGCCTGGAGCCACGCGTCAAGCTATTTTTTATTTGAAGTTAGGAAGGGGGGGGGGTCTGGCCTGGCGGGGCCAGTCCAACACTGCACATGATTCAGGATAACTGTACAGTGACAGTTTCAGGTAGAATACCTCAGAACATGTTGCACAATAACTATAAAATTACAGTTTCAGGTAGAATACCCCTGAATATGTATCAGGATAACTGTACAGTGACAGTTTCAGATATAATACCCAAAAACACATATTGCACAGTAACTATACAGTAACAGTTTCAAACAGAACACTCCAGAACACATCTTTCAGGATAACTGCACAGTGACAGCTTCAGGTATAATACCCAGAACATGTTGCACAGTATTGCACAGGATAACTGCACAGTGACAGCTTCAGGTATAATGCCCAGAACATGTTGCACAGTATTGCACAGGATAACTGCACAGTGACAGCTTCAGGTATAATACCCAGAACATGTTGCACAGTATTGCACAGGATAACTGCACAGTGACAGCTTCAGGTATAATACCCAGAACATGTTGCACAGTATTGCACAGGATAACTGCACAGTGACAGTTTCAGGTATAATACCCAGAACATGTTGCACAGTATTGCACAGGATAACTATACAGTGACAACTTCAGGTATAATACCCAGAACATGTTGCACAGTATTGCACAGGATAACTGCACAGTGACAGTTTCAGGTATAATACCCCAGGATACATTTATAGCAAAAGTTTCCAGTAGAAATCCCAGGACATGTTGCACAATAAATATACAGTGACGGTTCCAGGTATAAACCCTCAGAATAAATAGTAGGATATCTGCACAGGTATATACCTCCAGAACAATAGCAGGATAACTGTACAGAGATAGATATGAGGTATAATTCCACAGAGAGCATGACCAATACACCAATGGTGCAGCTTTCATTCTTTTCTCACCATGAGCCAATGTCGGCAGCAGCAGTGAGAGGCAACACACCTACCTCTCGGCAAGGCAACCATGTGGTTTTGGTTTCCTGCTGTGAACACCCTCTTATCCCCATACTGGAAACTTTGTCCAGCCGCTGCAGAGTCTCTCGTGGTGGTTTTACTGAAGACTTCATTGTGACGCGGCCCAATCACAGCTCCATGCACAAACACACAGGAGACTGCAAAACAAAGCGGCAGCCCGTTACACAAGTCCCCCTGTGATTAACCATACCTCACAACATTTTGGAAGTAAAAAGAATGACAAAAAAAAATTGTTTCCGCAAGTAGCGCGGCAAAATGTTTGGCCACACCCCCTGATTACCATGCTCATTTTACAAAGTTTGGCAGATTATGAAAGTTTGAAAATATTTCTCCGGTTACAATTACTTATTTTCTTATCTCAGAAGTGTTACAAAGTATCTTATTTGCACCTGTTAGCTGTTCTGGGCTCTCTGCCAAAAGCCAATGAAGTTAGAAACGTTGTCTCTTTTTCAGTGCAGACAAAAGAGGGACTTTCCGGTACAAACGAGGGACTGCAGGTTGAGCTGTCAAAAGAGGGACT